>CALNXK010000044.1:652500-880000 GCA_942486035.1 Porites lobata
GCCTCTTATAAGGAAGTACACCCCCCGGGGGCATCATATAGAATGTGGAATACTTTCGAAGAGGTTAACATTAGACTTCTTCTAGAAATTCGGTAAAACGAACTCGCAACGATTTAACTCTCAAGGAAGCCCAAGGAAGCAAAACTAGTCAGCTGTGAAACCACCAGTCTCGTTTTCTAAAAAAAGATAGAATACGTTAAGGACGTAACGACAAGGCATTTCTTAGAAATTCTTAACCATTTTCTGACAGCCGGGCATTTTATGGTTTGTCTATTTAAGAACCTTCACGGATGCTACTTACTGATAAACATATGTTGTATTGTGTGTTACTGACTTTAAGAAGCCACAGAAATTTTTAGACGTCAGGGTTGACTGCTCATCATGGATATTACATAAGCCACGAAGGGGCTTCCGACTTCCAACTTCCCAACATCCCGCATTCAACTTTCGACTTTCTTCAGAATAGGCAAATCCTTTATTACATTTTACGCCTCATTAGCAATTGCTTATCATTATCTCATGAAACTTTTTGCTGCGAAGCCACCAGGCTTCGCAGCAGACTAATTCAGGTCGCGTACGTGACCAGCCTGGGTTGCCTGTGCCTCAAGCCAGCCTCATTTGAGACTTTTGGATGTATGTATGTACCGTATTTAATCGCCACGAATAAGCACCTACCTCGAATAACCGTCCATCCTAAAGGCACAAAAAGTCAATAGGCGCCCAGTCTCGAATAAGTGCCCACCCCCTTCCCCCTCCCACTCAAAAGGAGTTAAGTGCAGGAGAGTAGTATTGATTATTATTTATTTACTGGCTTACAATCTTTAGATTCATTGTCTACGAGAATGTTGGAAGTTTCCAAATTGACGTTGAAATTGAATAAGACTCCGAAGACAGAGTTTTCTTCAGAGTATTTTACAGAAACCTTGCTTTGTTACAACTTCGCGTTTTGCTATCACTGCACCATTTATTGTTTTGTTGCAAAATAAACATTCTACTCTTGTTGAAAATGGAGAAAATTTACTAAGCGCCCTCTATTTAATAAGTGCTCAGGGCGGTTAATCCAATAAATGCGGTATGCATGTATGTATATCACCGTATTTGCCTCGATTTCAAGTTTGTCTCTCGAGATCGAGGCTATTTTGTTTGCAGTCAATCGGATTCAGAGAGAAAACCTAAAAGACACACGAGGAAAACTTAAAGCCCGGGAGATACCCTGTTTCGTCTAGAAAGCCATTTGTTTGCAAGAGAAAGAGTATGAATTAATGCAAGTGAAGGTTGGTCACCGTCAACAACAGTCCTATTTATAGTACTACACTCTACTCTCTGTTCACTCAAACTTATGACGTATTGCTCGCATTTAATTCATTTTCGTGTTAGGTGAAATTAGATTGGTCAGTAGTTGAGATAAAGATCGCTTTTAAGTCCAAAAAGACTTCCCCATGTTTTCTTGACAAATACTCAAACCCAGTTACAAAGAATCTACTCAAGACCACATAAAAAAAACCTGTTTGTTTCTTCGTGACGCAAGAAAAGTCACTTGAAACTGGGAAATCTAACCCAGGTGAGTAGGGTACGCAGAATTACACACTTTGACCGGTAAGCAAGAACAAAGTCGCCATGCAAACACATACGGCAGCGGGAGGGATACCCTTTGTATGAATTTGCTCGTTTGGTGATGGGAACAGAACCATAGTTGAACCCGAGCTCCATTAGTAACTTCATTCCCTGCTTTGTTCCCATTTTCATTTCTTCGTTCCCCGTTCCACGGTCCCCGCTCCTCGTTTAGCAGCAAACATTACCTACAAAATGTAACATTCTCTTTCTGGTCGTTGATGGGGTTTGTTTACTTACACATTGCCTCGGGAATTTCGAGCAAGACACAACCAGCGCACACAAACGCAATTTCTCTGAATATTTTTCAGATAATCACAAGACAAGTTTCGTTCCGCAAGCCTAGTCAGCCCAGTTACCGAGCATCTCACGTGACAACGGAAATTTGAAGTTGACGAATTAGAGCGGGAAAAATGAGCCAGAAGTTTACTTGCGGGAACCTACTTAAAATTAATTTTCTTGATTTTAGATAATCTTTGATTGATTGTTACTACTGCAAGCTTTAAATTTGATTTGGCACGACTAAAACAAGCCTACGTTTATTTTTGGACGGTTTGTTACCGTCAATGTCCTCAACCTTACCTTGAGCTTCGTGACAACAGCAATTTAACGAAGCAGAAAGGGCAAAGGGCCAGAATTTGTCTTGCAGCGACCCGAATTAATTTTCTTGACTTCAGGTGATTTTGGAATGAATTTTTTATTGCATAGTGCCTCAAAGAAGTTTAAAAAAATTGAACCTAAATTGAAAGTGTTGAGCTACTTTGAGCAGTTGCGGAAGTCAATATGTCTTGTAAAGATATTAAGTAAATCGCTTTGAATTTCCGCTCGGATATTTAAAAGATCCTTTTCAAAGAGGCTCTTGAATGCCAAACTGGTCTTTCTGGATCACGTTATGTCAGGTTTCAATTGCCCTTCACAAGGCTCTTCGCCAAAAACAGACAACAACGGCAATTACAAAGCGAAAAACTGTTGAAATCTCTCATCTAGTAGTCTAGTATTCCTCACTTCAAATCGATATGAATACAGGAAGCGGAGAGCGTCTTCTTACTTGTATCCGAAAGGGTCTTGCTAATTGTTGGCCAAATCATCCATAAATCATGTAGCCGATTAGCTATTTACGGGAGTTATTTTTGTTTATTCATAATCTTGCTCAACCTGTTTCCACACAGTGACTTTGTTGTCAAAACTTGTGTGGCAAAGAATCATGTGCGTGGGTTAAAAGTAAAAGCAAAACAAGACAGGTACATTTTGTATTCAAACCCCTCGTGATTTGAACGCACTGTCGAGCTAAGGTGACATAATCGTTTTAATTTTTACATTTCGGGCACTGAAGAACGACAATATATTAACCTTAGCGTTGCTGTAGCATATATCAAGTCTTAAGACGACTGCTGTACCGGTTCAGAATATTTACTGCAAGTTGCAATGTTTTCCCGATTGGCTCGTAACATTTCCAGATGTCGACCCAAAGGGCTAAATAGGGCATATTTTTCTGTCTTAAAAGCAAACTATGACAACGCCTCTCGATCAAGAGAACTAAATGTGCAGAATGTCCAGCAGGCAGGCGGATCTCGGATGCTTAATGTGACATGGAACAACGACACAGTAAGTCGGTTTCCCTTCGTTTTCCTCCGCGACAACTGCCAATGTTCCGAGTGTTTCCACGAATCTTCACTCCAGCGAACGTACGACACGTTTAACAAGCTAGACATGGACATTCAACCCCAGAGAGTCGAGGTTTTACAAAATGGTGAAGAAATCTCCATCACTTGGCCAGACAAACATGTTAGTCTCTTTAGCTCGCAGTGGCTTCGTTCCAGACAAGCTACCGAACAGGCAAATACGACGATGGAGCGATCGTCCCTTCAGAGAGAGGGAGTAAGAGTTTGGAACAACAATAAACTCCAGGGCAAGATCCCAAGCTACCGTTTTCAAGAAGTCATTGAAGACGACTTTAGATTGTACGAATGGTTGCACTCGCTTCATAGTGTAGGAATTGCGCTATTGAAAGATACACCGCGACAACCAGGCGAATGCAATCAACTATGCGCAAGAGTGGGGTATACAAAAACGACAAACTTTGGGTATGTAAATTATTTTTTCGTTAACCAATGACTTTACCTAAGTATGCGAATCAAACCCGGTGAACGATTTAGTTGCATTTGCAGGGCACTTGAAACCATTGGACTGAGGCAAAATTAATTTTAAAATGTTGTCAATTTCATTAAATGGTATTTACAGTATTGATAACACAAATGATTTAAAACCAGTGCTTTACGAAATTTGCTAGTTTGTGCCTCAAGAGTTAACGAAAGCTAACTTGAAGTTGACATCTTACAATGAAAAGACAATTTGGCCTACAAGAAAAATGACCCTTTAAAAAAATTAAAATCACAGTTGCATTGAAATAGTTAATAATTTATCGATTTCTTTTCCACAAAATGGACATCAAGTGTAAAGACGGAAAATCGAGATCGAAACTGGACATGTCATTGGTTTATTTGCCGAGCGGGGGAAACCTTCCAACTTTGCACTCACACCATGGGAATTTACTTTCAGAAACGCCGGTTTTTCATGGAGTGACCATAACAATTTACAGTTTTCCCTTAGGTAATCGGTTACATCTAAAAACCAGAGTTAAGGAACATTTACGATTCAGGTATTTTGGTCAATCAAACACGGCAATACTGACCGACTTAAGCAAGAGAAGATTGACAAAAATGAATAAATTACATACAACAAAGCTGCTTGAAATTTATAAGCGATACCCACATCAGTAAAACATACATTTACTGTTGTTTCTTTCCAATTTTTCGACCAGTGATATAACACAATTGGCACTCTCATTTGACTGACGGACACAAAAACTACAATTTAAAGGGGGGCTGGCTACAATATTTCTACCAGTTCCAATACCTAGAAGGTTCTCCAAACTACACTTTTATTGATAGAAATTCGGCCTCTTGTTTATTATTTTGTTTGCCAGTTTTGCTTTGCTTTGAACAAGGCGTTAAAGATTAAATTTCAGTTTCTGTCGATAAACATATTTACGATGATCTGTTTTGAAGGCTTTTATAATGTTTAGATTTATAAGGGCGATTTGAAAAAAAAAAAACAAAACAAACCTAACACAACAAAACTCTGCATCCCTTTTGGATACAATGAGGAGGAAATATTTACCACTTATCCTCTGTGGACCCCGAGGGATGAGAGCGGAAATATCTAATGGTATAGCTACGTGCAAAAGGACGCAACAACTCCCAGTATTGTTGGCGTAGCTAAAAGTTTGACCGGTTTTAAACTTTACGTCCGTTTGCATGGGGCTTAACATTTAATCATGACACGAATCATATCTTGAATCTATTCTTTTGGTTCATTTTGGAAGGGAAAAATGGAAAATATACTTTAATTTTCTTCCCCTCTTTTTCTTTCCTTTTCTTTTTTTTTACAAGTGTTCAAGGCTTTTTTTTTCAAATTCAAACTACACTGTTCATCAGTGGGTGCCAGTTACTGATAAGCTTGACCACTAAACAGGTGTGGTAAAAAAAAAACATTCGACTTGCGATAGAAAAGGTCTGATATCATCTTCACAGCTGGCCTAGGTAATACTTTCTTTATTTCCTGTTTAAGGAGTCATATCACATTTGAAAATTACTAAAGATTATGAAACATTTTTAGGACTGTCGGAGCACTGTTTATGCAAGAGACCTCCGGATCTGTTTTGAATCAAAATACAGGAGAAAGTATGAGCCAAAAGGATTGCAGTGTGAACTCTAAGCTCCATAGAAAAGCCTACTAAACATTGTGACTCAACGAGCAGTACTTGTTTTGGATTAGGATTTTTCAAATTTACAATCTGTAGCTGCCATTGTAGGATGCTAGATGGAAATGAAATAGAGGTAAACAAACGGTTATCCACGACTCCCTTACATACTCTTTTGCTGATAATACCTTTTTTCGTTGTAAGAGCGACTTTGAACGCAATAAAAAAAGAATTTATAATGTCAAGACAACTAAGGGCAAACATGGGTGGAGATTGTTTTTGCATTCAATAAAAACGGAGCTATGTCCAAACAAGTGAGGAACAACGGCGCGTGACGTCACGAAACTCTGTCTACATATTTTTCTTGATAAAATTGTTTTTTATGTGGAAAGAACAAACTGACCACGATTTAGGAATGCTGTTATCACAGCTGTGAGACCACCTGATTTTATTCAATTACCTGCCAGCGAGCAAGCTGTCAGGGGGAGGTGGGCGGGAAGACGGAGTCGGTGGAAACCTTCCCTCTACAATCCCACCTCCGAGGGTCTTCTAGCAGGCTACCTAATTACAGTCGATTCTCTCTTAACGGTCACCCTTGTCAGTATATGATATTACGGGAAGATGTCAAAGATTATACTAAGAAATACTGCTGAATTTCACTTGCAGTGAGTGCTTCGAAGTGCACACAAAGTTAAATGCCAACAATCTGGCGTATACCTCACTATTCCTACCGCCACACACTGACATGCCTTACCATGATTACGTACCAGGGGTAAGTTAAAGATACAAAGGAAAATACTTAAGCTACAGTGTACGATAAAACGCGCAACAAAGAAAACGTGCAACTTGTTTTGCAACATTGCTGCCAAACGATTTGAAAAGTGATGTTGCGCGTTTTATCACCTAACTTCAAACCTGTCTTGCAACAAATCAGGCGGTTGCAAGTTGCGTGAGTACTGACATCTAATTGTATAAAACGGACCTCAAGTAAGGGTGGACGGTAAGGTGGAGGACGGCAACTGGAAATAAAAGTTGCCCGATTTGGGGCTAATTTGCATATATCTCGGCCGTCCAGCCTACGTCGACTGCACGTCGCGACGGTGAGAAAGCTTAGTGCGGCGGTGTCTCGAGAACGTGAGTTTTCTTTTCCTGTTTTTGTCTTCAAAATATCTTTATTTTGACAGAATATCGGTTTAATCTGTTCCTGTAATGTCTAGTTTACTTCAAATGGTAACCCTTTCTCAATTACTTAATGTAACACTATTTTATGATGGAATATAGCACACTGAACTTGTCCAAATGCAGGATTAGAAATCCCAGCGATAAAATTATCACATCTAATATTCTCGCATCATGTGAACATCGGCTTCCACCCTTTTCTTCATTCACGAATTATTAAGTTCATTTTTTCTGCTTAAGTTATAGGCCAAAATAAAATTACGTGTTCATAGGTTCATTATTCGACAAAATAAACCTCTTGATAAAGCAGGATGAAGGAACTCGAAGCTTGTTTATCGCGCGCATTGTTCATCGTGTTAATTATTTGTTCTTATTTTAAGAATATGGAGTGGACTTAAGTTCACGATATTCAGCTTGCTAAAGAAATTCTTGCAAGTGAATCCCATCGCTTCAAGCCCAGAACTGTGTAAGCTCGATTACCAGTTGTTAGCATAAGAACTGTGGAGCGTGGGAAAATGTGGCAATACGTAGATCGCAAATAGGCCCAATGAAGCGACGAACATTCTCTTTCGAGTAACAAAGCGCTCAACTAGATTTCATTGTACAAGAGAACGAATTCCTCATCTGATATGACACCATCATGTAAAAGTAGACCAAAATCACTCGGATCTTTCAGGGAACTCATTCTCTCGAACCTTCCGAAAGTTAGAAAAACGTCTTCGACCGTCAAGTCCACTGAAACTTAAAGTTTGTTTCTCTCGCCAAGTGAACGTCGTCCCTCCCCAAGCCGCCGCGGCCAAAGTCACCGTTCTCTATGTTGCAGTCCACCTAAACTTAAGGTCGGTAAAATTAGACGGGAGCCACGCCATACACGGAAGTTACGTTACTTGTTGCAAAAAGGCAAGTAAACATGTACAGAGTTTGCTGCAAAACGTGAAAACTACTCTGTACTTTCTGCATCAACCTCGTTCCCAGGTTCTCTCTCTGAGAGAACCCTGGGAACGAGGTTGGTTGCAAGACAGTTTTGAGGTGGGTGGTAAAACGCGCAACCTCGCTATTCAACTCGTTTTGCAGCAATGTTGCAAAACAAGTTGCAACAAGTTTTATTCTATATTTTCTGGAGTACATTCCTAGGCAAAAAGGAAAACAACAACAACAAAAACAAAAGAAAGGAACAAAAAATAAAGAAAGGCAAGAAAAGAAAAATATCAACAGCTTTCTTGTTGTTTGCCTTGGAGACGCTTAGCTCTTCCTTTGATACGTTACGAACAGACATTCGCCACTACAGAAACGAGAATGAAAAATTTCGCAAAGACTTCTGGGACTGTAACCAGGGACAGGAGAAAAAAAACTGGCCAATAGCTGCCTGACGCGTCCCAAGTAACGATCCCAGAATCAATTGCGGTACACATTTTGGCTCCATTTTGGTTTCTAAAGTGGCAAATGCCATGCTTTGTTTAGGTTCAACTTCTCCATTGTATTGAGCAAGTGTTGAGTGAAGGAGGTGGCAATCAGTTTGTAGATGGATTCTATGTAGCAGAGGAGCTGAAGGAAAAAGATCCGGAAGCGTTTAAGCTCTTGTCAACCACGCGCATTCCGTTCACTGCTAAAGGGATCGACATCTTTGGCGAATTTCACACCAAATTCGCAAGGCACATAATAGAGTGAGTGTTTCAAAAATCCTACAACTTTTTGACAATAAGTAAAAACAGACTTGTCTTACAATACCTGTGCCAGCACAGAATTATTCAAAGGCGACGTCCAGAAGGGAAAAAAAAGATCTCGTTTTCGGGCTTTGTAACAGCAAACTAGTCATTGTGTGTCTACACTCTGCCAACAACAATACATATACCGTAAATCCTCTATTAAGCCCCCCTTCTCAAATAAGTCCCTCTCTAATGGGCCCACCCTTTTCAGGGAAGAAAGTTAATACCCCCCCCGCCCCATCTCTTTTAAGCCCCCGTCCCCTCCCCCTTATTATTATTATTCACTAATAAATGATAGAATGTATTAATCAATCACGACTGTAAAACCTCATGTGGACTGATCTAGGATGGTTTATTCACTAGCTGGAAGTTCGGAGTTGTTTTCGATCCTCGGCTGCATGACTTCCAACGTATTGTACTTGAACTTTTCCACTTTGCATTCTAGTTCTTTATGGAGAACTGATACCATAGTCTTTGTTAAATTAAATAAACCCCTCTCTCAAATAAGCCCCCCTCCCCCCTGAAATGTGTTTGAAATAATTAAGCCCCGGAGGGGCTTTATAGAGGATTTAGGTAGACGTGCCGTCTTGTTACAAGAATACGTCCACACCGGCGGTGGACGGCCTGTAGGTTCCATTTAGGATTTCGAAACTTTAAACGACGAAGAAAGGCCTAAAAGACATTTAAGACAGCTACCAAAAAAAGGAGGCAAAGAGTTTAATGAATGCATGTTTAGGGCCATTGTTTTGATCCTGTGTTAATATTCTTCTCGTAGGTTGGACGAGAATGAAAACATCGTCCGATTCTCTTGCAACAATCCGACGCGTGATTCCGGGCTGCATGTTTCTCCAGAAAAAACTATTCAACTGTATGAAGCCTACCTGACAATTGGCAAGATGATAGCAGATCCAGCCAATCAAATTGAGCATAAAATGTCACCCGGCGAAGTTGTAACGTTCAACAACAGCCGCGTGCTACATGGTAGATCCTCTTTCATCATCAACAAGCAAACAAAGCGTTACTTGCAAGGGTTTTACCTCGACTGGGATGTTATCTATTCTCGACTAAGAGTTCTGGCTAAGCAGTTTAATATTCCATTTCGAATCTAAGCGTTATACTTGCAGTCAGTCTGTATTTAACTTTTTTACTCCCAGATTTAATCGAAGCGAGACGCAATTTTTGACAACCATGAACGAGATCCTACAGTTTCACCAATCACTGGCAAATTAATGACCTCTTTAGTACGATCATCGCATGGTAATTCTACATTTGTAATATCAGTGTTCTAACGTTTGAGTCTGTGGATGAAATCCTATGTTCCAACCATTTATATGAAACCTCAGTTTGTTCACCACTATTTGTTCTGTAGGCACTCCAACTGTTGAGATCGTGGACAAAAACCTTTGGTATGACAATTCAAATGAAACCAATTTTGCAGTATTTTGACATCGTGCTAATAGTTTCTCGGGTTATTTTCATTTTGCAAGGTTAACTTTGGAATTATTTTGGGAGTGAAAAGGCTGACCGTTGTAGAGGTGTGGCACTTAGTAGAAGTTCGACTGTATCTTTATATCGCTGCTTTGAAATCTTGAGAAAGTGAGTCTTTTTATTTTTTAAATTCCATGTACTTTCAAAACATTGCCTAGCGAGAAGGGGACTCCCTCATTTCTAGATAATGATGACGTGATTCTCTTATTTTGAATTTTTAAAATTCCATCTACTTTCTTACGCTTGATTAGCTAGCAAGCAAGAAAGAAAGTGAGGAGCGTTTTGCCTGAAGAAGAAGTAACTTTTCACTGCTTTGTAATCAGTCATACGGCCAACAAAATAGTTGCGCGTTTGCTTAAACATAAGCTGTAACAAGAAGATAAAACACCAAAAAAGTACTGAATTTTTTGCAACGCGGTGATAGTAGGGTTATTCTAAGAATACCTCGTAAATCTAGGGTACTTTATGAAAAATATAAAATTGCGTAGGCTTTAGTTTCGACAATGATAATCATCACTAAAGGCAAACCATTGTTAAGCGGAAGAAAACACTTTTACGTATCAAGAGGGTAAGCGACCAAAGGCTACTAAAGTGAGAAAAACTTTATTCACTGTAATGTAGCGTTGGTTTTTCATTGATCCATTGAGCGTTTTCTACTTTAGTGGTTATTTTCAGCTAACTATACGTGTAGCTAGGCTCAAAGAGTAAAAGGAACTGCTGTATATCGACTTAAACTTTCAACTGTAGCCTGCGAGCAAGCTCTCCGTTTGGAAGAGTCGCGAGAAGTCACGTGAGAGCAGCAAGCGAAAGAAGACCCGAGTGACCAAAGGCTACTGAAATGAGGAAGGCTTTAGTTTCTACACGGTAGCGTTGGCTTTTTATTTATCCATTGAACTTTGTCTTGAGTTGGTTTGTTTCTGGTTATTGTGGCTAACCACATGTAGCTACAACGTAGGTGCAGAAAGTAAAAGGAACTGCTGTATATGGACATAAATAAATAGAAGTTCGCCCACAAATAGTCCAAGTATCTGACGAACCTGTTAAGTGGTCTTACCCATTACAATACGAAGCCGGGCCAACTAATGCAAGTATAAGTGCGCGTGACGGAGCAGATTCAACTTATTCCCATGTGAATGGCACTATTTATACCTTTTGATTTCTCTTTGTTACTCTTCTCTCTTGTGTAAAAACGAAGCGACATTCAAACTTTATTAGTTTGATACTTAGCTTATACAGCTGCAGAACGATGTTAACCTAAAATGGCCTCTTTTCGTGAGAACGGGTTGTGGCTAGGAGGGGTTGGGAGTCAAGAAGACATTATTCTACAGTAAACCACAGCAAACTGTAAACTACTCTTACTTGTGTTTCACAACGAGTTCACACCATCGATGTCGAATCTGCAAAAAAAAACAAACTCGAATTTAAGCTCTACACCCAAGATTTTCTTCGCAAAGAGGAGGCAAATGTCGGAAAAAATGACTTTACCTCCTTTTGAAGTGACCGTGTTAACAACAATTGGAATGTGGAGGAGTCTTCGAATTGTGAGTTAGAGTGTAAGCTAGAATGGTCCTTTCCAACAATAGGTTTTCATAGAAAATTTTGCCCAAGGTGCTGTGAGAAGATTATGGATACCAGAAAAAAAGATACCATTTTGCGGGCGAAAGTCAAATTCATTTTCATCCACAAGGGCTAGTATACTAGCATTGACATAAGGCACCATCTCTACTCTAAAGGTACCTCGACCACTCCAAAGGCGGTCATCTTAGATTTTAGCACTCTTACCGGTAGCAATCTACAAATTTTACCAGCTAAAATGTATCACGAACACCCCCGTTATTTCAGTCCTTTAAACCTGCATATCAAAATTTAAATTCTTCATTGTCCTGATACATTTCCTATAGACGTATCGGGGAGAGGTTGTTCAAGTATCGATTAAATTCATCAAGTGTGATCAATTATTTGATTCTTGTAACGACTCTTTTCAATGAAGCATAGATAAAACAAGGAGAAAATTGATGACGATCAAACCCTTAATCCTTAACCCTTTAAAAAGGGTTCAAGGGGTAGTTCCCTCATCTAGGTATAATCAACACACCTCAGCATTGCCTCGTGAGAAATTGTAACACTTGTCCAACTGACGTAAAGTTGTGTGGGAGATAGTATCTCGTTCCAAAAGCTTCTCCAGGAACAAAACAACTTGCTCAGGAAGTTCCTGATGTTTAGAAGAGAAACAAGTGAAAAAAAAAAGGTTATTGCATGCTGATACACTTAAGGTGCAATGAAAGCCATTGTAGAATCGGATAAGGGTATTAAGCCAGTTTAGATACACACAGGGTTCCTAAACGTATCTGAAACATAAGACTTCCTTGGGAATTTGGAATATACCACTACTAGAACCTGTCATACGACCACCCCGTTTTTACGTAATATCAGGCCGACTGATACTTGAGAACTAAACTCAGGCTGTATTTCTAATTACCCAGGCTTATTGGCACAATTAACCTGTTCGATGCGCCCAATTGTCGTCGTGCCGTTTGCTCGTTTTTCCTGACCCGACTGATTGCCCCTGGGTCACCGAGGATGGCTCTCAGTAAGTCGGAGCATGTGTGTCTAGCTACCCTGGCTCCTTGATTAAGGCCACGCGCGGCGAAGCGCGCGGGTCACTATCAAGTCTTGAAGAAACCGACATGAAAAGTCTATGGCACCTAGGGTAGGGCGTATGATGCCATCCCGTTAGTACGACCATAGTTAATAGACTAGGGCACTGGTCATGAAAGTCAACAAAAATCAAAAATGAAAATAACGGGGATGCAGTTTATATTGGAAGCTCCCTAACCGTGCACAATCCTTTGTTTGTTGATTGCAAATTGTGAGTGAATAAATTATTACGATGTTTCTATTGTTTAAAATGATAGGAATACTATTTAACATTGTACCCGGTCAAGTCTAGAAAAGCTAGCAAAAACATATAACAAAGAAGTCTAATAAGTAGCCTGCGTAGCATGGCGGTTTTGTCGAGCTGGGCGCAGGAGCGGCGTAACTAAATTCGCGCGCGACCAAACAGCGGCGAAAACAACCAGAAAAAAAAACCGCCTTTTCAGATTCGTGGCCTTTTCAACTGCCGCCCCTTCAACTCAAAGATTATCCTGTTGACAACTTGTTTGGTTTCCGTTTTCCCAAAATCAGAAATAAAGTGTTGACCCTAAACACGACACAAAAAGAGATAAGTGTAAAACGTGGACCTTGGCGGAATTGAGTTTGCTTGAACAAAACAGGTTTTTCCTTTTGGCTATCTCGGCATAGGTGACTAAACTGAGTTCTAAACTTGACTGAGTAGATCTTAAAGGCTGCACTAAATCTTACATTTTTTAGAAAAAGCGGAGTTGGTTTGTTTAATCCGTATTGAGTAATTATTTCATAAAATGTTAACTTCGCTAATTAGAATTTGTTGATCTCAGATGCAACAGTAAAGTAAATTTCTTTAAAAATTCTTAAAACCTAAAAAGTTTTTTTTTACGGCTAAATAAATATTTTTTTGTTTCTTTCTCTTTTCCGACTAAAATGCCGTTCAGCATTACTACAAACCAAGGAGCCTTGGTTTTTTTTTCTTTGTCACTGCTTTGTCCGTGAATGTTTTGACGCTGGACCCGGCTTTTTAAGGTTGTTTGCAGGATGTTGTATTTTTTACGATTAGACAATCTTCAGATTTTTGAGTTTTATGTTAAGCTGGAACAAAAAGCAAAAAGATTGAGAATTACGCTGTGCGTCTTCTGCTCTGATCTTCTTCATCGACCACAATCGCGGATACCGTTCGATGTTTTGCGCTGGAGTGCGTTATTCTCTAACACCGAAACAAAGCATCTTCTGAACGTTCGAAAGAACTGAAATTTACTGTTTCTGTCATAACCATTGCTTTACGGCTCATATTTTCAATATCTGGTCGTCGATAGTACTTTTTAGAGGAGAAATTGTGATCATACAGGTTTTCGATGAGGATATTTCTTCTTTGCCATATCCAAAGACAGTAAAGATCATCCAGTGGATAAATCTTGTTGACAAAATTTCCATGACATCTCTCCTTTGAAGAAGACTGTAAATGGCCATTTCCTGTTTTTGAACAATACAATTGCCCTGTTTTCCCGTCAAATATTCAAGATCGACGACGCTCCGGTCAACACTTCTTTGTGATTTTGTTTTTCGGAGGTGATTTGTTCAGTCCCTCTAAACTCTCCCATGGGATTACCAAAATGTTTGATTGACAGGCGAACATTTCGAAAAATCGGAACGATCCGTACGCTGGCGTGCGAACCGACTTAAAAAGCCCCCGTCCGTGCAGGCGGTTTTTCAATATTCCGCCCAATCTCCTCGCGGTTTCTCTGCCCTCGCCCGCCTTTAAATAATTTTTGCCCGAACTAACGTTGACCCACTGTGTTTATCAATGAAAGAGCACGTTCTTGCAATCGGAAAGCAGTTTTGTTAAATGGAATAAAAATCTGAAACCAGATTGAGATACCAATATGAAAGATCCAAGTCCGGAGGTGGATCGTTCAGATTGCAATCTTCGATTGGTTTAGTCCTTAATGGAACGAAAAATCAAATTTCGGATCGCAAAATCCGGATTTAAATTGTTCAAAAGGAATGCAACCTAAATCTATACCATTATCCATTATGCAGACTCAAAACTTGGGACGTTTGTGAAGCACTTACCAAGGTACTTGTTGGCGGTTTTTTTCTCTTTCGCACTCTCAGCGTCTTGTTTCGTTTGATTATTGTGTCTTGTTTCTTCCATATCTGAAACTACAAACATCAGATGACAACTTTTAGACAAGATTCAAAACTCTCCTAAGTCCGAAAGGATTGTTTTACAATAACTGCGCGAATCCTCGCGCGCTGACTGGTCGAGAGCTATGGTCCATGAGACCACAGACCATGGAAATGATGTAACATTTTCCGAGAAACTTCGCAGGAAACTGAAAATACATGAAGTTGTAAAAAACAAATCGACCACAATTTTCCATGGTCTACACCATAGACCATAGACCATAGAAATAAGACGTTCAAAACTTTGCAGTGAAACCACTCGCCGGCCTGTGGCTCGTGGTTCCACTTGAGTTTTGAACATTTTATGACATCATTTCTATGGTCTATAAGAGTGTAGACCATCGAAAATTGTGGTCGATTTGTTAACTAAACGTGTTAATTCTTACCTCGAGTTCCACTTGTGATAGCAGCTCATTGTCAGGACTTTCAAACTTTTTCGGAAACGACTGCGTATAAAGAAAAAATCTCATTTATAGATACTATAACTGACTGAATTTATGTCCACATGGCTTCAGTGAGTGTCTACAGTTCCTCAGCTAAGTATGTCTATTTGTTCATTGGACAACGCTTGAAGTCCTTTAAGGTGGTTTTCAACTTGAGGGCAAGGTCCACTGAGTTTCAAAGTTTAACTGTTCTTAAATAGTAGGTTCTTTGTCCTGTGGCGGTTTTGTACAAAGGAAAATCTAACATTTTGGAGTTCCTCGTGGTACGCTTAGTGATGGATAAATTAAGAAAATAATAAGTCCGGTGCACACCCAGCCATACATTTAAAGGCCATTATTATTCATTCAAAATATTTCGCCGTTTCTGATTGGCTAAAATCCCACATATAATTAATCATAACTAATCAATACTTAAAAAAATGAAGAAACCCACTTATGCCAAATGGGAAAGACTGCAGTGAGATCATCGGGAAAAAAAAGTCATACAAAAAGAGCAACAACTGACATTTTGAACGTTTCTAACAGCCCCGACCACAATCAATGTTTACCTCTTTCACTTTAGTCCAATCGGCCGCGCCTTTTTGGTCAATTACGTTTCATTATTATTTTACATGCTGTCTTATTTCAATGTTTCTTCACTCTACTAAGAGGATAGTTTATATTCCCCTTTAATAATCTAGTGGCCAATTCCTATTGGCTAACTTTGACTATACCGCCTGCATGACATAACCGCTTTTAGAAGAGACAAACAATACCAGAAGGAAAACTTACTTTCGGTAATCTGGCATTTTCAAGCCATTCAGTAATGAACTTCTTTTTGGTCTCACTGTAATTAAAAGAAAAACACTGTTCTTATCATCGAAGCTATGCCAAGCTACGGAAAAATATAAAACGTACTCTACTTAAGTATCAGACGTGAAACCTTTTGTCATCAAATTCGGACAGCAATTACGTGAGGTGTGGCGTTCAAAGTAGGAAGTTTGTGAAGATATTTGAGAGAAAATGTGCTTAATCTTAGTTAACTTAAACATTCTTTAACGTCGGAGCTCATTTGAAAACATGTCTGTAAGAGATTCGTTTGTGTTCGATAGCTCCTATAGAAGAAAAAGTTTGCCTACCGATGATACAACCTTCAATAAAAAATTCAAATTCATAGTTTCATATTGCCAACAATACACATAGTTTACTCCCTAAACTTTTGCATAAGCATTATCTTCAATTTCTGTCAGGACGACTTTATTACCCAGGAGAAATTAGTTACAACGGTTCAGCAAAATCTTAGGGAGAGAGGTTAGTAATGTGTATTATGGGCAATGTGAAACTGATGAATGCCTAGCTTAAGTAGCTTCATATTGTAGAATATTATTTTAGCCAATATTTGGAGGTAAATCAACCAACGACTTTCAAATTACGGTTCCTCTAGGAGGGCACCAGTTAAGCCTTGTCATTGGAATTTTCCACTCACCTTGAAATGTCGGGAAAACTTTGTACAAAGTATTCAAAGAATTCCTGCCGAGAAGAAGAGACACAACGAGTGAACCTTAGTACAATGGATGGATTAATTCAAAGGAGACAGAGCAAATTTTTGTCGCTGGAATTATCTATAGGTCGTAACTGTGCATCAGTAGGATGCTTAGGATTTTACAAGTGGTGGAAATGCAATGTAACGTGGTTCCTCACGGGGGAAAACAACTTATAAAATCCCCAAATGCAAGAAATCGCCGTCGAGAGAATACATTCTGGAAAAAATAAAGTGTAGAATTTTTAATGTTAAGATGACAATGGCAATGCGGGTGGAGGTGATCATTGTGACCTTTTTAGGATGCATCAACGACGGTTGATATTCTCAAAGCAAGCCGTAATTATTGTAAGACTCCACGAAACGCGATCTATGAGAAACCACGTAACATCAATCCTTGAGCACTTGTAAAGATGGTGATTATCGTGAATAAGGTCTATTGAAAAACATATTAAAGGCTATTTAAACACCAAAAATTTTTGTCCATCACTAGCGTCAAATAGGATGCATTGTATTTTCATGTAATACATCAAGCATAAGACGCGGTGTTTCATCACCAGATGAAACACCAAGAAGGGAGTTGAAAATACGACGCGAAGCGGAGTATTTTTGACGAACTTCGAGGTGTTTCATCTGGTGGTGAAACACTGTGTCGAATGCTTGACATTACTTCTCAAACAAAATGATTTTAGAAGGAGAAATTAAGGATGCAAAAATGAGCAGTTTCTCATCTGATTTCCAAATACTCATTAAACATTAATTTAGCTTGTATTTTCTTTATAAATTATTAATGAGTTTGAGAAAGTTCAATTCTCACCATGCTAAAAAAGTATCAAGTGAAAATACTACTGAAGAGAATTCGTTTCATTCAGTTGAAACATCAAACGATTTCGTCTGCAAACTCAAACGGTAGAATCACCTTTTAGATCTCCATCATTCACCCATGGGCTGAAAGGGTTACCGGAACTTGCAGGAAAATGACGAAGTGGAAACTAGTTGTTACATACATTTCTGTTGGCACCGTTTAATACAACTCAACTAAGCTAAATCTTACGGCGGTTCTTACCTCAGAGGAGACAAGTTGCCCACTGTAATGCTGGACATAACTAAATAGAAAGGTATCAAACTCGTCACGTCCGACCATCATGGCTAAGTGATGAAGGAGAAAATAACCCTAAGAAAAAATTGACAAACGATTTATTATATTAGTACGTCCTTCTACTAGGATTTTATTCCGTACATAGCTCATATATGAAACTTGTTTTACGAGTTTCATTCAAAACCCATTTTAAAAAAAGGGTTTTGAATCCACCTTCATGGAAAGAAGAAACTTTAATCGACAGAATACGTTGGATATGACGATTTATGGCACCCATAACAATGGAAAGTTGCATAACACTCGACAGCGGTTGTAAAGCTAAACTCTGACGTTCAGCTCAGTCAATAGGCTGATTTAGCAACAGAACGGGAACGTCATTTGACGACGGCGCGTTAAAAGGACTAAACTCGACCTCCGGTGCCCAGTTTGTCGCTCCGCCATTGGTCAAGCCAGTTGTTTGATTTGCACGTGCCGACGTCAACTGACGTTCCCGTTCTGTTGCTAAATCATCCTAATACTCTGTAACGGACGAGTCGAAAAGGATTTAAAGCCAATTTTATGAAGTAAGTATCATCATCAGGTCCTCTTGAGTACAAAAATGATCAATCTTACGAGACTTTGGGCTCTCTCTCCTCCGCAGAGGCTCCCACTGGGTACCCAATGGCCGAAATAGCATAGTAAGCGCGGGGGGGTCGATGGGAAGCGTCCCCCCGCGAACATTCTTTTCTCCTTCTCCCCAGTCTCCCTACGACACCAGGAGGTCTCTGGGGTGTAGTTTTCACTCGTTACATTTCCATTTTCGCATTCGTCGATGAGTTGCATTACGATTGGTCGTAGACACTTGACCTAGCATCCGTGTCGAAAAGCCCGCTTAAAGTTTCGACAAACCTCTTTCATAATGGCGGTCCATTTATTCATTCTTTCATAGGTATATAAATGAGCCTTTCTGGTCTCTTTTGAAAGAAATAATTCTTTTGTATTTTGGACATGCTTACGAGGTCAGAAAAGGTAATTATCATACATATAAAAAAATATATTAATATCATGAAAGATATTAATCATCGTGGATAATGTGTACAAAGGGTTTAGTTTATCGTTTGTCTCACGATTGTCACTTTGATATCACACTGCAGGTCTTCATCAGAGGATAGTGTCGATTTACTGAGTCGGACTATTTGTACAATCTCAATTCTACTGTCCACGTTGATATTGTTAGGGTGAAGTCTTAGGAGAATAGCCTCTTTAACTCTACGAGAGTACCAGTGCGGATCTCGGTCAATAAACTTAACTTCGTCCCAGAGCAGATAATTCCCGGTCTTATTGGCGTGTTCAGAAACGGCCGAAGTTTGAGTTCGTGAAAGCTGTATATCCCTTTCGTTCTCTTAATCCGTTCATGTATGCATCTTCCCGTTTCGCCAATGTATACTTTGCCGCATTCACAAGGAATCGTATCCACTTTTGTATCTTGTTTTCGTGGATCAACAGAATCCTTAGGTCGTACTCAGTGCGATTTTAGTGTTGTGTCGGACTTGAAAACAGATTGTACGCCACGACGTTGCAGGCAACGACGAACTGGTTCAGATAAACCTTCGATGTATTTAATTTCGGAAACGTTCTGTTGACAATACGTTTACCATCTTAAAACGGAATGATGTCGAAGATTTTCTAGAGCATCTCAACACTCAACACACAATTTCCTTTCTTGACACATTGGTCATAAGAGATTCAGAAGGACGCCTCACTGCAAGTGTTTACAGAAAACCTACGCACACTGATCAGTACCTGTCTTATGACTCACACCACCCTCAGTCAGTTAAACGCGGTGTTGTCAAGTGTTTATACGATCGATCGAAAAATATCAGCACTAAACCATCGATTAACTCTGAGGAAAAGAACTATTCATCCTTGGTCCTTGTCTCTATCGTATACCCCTATTCGATTGTAACTAACATCAGAAAACATTTACATTTTATATTTAGCAAGATCTGCTTGGTTAGGATGTGCTACGCTTGATCAGAGATGTTATATCTGAATTTCAGCGAGGGAGTTTTTCGGCTAGCCTGTGTACAGACGTAAAATTAGACAAAGTAGAGCTACGATTTCTTGCTGAAGAGAAGTGAACGATCCTTTAATGTGAAACCTACTCGAAATCATCGAAAGGATCAACTCCTGCATAAAACGCTAGATTGGAAATGTAAACAGTGCTTCCGAGATTAAAATTCTGTTAAAACCAAAAAACACAGGAAATAGATGCACAGGGCACAGACCGACTTTATGAGCTAAAAAAGACGGAAGAAAATGTACGTTTTAGAATCCTCCAAAGCATATTACACTCGTTATAAATGACATTTTAGCTACATATTCTAGTTAGAGCCTAGCTAACTCAGTGATAACTGCGTACGTGCTGTACATCGACTGTACAAGAGTCCAGAGTAATTTAGGCGATTCACAGACGTCTCTCTCCCCGATTTTTTTGACGGGAGGGGTGCGTCAGTACCCAGGCTAAAGAAAACTGGGAGTTTTTTGTTTATTTCACCCTAACGTTCACATCCCTTTAAATTTGTGTTCTTGTATACTCTCTTTCATAAATTTCCATAATTTTTATCACATGGATGCCACATCACAAACTTTCTTACCCATAGTTTTCAAATTATTATGCAACTGCTAAAAAATCTATTACAAATGTTTGTACAAAGGCTCATTCAGTACTTGATCCTAACCGAGCGAATCTTGCTAAATATAAAATGAAAAAAAAAACCACAAGGATACTGCCCCCAACGCAGGCATTCCTTTGGCTTGTCACAAAATTCCATCATGATGGCTTTAAAAATCATTAAAAAACTTAGTCATTATTCACGCATAATTAAGTGTGACAAAGCATAGCAACTGTTTAGCTCCAAGTTCCTCAGGAAATATGATGAACCCCTTTCTTCTTTTTCGAACCCCATTTTTTTACTCACAAATAAACTATGGAGAAAAAGAAAGCTGCGAAAACCTTTATTCTTCATTTCGAAGTTATTAAGGATACCGCAGGCGTATGCGTGAATATTACACTCAAATGTAAAGTGGCATTCTGCCCAGACGACGTGGCCTTAAGGGGCAATGGCGGGAAACCGTATGACATTTCAGAAAGGCATTTGACAAATCGACAGATCCAGTCTTTGAAAGTTGGTGAACTTTGTGAAAAGAAATAAGAAATGCTTTCATAAAATTACTTAAGTCTGATTAAACAACCACAAAATGTATTAAATAGGGAAATAAGAAAATTACTTCATAATATCCCTACAAAATGACCTTAAAAGCTTAATTCCACTGTTGAATTTATGCGAAAGAAAACTAGGAGTTTTCTTATTTACTTGACGCTAACGTTCATATCCCTTTGAATTTATGTTCTTGTTTTCTTTTTTTTCATAAATTTCGATAATTTCAATCACATGGATGCCACTTACACACTTTGGTACCCATAGTTATCAATTTTTATGCAACCGCCAACCAATTAATTATAAATGTTTGTACGAAGGCTTCCATCCCATAACGTGTCTGTGTCTGATCCAAGCTTTATCTGACAGGAAAATGAAGGTCACAACCGTTCTGCTTCTACTTTTGGGCATAGGTAAGGTTAACCCTTTCAGATCGTAAAGAAGGCAAAGCGAAAATTGGCAAATAAGTTCCAAATTGCTATTTGTACAATCGTGAGAATTGCATAGCAGCATGCAAAAGTTTTGGCAAAGAGATTTCATTTGAATACAGTAGGCGGAAGAAACATACAGTCAGAGGGAGCAGATGACTAATTGTGGACCCCTAATGTAACGTTTAAGTTACAGACATTGCCGCCTTAGTCCGATTATAAAGTTTACGGCACAGTTATACTGTGTAGTATGATTCGTGCAAAGTAGGAAGAACATCAACAGGGTATTGTGAAAAGAATGTGCTTGTTTGTTACGATAGTCTAGTAGATTTGTTCAGTATTAGAGCTGTCTCTTGGGTGAAAGTTGCCGGAAAACTCTAAAGGTGTTGGTTTCAGAATAAATCGAAGTTTCTGCTAAAGGTTATGTTAACTTCTGACGAGCCTTTATTCAGCGGCATACCTCCAATAAGCAGCCACTAGCCGTTACCCCTATGGTGGCCGCTTGATGGAGATCAACTGTAGTAAAAACTTGGCGGAAAAAAGACAAATTGAGCGTGAAAGGGCTAACGAAAGGGTTGCTCAATGGATGTCGTAAAGTGATGTACTTTTTTCACTTCAACCTCTCCCACTCTTCACGAAAACAGATAGATTTTTCCTGTATTAACATCTTTTGTCGACCCTTATACTCCAGAGTCTGCAAAGAAAAAGTCATGGTGTTATCAAATCAATTCTCTGCCGCAGTAATTTAACATGGTGCTATTTGCTATTGATCATTACCCAAAATGGAATTTGGTAAATTGGTCAAATTCTTGACTAGCCTCTTCTGGGAGTGGAAGCGGTTTAAAAGAAAATACCGGTACTTGATTTCTTCTGGTGATGCTGAAATATCTAATGTAGTTTAACTTGCATGGAATTCTGCCGTTCGGTGCTCCGTGAACTAAGATTACAGGCGTAGCACAACCGATGTTTGGGGGAGGGGGTTCTAATTACCTAAAGAAAATAAAAAAAAGGTTTAAAAAAAGGCCTTGTGAAACTTCGAAAAGTAACAACTGGCCTTCTGAATCTATATCTAGACACTTGGGCTTATTTTGTCACCTTATTCATTTGGGTGTGACTAATTGTTCCGCTCTCTACTTTTGTTTAATAGAAGTGCATTTAACATCGAGTCGTGTGTGAAAGGCACTTTGCAGACAACTTAAACGTGCTTTAAAAACTCATTTTTATCAACTGTTTGGCCATTAGAAATAAAAGAGAAAAAATACCACGTATTTATTCACCGTGGATAACTATTTTACCACTATTTTTACTGTTCATCTTTTGACATTGAATAATAATTATTTATTCACAAAGAATAAATGTATGGCGTTAAGAAATATAGCTAAAACCATTACTGTCTTCAGTGGTTATCTAGATTTAGTGTCATTCAAAAAAACGGTGTCTTGAGTCCCACGGGATATGAATTTTTAGCATAAGTTTAGTTGAAAATTGGCTGGGCGGTAATGGGCTAAAATTTATTGCGAGCTATAATTTGGGAGACTGTACAGCTCCGCTTTTAGGCCTGCTCATATATCTACATACTATCGTTATTTAGTACAAGCTTTAAAGATGAATTAGTGATAAGAACATCTTTCACAGATCAAATCACCGCCACATAACCGAAAAGAAGTTTCTTGAGCATTGCATGTCACACTATCATATACCTTGATCTCACATCACAAAGCTTTATAAAAAGGGGGCGCTATTGTCAATTTATTCTGGAAGCAATCCGCTGTAATCTTCGTCCGTTTGGCCCATTCGTGCACCTTTTTGGCTTTTTTGTTCATTCTGCAGTATTTAAGGTGTTTCTATACAGTTTTTCGGAGGCCATACCGATGTTTTTCAATCGCGTTAAGAGTGATTTTGCTCTTATCCGATCGCTTTAAAATTTTCACCAGTGATTGACTATGACTTAAAGTTTTTCAAAATGCAGTTGTTAGTAAAATCGATATCACTATGACAACAATAAACAAAAAACTTTGAAATCAATAAAATTTTGAATTTTCGAATTTTGCGCGATCTAGACCTGCCAATAAAAATCCGACTCCAGGAACGTAAAGTGTGGTGTTTAGCAAATAACCTCCGTGAGAAGCAAAAAAATCTGTATGGTTGAATTCAAATAAAACAAAAATATATTTAAAACCTTATATTTTCAGTAGCCGTGATAAAATGTTTAATAAAAAAGTTCTAAGTACCTCACATTAATCTTGGGTAGCTTCAGAAATTATGGTGTATTTTCTATCTTCCGATCCTGGAAACTAACCCGTTTTCTCACCACCTGTCCAAGTACAACTTTATTCTAAATTGTGACTTTTAGCGCTTTTCTGTATATCTCTAAAACGGCTCTACAGAATGCTTCTTAATCTTCGTCAACTAATCTTTATGACGTATATAACAATGTCTGAAACTTTCATTAAGATTGATTCCCTGTAACGCCTTGAAATTTCAAGAGAAATCTAGCCTACTAACCGGCCAAAAATTCACTGTTTTGACGTTATGCCAATTTTTCAAAATTGATGCCCATCATATATACTTCCATGGCTAGTACACTTTAGTATGAATTTTATTGAATATTTTGAATGAAAAACATTGACAATATTCACATTAAAATGTACTGGCCATGGAGATATGTATGGTGGGCATTAATTTGGAAATATTAGCATAACGTCAAAACAGTGAATGTTGTAAGGCTTATTTTTGGCCGGTTCGTAGGCTAGGTTCGTCTTGAATTTTCAAGGTGTTACAGTAAATCAATCTTGATAAAAGTTTGAGACATTACGATATACATCATGAAGATTATGTGACGAGGTTTAAAAGGAATTCTGTCGAGCCGTTTTAGAGGTATTCGGAAAACCGCTAAAAGTCAAAATTTAGAGTAAAAGTGCACTTAGACAGGTGGTGAGAAAACATCCTAGTTTTCAGGATCGGAAGAAAGAAAATACACCAAAGTTCCCCAACACTGAAATATGATATTAAGCAGCCTTCTGGCGCTACTTAATATTAATTTGAATTATTTAAAACTTTTTTCATTAAACAGGTTATCACGGCTATTGAAATGGTAAGGTCTGAAATATATTTGCGTTTTATTTGAATTCAAACATACAGAATTTTTTACTTCTCACGGAGGTTATTTGCTAAACACCACACTATAAGCTCCTGGAATCAGTTTTTCTGTAGCAGATCTAGATCGCGCAAAATTCGGATTTTATCGATTTGAAGTTTTTTGTTTATTGTTGTCATAGTGATATCGATTTTACTAAAAACTGCATTTTGACAAACCTCAATTCATAGTCAATCACTGGTCAAAAGTTTGTAGCGATCGGGCAAGAACAAAATCACTCTTAAGGCGATTGAAAAACATCGGTATGGTCTCTGAAAAACTGTATCGAAACACCTTAATGACATTCCACTCGATTCTGAAACCGTGTACTAAGTCAGTGCTGAATTTTCCTACCTACTTTGACGTTTCTGGACTCTTTCTCAAGAGCTGGCAGTGTTTGGATGCAACATACTGTGCTTCGCAAAAACATTTTGGATTGTGGCAGGAGCTAATTTTGAAAGACGCGCGGGTGTCTGTTATTGAGATTTTCAGTCAGATGCAAAATTTACCGAATATTAAAACCTGCCAAAAGTAAGTACTAAGAGGCAAGGAACAAAACCTGTTTATGACTTTTTAAAAAGAGACTAACAAAAGTTCTGCTCTACATTCACAGGATACACTTTCGCAGGTAAGACACTCGCTTTTTATAACAGTATTCGCCTTCTTTTCAATTTTTCCAGTTTCGAAGTCTAACGTTTGACACTTATAACAACAACACAATTTCGCCTTTGAAAAATTAGATACATGTTCTGTTGATCCCGATGACCGTACTGACTGCGGGTGGTATGGCATTGATGAGGAGACATGTGAGGGTAGAAATTGTTGCTGGGACGAGGATTACGCGTACGCATTATGGTGCTTCTATCCCACAGGTTAGTGCTAAACCAATTAACAGCAACAATAAAGAATGTAGAAGAAGGAATACTCGTGGTGATAGCAAGGGAGAGGGGCAGGGTGGTCGAGGGGGACTTAGGTACAATAATAGAGAGCTTTAGATTCGAGGACGAGGACGACTACGAGGTCAAAATTTAGTTCTAAGTTTTCTTCCCTGTTCTTTAAAAATAAGCACCCCGGAAAGCTTCATTGTACTTTTTTTTTTTTCACCACCAAAGCTAGCTCGCTTATTTCCGTTGAAGGAGGTTAAGCCCTCTTCCGATCGGCACTAAATGATAAAATTCCTAACATTTGATGACTTGTTTTCGCCACTACGACTCATTCTCACTAAAACTCGTTGTAGAATAACGATGGGTAACACATTTTCCCGCCAAAACGACGTTGGTTCGCGCGCGCACTCCGTAGTATTGAGGAAATCTCGTTCTCGTAGTCGTCCTCGTCTTAGAATCTAAAGCTGTCTAGTTTCGGGAAGTTGCGAAGACAAAATTTGTGTTGGAGGCATCTTCACGATAGAAATCTTATTGTGGCCATTTTGGGAATGAGCTTCGAAAGGGCAATTCTTGGGAGCTGAAAAAAAGTACAATATCGATGTGAAAAAAGCTTAAGTGGTGGGTATCATTAAGCTTAAGAACACTTTTCGCCACCCTGCCAACAGAATCTAAATTTAAAGAAATGGTGCATGTTGCTAGGATACAGTTTCGAACCCAGGCCTAATAGACGTGCGCTTGGTAAAGAGGGTTCGATTTCGACCTTCCGCTTATACGGCGTTTTCACATGACGTCACGGCGGCCATACTAGGGAGCTTAAGCAAAGACGTTTTTGAGCAACGCACGACGTCAAGTAGAAGTGAGGTATTTTACTTCTCGATACTTCGGCGGAGCGCGAAGTAAAGCATTCGCGACGCCCAGGAATGTCCCAAAGTTGCTTTTTTTGGGACAAGATTGGGCACGCAAAGTCCGAAGGTCTTCGGTCTGGATCGGCTATATGACGAAGTGAGGGCCGAATTACTTCGGGATATCTCGAGATCACTTCGAGTTCTCTGATTTATTATTTAATTTATTCGTGGAAGAAAGAATTATGATTTTGGCTTGCTTAGGGTTTAAACCGGTTTACGTGTGACCCGTCATATCGGATGACACTCTAAATTGAGGGATTAGCCGATTGCGCCACTGCGACGCAAGGTAATATGAGATGTGAAAAATAGCCATAAGTTATGCACGATGCACGAGAAAAGATTCGGCAGGCAAGTTTGTTACTTGTCGGCTTGTTTCGTGGGTATTTGACATAGTGACGCTGTAATGAGTTGGAGATATCGCGAGATCACTTCTAGTTCTTTCGGCTTCAATAAATATTTGAGGCGGAGCGCAAAGTATTAAAGGATTTGGGACGCTGAAGAAGGTCGTAAACTTGCAGTTTGCTTCCGAAGTGACCCCGGAAGTTGTTCGAAATATCTCGAAATCAGCTTTAAGAAAGTCAAGATTACAAAAGTTATATGCCTTCATGGAAAACATTTTGCGGTCAGAAATGTGGATAAAGTTTGAGAGCGAAGAGATTTCGATTACTGGAGACTATTGCAGCAAGAGTGATTCGAAACAGGAAGATCGAGGGTAAGGTACAGTCGTTTGCGTTGCGTGTAGACGAAGCGATTCGGAGTCAACAAGGAGAAGCAAAACGCAGTTACCTTGGTTTCGTAACCGTTCTGATAAGCATCATCATCATTGTTCTTCTTTTAGTTTTGTTTGGAAGAGTAGGTTTTTTTTACTTGTTTTAGTATTGTGTGTTATTGTTTTCCTCAAGCTTATGTTGCGATGTTGTGGAGATTGTGCATTTTCAGCAAGTTTTGTAAGGGAGTGTACTGATGTTATTCATCTGCTGGAGAAGGTGTGAAGTTAACTGTCCACAAGGGAAGTGTTTTTGAAGAGGAAACAAGGGAAGTGGAACTGAGATCTCGTTGTGCGCAATTTATTTATGACAAATTATAATCGAAACGCGGGGTAAAATATCACAGGAGATCCAATACTTAACAACTTCCGCCGACTAATCTTAGTCGATAAAAAGAGAAAAAACTGAAGAACACTTCAGCCGGCTACGTTAAAAAAATTACCTATGGCAATTCTTACATTTTGCAATCATAAAATATGCAAAAGCATCTAATTTCTTGCGTTGGCGAATCTCGTTTTTTTGCTTTTTCTCGCAGACAACAAGTGCTACGGAATCAAGCCTGAAGAGCGAGAGGACTGTGGCTATTTTGGAATTCAACGCTACGAATGTGAAGTCGAGAACGACTGCTGCTGGGTTGAAAGTACGGTTCCTAACGTTCCCTGGTGTTTTGAAGGCAAACTACCCACGAAAGCACCACCTACAGCACCTTCTAATGAAACGACTGTTGAACCAACTGAAGTGTCTTCTAATGGGACAACTGCTGCACCAACTACAGCATCTTCGAATCAAACAGCCGCAGCACTTGCTGAAGACGAGCAGGCATTTGAAGAGGCACTTACTGCATAGTCCTCCGCGGCGGGATGGCAAGTACAAATACCGTGTTTTTATTATCACTATTTTATTAATTTTTTTATTTATTTATTTTTTGCTGAACAAAATTGCCTGCAGTTTGGGCATATCAAGCTCGTAGCCAAATAAGAGGTAAAGAAGCCACTTGTCTCGGTGAACATTTGGAAGAATTTCGTGTATGCCTTACAAGGACAATACATAATCGGCCAAGCCGTGGTTTGACTCGACAAAACTTCAACTTCCAACATTTGGGGCAACATCAGGTGCACGCAACATTTTTCCAGCGGCTATCAAGCGAGTGACCGGGAATATTTTAGGACAGCGGTTAAATTTGAATACTAAAGTTGATTGACTGAATATTGAAAGTTGCGCCACGCCATTGCTTGCAAATTTTAAAGAAGTAAAGGATTTTTCAACGCTTTTCTATTGCGTACAACAAATTCAGGGGTAGACACAAGAGACAAATTAGACTGCGCAAGTAATATTTAAGCGTGTGTTAGGGTCTTTTCTCTGCCATGCGCCTTTCAAGCAGGAGGCAGCGTTTCGCAGTGGTAAGGACTGGGAGGAATGGCTTCTTCAAACCGTAGTCTATGAATACGCGCGCGAGATAAAACCTAGGTCTCTTTGCCATCGTGATGTTTATTGCTCTTCGAGAAGTGCATATAACTTTACCCTTCACGTAACATGTGACTATTGCTAGAGTAGCTCAGCAAAGACGTTACGTACACATTAACGATTTCTTTATATTTGCTCTTCACAGCTCGACCCGGTGAAGTCTAGTACCAAGGAGGAGCATGGAGTGTGCAAAAAAAAAACGAAACGTCCCTTAAACATTAGCGGAATGGGTACTTAATAAAACTTGAAAACTTTAGAGCATGACTCCCAAGATTTCTTTAAAAGTTTGTTCTTTAAGCTTCGCAACAGGATTAGCTCAGTCGATAGAGAGTTCGACTACAGAGCGGGAGGTCGTGGGTTTGATTTGGGGGGCCGGAACAATACTCAAGGTCTTAAAATAATTGAGAAATGAAACTACTGCCTTTGCCCTGCAAAAAGCTAGACCTTCGCGTGGCTCATTTCACCACGTAAAATGGCCGTCTCGTCTCTAGAAAGAGACGTAAAAATGGTGTCCTCAATTGGCACTTTCGTGCTAAATACATTCACACGAAGATAAAGGGCATAGGAAATTGGCTCCACTAATAACAAGTGAGGCTCTTGATTTGTTACGCGTGCAGAGCAGAATCAATTTAGAATATATCAAAAGAAGCCATGGCTATCAAATGCCTTTCTGAAATGCTTTGCTCAAACCTTGACGGGGGTAAAAATAGCGAGTCTAAAGGGGTTTTTACCCCAATTATAGAAAGGCAGTTTCTCCATCACGTCCTCTTGGTTAAAAGAAATGAGTCGGAAAGACTTTGGACAATTCTCTAAGCCGGATAGGGATTTTTCACTCGTCTCATTTTCAGTTTTGCATCAGTCGACGAGTTGCGCCTTAACTGGTCGTTGACAAGTAACCTTGGCATCATTGTCAACACGCCTACTCAGCGCTTAGATACTTGTTAATGTGTTTCGATAGAGTTTCTTGGAGACTATACCGATGTTTTTCAACCCCCTTAAAATTGATTTTATCCTGGTCCGATCGCCACAAGATTTTCACCAGTGATTGACTATGAATTGAAAATTGTCAAAATGCAGTTTCTAGTAAAATCGATATCACTATGACAACAATAAACAAAAAAACTTTGAAATCGCTTTAATGCGAATTTCGCGCGATCTTCACCTGCTCCTGAAAATCCGACACCAGGAACTTAAAGTGTGGTGTTTAGCAAAAACCCTCTGTGAGAAGTAAAAAATTCTGTATGTTTGAATTCAAATAAAACATAAATATATATCAAACCTTATATTTTCAATAGCCGAGATTAATTGTTCAATAAAAAAGTTCTAAATGACTCAAATCAGTATAGTCTCCGAGAAACTGTATCGAAACATCTTAATTGTTAGCCGCAAAAAGCGAATGCACAAAATTTGCGTTTCACGACTGGAATTGACTGTTCTTCTCCTAGCGCGTCTCCTAATACAAGCGTTAACTGACAAGAAAACGAAGGCCGCAACAGCTTTTCTCTACTTCTGAGCATAGATAAGGTTAAATTAAAGCTTACAGTGACCAAAATGGAAAACCACTAAAAAAAATTAAATGTGTCTTTTGGGAAATCCTAAGAAATAAATAGCACCATACAATAGTTCTACCAGAGAGGTTTCATTGAATGGTAGCAACATAGGATTTCATCCCAAGTTTCAAAAGTTAGGACTACATACTAAATAATAGTGCTATGTGAAAGAACTGCTGAAGAGGTTAAATTTGAATGGTAACACTATAAGATTTCATCCACAGTTTCAAAGGTTAGGGCTACATACTAGGTAAATAGTACCGTGTGAAAGTACTGCTGAAGAGGTTTCATTTGAATGGTGACAAGACAGGACTCCACCTACTAAAAAGTTGGTGAGAAATGACGATGATGTGATCAACATGCATGCACGAGCACGAGAACGAGAAAAAATCTGAGTGCCCGACAGGAATTGAATTTATGACCTTTTTGACACGGGTCAGATGCTCTAACCACTGAGCTAGGGAGGACTCGTGGCAAGCTGGGTAAAATACAATCGTCATGTGTGTGATAAATAAAGATGGTAAATTTAAAGCTGGGTGAAAAGTGAGAAATGATGTGATCAACATGCCACGAGGACAAGACAGAGAAACCTTGTATATAGTCCAGCTCGTCACGAGTCCTTCGTAGCTCAGTAGTGAGAGCATAAGACCGGTATACAGAAGGTCATAGGTTCTATTTCTGTCGGGGACTCAGAATTTTTTCTCTGTCCCGTGCTCGTGACATGTTGATCACATCATTTCTCTTTTCTTCACCGAGCTTAAAATCTATCGTCTTTCTAATATTTTTTAAGTTAACCCTTTCACTGCCAGAGTGCTTGATCGAGTTTTGTAATGTGACTCTAACTTTTGAGTCTGCGGACAAAATCCTATGATGTAACCTTTCAAATGAAAGCTCTCTGCCTGTACTTACACATGGTGCTACTTGTTTTTCAAAATTTCACAAAATAAAATTTGGAAAGTTGGTCGAAGCTTACTTTTGGCTAAACTTGGCAGTGAAAGGGTTAAAAAATTGGTGTTTCTGTTAGTTGGTTATTTTGTTTGCGTTGTGTGGTATTGTTCAGTGTCTTTTCGGTCTTTTGTATTTCGTCAGAGCCAATAACGGCGAAGGACTGACACTGGAGACGTCACCTTTTGAAACTCTTTTTACGGTGGTGGTAATTAGGGTTAACAAAGGGATCCACAAAACAAGCAGCATGAGTTGATTTCTTTACGACAGAGTACGCTCAATTGACCTTATTCTAGAATAGGAAGACATAGAACAATTCGAAATATCTGCTCGTTTGACCTGCTATTCCAGTTCCGGGAGAAGTGGGATATATTCTTGACACTCCGCTTCAAGGAGCAGAATAGTTGGAATAAAACGAAATCATGAAGTCATTTTCCTAGCGTCGCGGCTCGTGTGTAACAACAAAGAAAATGAGGGACATCGTAACTGAAAATAAACGACATCCAAAGAAGAAAAACGACACACTCCGCAGAAACGGTTACCACTGGACGCACATTAGAGACCTCAGTTTCAGTAGATTCGAGGACAAAGACGAGGACGAAGACGACTGCGAGGACGAGATTTAACTTTAACTTCTTCGTGTATTCTCAAAAAACATCAAAATGTTTGCTTGAAATTCTTGTCAATAAAGTGCATCCCGAATGATCAAATTTTTCGACCAGTGGTGGATCCAGGTACAGAAACAAAAGAGCGCCTAATACCCCTAAAATGTTTACAAATGAGGATAATAAAAATTACAATAAGTGACACCTACCTTTAGGTAGTGAACTTGTGTCCATTTTCTGGAGCAGATTTGTCCGAACTGCACGACAGTGTGAGGCCTAACAGCATCCGACTGACCTGCGCTCTTCTCGATTGCTTCAGCGGTAGTAAGAGCTGTAAAGGATTACAGAAAAGTGGATAGAGCGATTTTCGTATGGCGTTGAAAAATGGTTTCGGTAAGTGTTCGTTATTAGTTTTATCAGCCAATGGATGAAAAGATCAAAACATGTTCTCTTTGTTTTCCCGCCAAAGAAAACCCTAATATGGAGAAGGCATTGTTCCTTTTGGCCAATCGTGTTGCAGTATGACGTCAAAGCGAAGTATCGGTTAATTTCTAGAAAGTTCTCGGCTGTGTCCGTTCGATTAACCAATCAAATCGCTCTATTTCCGTTCGTTTGTTGTTTCTGTTTTGTTCGCGCGTTTTCATTTCAAGGTCATACGAAAATCGCTCTAGTGAAAATAATGTGTCGTACCCTACAGTGAATGAGAAGGTAGCAAGGCGGGCAGAGTGGTTAGAGCGCTGCAATTATAATCCGGAGGCCCAGAGGTCCAGTCAGAGCACAAATGTCGGTCTTGAATTTCTCCAGACGTTGAAAATGAAAAACAATATGTCTCAGGATTAATAGTAGTAGCTAGCAAGCTGGAAGGAGAGGGCGTTGGATGAGTCGCACACGCTCTTATACATCTGTTTCATTGTGACTAGTCTGTGTCCTGCGCCCCTTTCCCTCAAACAAAATCGGGGAGAAAGTCTCTCCTGCCAATTTTGTTTGAGTGAAGGGACGGCATAGGACGGCTGAACAAAGGCCACATAGTGGGTAACTGTGCTTTGTGACTTATTCACAGCGAAGCGCAAAAAAAGCTAACGTTCTTAATTTTTATCACATAACAATTCAGATAAACACTGTCCTCACCTGTAGGTGGCTTAACCACTTTGGGCCTGCAATAATGATAAATAAACATAACAAATTCAGTCTGTAAAGTCTTTTACCTCATAGTGAAGGAAGGTACCCATATAAAATAACGCAGAGAAATTAATGCGACTTTGTTTATTCTCTTTTCTGTTTACCAAATTCGGCCGTCCGCAACAGGTAGTGGAGTCCGAGAGAAATTCAAAAACAATATCCCTGCAACCTGTCCGGGCATTATATTCCCCCGGGAAATGTCGCCCGGTGCAACCCGGCCTTCAAACACTGCACATGTAATAAAGGTAGAGGTGGTAATTAGGAGAGGGTTTAGAAGCGTCACGAGTACTCAAACGGACCATAGTAGAGGAGCTGGTTAGGAAACCCGGCAAACATCAAAGTTGAAAACAATGGTGCTGTAGGTTATGTTGGAAGCTCCCTGACGGTGCACAATCCTTTGTTTTCTGTTAACAAATTATGCCTGAATAAATTAGTGAAATGTTTCCATTGGTCAATAACTTCAAAATGATAGGAATGCTATTGAACGTTGTGCACGGTCAGGTCCAAAAAAGCTAACAAAAAGATATAACAAAGGGTTTTCCCAACCATTCCACTTTAATTTCCGTATTTACTCGATTAACCGCCCTAGGCGCTTATTAAATTTTTGTAGAATGTTTATTTTGCAACAAAACAACAAATGGTAGTAACAAGATGCGAAGATGTAACAAAGCAAGATTTCTGTAAATTACTCTGAAGAAAACTCCCTCCTCGGGGAAGTCTCTTCTTAGTACTTATTCAATGTCAATTTCAATCTCATTGTCACTCAAGTGGATGGGGTGGGGATGGGTGCTTATTCGAGGCTGGGCGCTTATTAACTTTTCTGCCTTTTGGATGGGCACTTATTCGAGGTGGGCGCTAATTCGAGGTTAGGCGCTTATTCGAATAAATACAGTAACTATGAACGTACTTAGATTATATACTTGACAGCACTTGGTTCCTTTACTATTAACTCTTTAAGCCCCAAGAGTGACCAACATCAATTTTCTCGTAACAATATCGATACATACTCAAGAGGTAAGATAAGGAGAATTTATGAAATGATTACTTAAGGAAAAATATTTTGATCTCAAACAAATTTTCTAAACTAATTCTCTAAGGGAATGTATACAGATCAGTCTAGAGAATTTGTATGTCCATATTAGGGCTCAAGGTGTTAACGTTTTAAGCCTACCGCAGAAATTTAAGGTTGTCGTCACACTCCTTGATTTCAAACAAAAGACATCGGTATCTGAGAGTCTGTCTCATTTCACGATAAAATCTGTCTTTGTCCTTGGACCACTGGACAAGAAAACAAAAAATTGAGGAACATCATCAGTACGTACAAGCCTACGGGTACCCTACGAGCCGTGGTTTCTCCAGACCGGACGCTACGCTACGAAGGGCGAGAAACCATTGCGAGCAACCGTTTGCTTTTCCATCGAACATACGCGCCCACGTGACGCCTACGTCAAAATGTCAAATGACATTACTTTCCCCTGTTTTGCAAGAAAAATAAGGGACTTTCCAAAAAAAAAACAGTAGGTTTAAAAAGCAATACAACAACTTTGCACGTGCATCACACTTTTTGTACATTTCTTTGCCGTTTTTGCACGACTACGGACTGACAATGTCCAGTTTAGTGTTTTATGGAGAACCTAAACAAGCAAAGGCGAAATTTTATTTGTCTTTCTGAGCCTGGATATCGTCCCTATAGGAATTCAACTCCAGTTTGGTTCGACTACATTTCACAAAGCGGGTACCAATAATCGCGATAAAGACTGAAAGAGCTTAGCTTTACAGCAGGCTCGAGTTTAGGCAAGAGATACAAACGTAAGCAAATGCGCGAGAGCCTTAACTTGATTACAAGTTTTACCTTTCCAAAGTTAATTTATTCGTCCGTGGCGCTGGACGGCGGCTCGATCAAAGAAGCAAACAGTTGTTTGCAGTGGTATTTTATTTAGGATATCTTTTTTACTATTATAAAGTTTTTATCATTGTTGCTTGCAGTGGTTTCTTACCCTTCGCAGCGTAGTGTCCGGCCTTAACAAACCACTGCTCGCAGGGTAGTCCACGGGCGTAATTGTAATAATTGACGATACGGGGTGTCTTCTTCAAATGGGGTACCGTAAAATTCCGAAAATAAGCCCCGGGTCTTATATTTTTCAAAAGCCCTTTTTGGGGGGCTTATTTTTGAGGTGGCTTATCTACGGAGGGAAATTTGAGTTTCTAAATCGATTGGGCTAGCTTTATAGTTGGAAGTAACTTAACCGTTTTTGCTTTGTTTTACTTTGTATATTTGAGGGCAATTTTCCATGTACAAGCCCCCGGAGGGCTTATATTTGGAGGGGCGATTTAAAGGAGGGTTTTTTGCGTTACCAGTTTAGGGGGCTTATATTTGGAGGACCTCAGTGTTCCAGCCAGAGTGCGCCATTGCGTGAATCCCGCAAAAGATCGAGAGACGGCCCCCACCAAAAGCGTTCAAAGGCCATTATGGCCCTTTCCTTCTTTAATTCCCTGGGCTTAAAAATGTCTCTGTTCCTTCAACTACAATAATTTTCCGATAAAACAGAATTTTTAATCTAAAGAACAACGACTCTGTACCTTTGTAGACAACATGAAAATCAATCGATGAATCTTCTTGAGTTTACCTGATTTACCGTGAGTGGTCTGGAGACCACTGAGCCTCGACTTGGCTTTTGTAATATCGCAGGAGGTGATGGGTATCCATCATGGCGTTTCGAAAAAGGACGAACCGGACAAACGCATTTTCGAGGTCTATCGAAAGTTTTTTCTCAGTAACTAACGAAAAAGTGGATGGAGGCGAAGCAGTTCAGAAGAAGCGAAAGGAAGCAGATCTTGACGGTGAAGTGGAAAATGAGATGAAAAAAATTACTTACTAGATTTATTGCATATATTCTGATCGTACTGTTTGCTTTATTACCGATGATTTCCTCTATTGTGTATAAAGAGGGATGCTCCATGTCAGCTTCAAATAAACTACCATTTTCATTTCGTTAACTTTCCAAGTGTTTCTTCTCTTTTGCATATTAGAAAGATACTGGTACATTGGCCCTTTCTTGAAATATCTGGCCCCAAAAAATGGGCTGTAGGGGCCACTTTGGCCCTCACGCAGAAAGTTCTGGCTGGAACACTGAGGGCCTTATACATAGAGGGGCTTATTTTCGGAATTCGGTACCTTTTCTAGGCCCTGGTGCCTGTTTCTCGAAAGGCCCGCTAACTTATCGGGCCCGAAGGCAAGTTTTAAAATCAAAACCTGTTGAACAGTAGCACCGTTCCTCGACTGTGAAAAAGTCGAAGAAACTTTCTGGTTTGTGATTTATTCAAATTTAAAAGTCAGTGCATTTTAGCAGTTAAAAGGGATGCAAAGTTTTTAACTAAGTATGTGAAAGGGGTGCCATTTGTCAATAGAAGGTATACGAAAGGGGTACCTTTTCTCTCAGGAAATGGTATACTAAAGGGTAAGGAGTGGATCTCTCGGCGGAGTCCTCCCGTATAAAACTTCTTTGGGTAGCTCCCCCCGGGGCTCAAGACAACATGTGCAGTAAAGTATTCCTACAGGGGTTTCCAACGCATTTTCTGTACCGGTTAGCATGTAAGCAAGCACATCATTTAACAACAAGCTCTTCCTCTGAGAATCGCGAGAAGAGAAGGGTCACGAATATGCAGCGAGCGATGCGAGGCACAAGAAGAGCGTGCTTTTAGCTTCACTCTTGCTAAAAGGTGTAAAGAAGGTAACGATCCTTATTTTACGCACAGGTAGCCCAAGCTCGAAATATGACAATCGGCACTGTTACGTACGTTCAAAATATAAGGATATGGGAGAAAAAAAATTGTTTCTGTAGCCTACGAACGAAAAAGGATTTCAATAAAAATCGGCTAACCTTGCTTATGTTGTGTTTCTTCTTTCCTGTGTGGTTTCCGAGCCGATTTATGGCCATTTAATGGGTGTTACTGGAACCCGTTTGCTCTCTCTAAATGGCCATAAATCGGCTCGGAAATCACACAGGAAAGAAGAAACACACAACTTAAGCAAGGTAAGCCGGTTTTTCCTCCTTTCGTAGGGTACAGAAACAATTGTTTTTTTTTTCTCCCACACAAATCCTTATATTTTGAACGTTACGCAACAGTGCCGATGGTCATTTTTTTCGAGCTTAGGCCACCTGTGTTCGTAACAGTACTCATTAGACTGACAACGGTGCGTTTATTCTGCCCCCACCCCTTCCCTCCATCAATGAGCCGTTTTACGGGTATTTTAAGCTGCTTAAATCTACACGGAAAGGACAGAAGTCAAAACACGGATGGGAGGTCACAACTCGGAACCTCACGCAGTAACTGACCAAGGATTACCACAGTGCTGTTGGCCAGCACGTAACCTTCGATTCTCGCGACTTCCATATAAAGAGCTTGCTCGCAGGCAACAAGCCAGTTGGCCTAACGTTGCCAATGATCCCAATTAATATATCAATATAGAAAACACGCACTCACCCTCTCGGCTCTGGATTGGATCTTTTCCTCTATGAATGTCGCGAAACCCTCAGAGAGCCATTCTTCGCTCCAGTCCTTCGCGCCAACCAGCAGACCAAACCAGGCATGCGAGATCTCGTGAGCCAAACGTACCCTCATGCTAGCATCTTCGGAGAGAAGGGACTGGGACAGAAATGTCAGGTTGGGGCTGTAATTTCACAAATGGCGAACGACAACGTAATTACATGAGACAAAAGAGGAATAGGCCTTCACTAAACTCTCCCTAAAATACAAAGCATTATCGTTGCCTGGCATGACTCTTGACTCACTAAATCTCCCGCGGTTTTAATTCTTATACGCGCACTCGACGATCCCTAATAGAGGGTCACTATACCTGATAGCGGGCACGGATAGCGGGCACCGGATTTCAGAAGCACCGGATAGCGGGCATGGAAACCATACCAGATAGGGCTTCTGTTCACACCCCTTGCCATAACTTTGAACGTCGTTCTTTCTAGGACTATTCAAAAACGTATTTTCCTTATTACAATTTACAACCAGCTAAGACGGACGTAAATATTCAGGATTGAAGACTGGGATTTGGATCATCAAACCCTCCCACCCAACCCCAGTGGCGGATCCAGCTCTTCAGATAGGGGGGGGGGACCGGTCTTCCAAAAATTTTTGTCGGCCCTTCGGACCTCAGTTTGCTCTAAAAGATAAGGGGGAGCCGGGCCCCCCGGGGCCCCTTCCCTGGATCCGCCACTGCAACCGCTCCGGAACGATCTTCGATGTGAGTGAACGACTTGTTCCAGTTCTGTGCCGTTGCTCTTCATTCTATACCGGATATTGTGAACATAACCTTAGGGAATTATGATAAGCAGTTTTGCACTAGTAACTAAAACTACCTTTTTAAACCCATGCAGGCAAAGCACTTGGGTAAAATTAACATGTCCAAGCGTCTAAACGGATAGGGCCCCAACAGTTCGCAAGCAGCTTCCACAAACTTGGGTGCGTAACCTAGCAACTCGTCAGCTGCCCTCTCAATCACGCTGGGAGGCGCAAACATACGACACGTGACCGGTAAGCTAGGATTGTCGCCATTTTTGGTGACAGCAAGTCTGGACGGTCGACATTCCCACCATCCTGCTGCCACAGCCAGTGTTGAACAGGGCAGCGGAGTTTCCATCTCATACAAATAGGTTACTGTGAAGCCAAAAACAAACAAACAAGCAAGTCAAGAACATGAGCGTAAAAGTGGCAAAAACCTTGCAATTTGTTTGCAACATTACTGCAAAACGAGCTGAAAAGAAATGTTGCGCGTTTTACTACTTACGTCCAATCCTGTCTTGCAACAAATCACGTTGTGATAAAGGAACGATGTCAAACTATTTGCTTTGTTTTTGAAAAGCTAAAATGTGTCTTTGCTTAAATTACATTACAAAAATAGTGATCCAGATTTGTTATTTATTAAATACTACATTTAGACATTGAAACTGTTTCCTATAGTCGGTTGGAGCGATTTTCGTATGACCTTGAAAATGGTTTCTGTAAGTGTTCGTTATTTGTGTTATCAGCCAATGGATGAAAAGATCAAAACATGGCCTCTTCGTTTTCTCGCCAAAGAAAACCCTAATATGGAGTAGGCATTGTTCGATTGGCCAATCGCGTTGTAGTATGACGTCAAAGCAAAGTATGGGTTGGTTTCTAGAAAGTTCTCGGGCATCTAGTTTTTTCACCCGAGTGTTCGCTTAACCAATAAAAAGCCACCCGCGTTTGTATGTGTTCGATAAACCAATCAGATCGCTCTATTTCTGTTTGTTTGTTGTTTCTATATTGTTCGCGCGTTTTTATTTCAAGGTCATACGAAAATCGCTCTAATTGACCTAAACAGCGATATCCTCGTGACAAAGCCCCTTTAATACGTTAACAAAATCTGAAACGTCGATCATTTATTGGAGAAATATAATCACAGAAGCGTGTGTGCCGATCAATTCATAATGCAGTAGCGTATGTAGTGATCAATTCATAAATACAGAAAAGCGTGGGTGACCAATTCCCTTACCTTGACCGTCTTTTGCAGCAGTTATGCCGACGAGTTCGTTACCACTCATCAACACAACACAACCTTCAGGGACGTGAATGGACGCCTGCCACGTTGACATGGCAAGCGGAGGCTCTTGACACGGCATCAGTGATCGGTTGTTGATGTAGGCACCAGGAGAGTACACACATGGTCTGGCACGAGAGAACGATAGTATCGATCAAGAAATTAGCCTGCCTGCAGACGTGTTCTATTTCCAGCACGCAGGCTGTCAAGAAATGAAACTAACTATTCGCATGTTGTTGCCTTTGGTTTTTATAGAGAACTCCTTCACAATCCATTTACAGTACTCAAAGAGCTTTCAAATTTATGAAACTCTATATCAAGAAATGAAACTAGGGGCTCTATTTATTTGACAAAATCGAACATTCGACGACCGCTATATCAGAAAAATCAACCAGACACGACGAGGTCACAAAGTTTCAAATGATTTAACAACGTTTCTGACAAAAATCGAACCGTGACGTCTGCAAATTAAATTAACTGACAAAGTTAAGCCGTGAAAACTGAAAAACTATTCTGCTGGAAAACGCGCTAATGGAAAAAATACATGCTGATGGAAAACGCGCGACGAAAACGACGTCCAAAGGTGCCAATAGAGAGGCCCAAATACTGATCCACATTACCCATCATTTATTTTAACAACTGGCAGAAGAATGGATCTATTAGCACGGTATAACTCTGTCGCATGTGATATTCTTACGATGAGCCTAAAACAGGAGCTTTCATCATGTAAATCAAGCCCACCACTGACTTGCGATCGTCGTAAGTTTGATTTACGAGATACCACACCGGGGTAGATTTATCGTTAGCGCATCACATGTGACAAATTTGTGCCATGTAAATTGGCCATTTGCTTGTGGACTTACTTGCCATCTTGATCAGTGGCCCAAGTCAGTGACTTTCCTTCAGGGCTGGTATGATAATTAATCCATATGCAACGGGGCCAAGCCTTCCCAGTCGCTTTAGGTTTCCAAATCTGAACACACCACCCATACACGGAGTAGGACAGTCCCTTGAAAGGCAAGGGGGTCTGAGTGTTGTGACCCAGGATATCACCAAGAAATCTGGATGTTTTATCAGCAAAAGCTGTGCTCTGTTCTTGACGATTAAATGTCAATTTGAAGTCGTCAGGAAGAACTACCTCACTCACTGATTCAATGTTCACCAAGGTGCTGTCCAACGACATTTGAAACTGCCTTCCTGTAACTTCTTCAGTTGTAGGTTCAATAAATAGTACAATACTACCTTTCATGATTTGCTCACGAAATTTGACAGTCAAGTCTAAGATGTAGTGGTTCACACGAACTTCGTCAACGTTAGCCATCAAAGGCAAATCCTCGCTCTTGTCCCAATCACTGCTGGTCGAACATCTCGACTCTTCGATTGCATCAGATTTAGACTCACATTCGAGCTCATGCCTCGGCTTTTTGTCTGGAATTCGTTCATTTACATCATTGGGATAATCAAGCGACAAAGCCCTCTTTTCAGAGGCATTATCTGCACTATTAGAATAATTTGTATTCTTGTCTAAATCACCTTGTGTATGACTAACAGAAACCGATTCAGTTCTCATTTCAACGTTGTTAGATGTGACCATAGATGTGATGATCTGTTCGTTAGATTCACTTTGAAGATTTAAAGCTAATGCCGATGAGCGCGCAGTTGTAGCAGACACTTCTGACAAACAAGCGCTGCCTTTACTGACTCCAAGGCATTTGTTTTTACTTTCTAAGTTCACAGATATAAACTCCCTTTTAGAAGATCCTTTCGGGGGATTTTTCTTTCTCTTTTTACCAGGGGGACCTTGTGAGCTTTCCTTTGCCCCAATACTTTCCTTTCCCTTGCAGAAACCTTTAAAGTCCTGAAGCCAAACTTGTAATGAAACCTTTGCCCCTGTACAACTCTGAGATGCGTTACTATTTTGAGTATCACATTCCCTTGTTGGCCACCCTTTTTGCTCAGTATCCGTAACAGTGCAGCTGCTTCCGATGCCCTCAGAGACATCTTCTTTGATTGTTGAAGACGGCTTCGTGTCACACATTCCACTGAAGGGTTCTTCGTCACGCTCAAGGTCATTCTGGTCAAGACTCTTTGTACTTGCCTTCATCTCTGCTGAACTTCCAGCCTCGAGAAATGATCCAATGTTTATTGAGTCCTTTTCGAGGCCTTCAAAACCAGCTAATTTTTCTATATTCTCTCCTTCATTACCTTCTGAACGACAGGCATTTTCATCTTCTGTCGAATCGTCTAAAACCGGGGTTGTCGTGGAAGATGCTCTCGGACAACCGTCACAGGAAGACAAACCACTGTGTCTGTCCCTTTCTTGAGAACTTTTTTCCGTCAAAACTCCAACACAACAAGGTTTATTTTCACTTATGGTTCCATCCTGATTCAAGGGACTTGGGGTGTTAACGACCGAGGAATCCATTTCCCCACTAAATGCTCCTCGTTTAAAATCAGAACTGGACGTAGAGGCCTGTTCCTGAGTTACTGGTGCAGTTTTTTCACTGAAAGTTCTATACGCACTTGAAAGACTGGAACTTTGCACCACAGCAGGCCTCTCGGGACTCGACGCTGGCGAAAGTAGATGTAATCCACACTTCCTGCTTAAGCCTGAAAGCACGTGGCAAGTCTCCATATACACTTCTTCCAGTGTCCAAGATGACACACCATGACCGACTGGCTTGTTGCTATAGACAGCTACAAAAGTAAGAATACGCAAATGTTTTAAAGTTACCTTTAAAACAAAACCAGCAAAATCTCTCAAAGGGCGTGGCAGGTTTCACAGCACAGCATTGATCAACTGAATTTTCCTTCGGTGTCTTTCTGAGTGGCAACTAGTGGAGTGGTAAATAACGAGCTTTTATTCCGCCTGCCGCTCAACGAGAAAGGTTTCTATCTTTCCCTTTACAGCAATCAACACATTTGAAGACCAAACCCCAAATTAAGCAAACCAAGCGAGGGTTTACATATTTTCAAGAGTGGTCACGACTTTTAAACATAAAATTATTAACATTAGCTTCACTGTCTTCTGGCCATTTACTTCGGGAGTTGATCGGTTAAAAATGAGAGAAAAGAACTGTGAATTGAACAAAAAAAAATACTTCGCTATGGGTCACAAGCTACAATCTTGGTCAAAATAAAAAGGAAATTTCGACCTCCCCCAAACAAAACAAGGATGGGAAGACTGCCCGTTTTTACCTTTCCACGGCTTTATCCTTAAATTAGGGAGGAAGGGGAGACTGTCATTCCATTTTATTCTGTCCAAGAGTACCGCCATCACAAAAGAAACAAAGGAACCAAACAATAGAGTTCTTCAGGTGAAGGGTTCGCCGGATTTTTGGATCCAAAATTGAAGACATTTTCCACACTTTTTTCCAAAACAAAAGGTTATCAAATAGGTCAGTGATCAATACAGACCTTAAAAATGCAGGAACAAAGGTTTTTTCACGATTCAATGCAAACGTTTGGGCGAGATTGGATAAAATCACTTATAAAGCATTCAAGCTAAACTCAAGACTTTCCATCATTTTTTTCACACTCTATCTCTATTTTCCAGACGTTTTCCAGGTCTGGAAAATTGCTGGGCTGGCTTTGTCAAGAATTCAAGACTCTGTACGAACCCCGAGGGGTGCTTTATTGTTTGGTTGTGTTGTTTCTCTTGTTGTGCGTAATCTGTGCCTTGGTAACTACAGAGGGGACCCAAGATTGCAGCTTTACTAGGATTGACAAACCAGAAAAATATCAATCCTACAATATACCTGACGGAATTCCTTTTCCAGCTAGTCTGTTCCCATTCTCTCCAACAGCCAAATGAATCATGTACAGCAAAACAGGGAATGACGAAGAGCAGTTTTTATCTCCATTGTCAACGAGTCCAGTAACAGAAAGGCGCTTTCTCGAAGGTGCTGCTTCGGCGCTTCCTGCAATGCTGTCGCGATCTTGAATTTGCTTGAGCCGGTTCTTGATGGCATAGGCCTGCATTGCCGTAATATGTTGAAAATGAACGCCGTAACAGATACCTTCAGTCTTTTGACTACTCCAGTCTTTGATGATATCTATCAGTTCTACGCTGGGTCTAGAAAACATGGGTCCTATCGCAATGAACAGAACTTTCAAATTATCAATAGGGAGAACGCTTAACTCTTTATTCAACGACTCTTTAAGAAGAAGGGTTTCGATGTGTTTTACTTGGACAATCGTATACTCAAACCTCACGTCTGAAGCTTTTCGTATTCGAAGATTTGCTGTAATTGCTTCTGCAAGGGCAGTGTATGGCCCACAATGCTTAGCGTGATAAGAGGCCTTGGATGATGAACCAGGATCTTCTACTTGAACGAGGAAGACAACTCGAACTGACGACATTACCAGGCCAGGTGGAGTAACCTTAACAAGTTCAGGAAAAATTAACAAAAAAAGGAATTATTTAATTGAGTGAAGAATGATAATAAGGATAGAGGCGCACACTAGCCATGAGCCTCACTGACACGACCGGCGTTTACAGTTGAACCTCTATTACGAGGCCACCCTCAGGGGTACCGGCAAATGGCCGCTTAATGGAGGTTGGCCCCTCAATAGAGGTTCGTCATAAATTAGCATAACCGTAAGCAGAAACATCACTTTATTTTGAAACAAACGCGCCACAGGAACAGCGTATCTAGTCCACAATCGGTCATCACCTTCTATCTCGGATTGTATTTTGGTTCATCATATTTTAAGAATTAAACCAAATTAAGAGTATCCGGCGCTTGATGGGACAGCAAAAAGGAGACCGCGGCCGTGTAATAGAGGTTTAATTTCACATTCTTTTCTAGAATTATTTCGGGATTCTGATCACTAGTCGCTTAATAGAGAGTGGCCGTTTAATGGAGATTTGACTGTATTTTCAGTTTCTAAGCATGAAACCCCCAGGAGTCTTGCTTCTCTCTCCCGGATGAGATGTTAGTCCATCACCGCATTGTGCTGCATTGTGGAATTCCTGTGGAACCTCCTCTGTTTACTGGACATACGAACTTTTCAAAAACATTCGCCAGACCCTTTACAACCATTAATATTTTGGTGACTTAAAAACAGACTCCAACAACAAAAATCTAAAACAGACTACCTCTCCATCCGAAACGAACAGCACTGGCCTAGCTTTTGGGTTTATCCGTGGAATTCAGTCCATTACGATTTAGGTGAATATTTACTGCTAGTTTTTAAAGCCAAAATAGCCCATATGCACGATGACGCCTTTTTACCACTAGTCCCAGAATCCTTCAGAGTTATGCTTCCTTGTGCAAATTTCCAGTTTAGTTATTTTGAAATACGAAAGGATACACGAAATTGATTTTGGCAGTAGAAGTAAAAATGACCTCATAATGGACATGTCGCGGATCGATTTAGGTGTTTGGAAACTGTCCACCTACCCCTCCCCTTAGCCAACATCAACATTATTTCTCACTTAGGACAAAATGTTGGCTCAGGGGAGGGGTAGGTGGGCAGTTTCCCAGAAACCTTAATACATCCAAAAACCCTCACCTCATCTTCTCTGCCCTCCCTTGAAAGTCTCTCCCTCACAGAATCAGGGTCCAAAACCTCCAGGCCCATCTCCCTTGCATTAACACTTACTTCTCTCTTAGGGCAGAATGTTGGCTTACGGGAGGGGTAGGCGAACAGATTCCCAGAAACCATAATTGATCCAAAAACCCTCACCTCATCTTCTCTGCCCTCCCTTGAAAGTCTCTCCCTTACAGAATCAGGGTCCAAAACCTCCAGGCCCATCTCCCTTGCAAGATCAGGAAATCCTTCCAAGCACGCTCTCAGCACTGCACTCCTTAAACGCGTACCACAAGTTTCAGCGTCAGAGCTGGGAAGCATCGTGGAGAGCATCAAATGTACATCAGCCACCTGGGAGCCAGTTTCATACACTTCTCTGGTGCTGCCGCTGAGAATACATTGCAGTTTGTTTTTTAGCCAATCTGCATCTACCGGCCAATCCTGTGATACAAAGAAAGATGGCAAAAGTGTGTTCAGTTTTCGGACATTTCAAGATTAATGCAACTGCCGTAACACATTTACACAGATGAAGGAAATAAACTACATCCGCTATGAAGTGTGCTCATTCAAGCCAGAGCTACTGAGCAGGGTCGGGTTGTTCAACACTGGGTTAAGATAACCCAAGGTTAATGCGAAATTTGAATTCAGACATGAAAGCTTAACAAGCAGTTCAGTTTAGTTCCTTTCGTCAACAATTCGATGATCAGATGCTCTGAAAAGGAAAGAGAAAATAATCTGAGAAAATGCTTTCGAACAAAAGAAAAAGAAACCCGGCCTTTGAACAACTGGTTCCTAGTCTTTCTCATGGTGCTGCATATTACGCTTTGCAAGTTGTTTCAAACTTTTGACTCGTAAAGCAAATGTAAATCAGCATAAATCGTAAAGCACGACCGCCGCTCACTTAGCTCGGACATACAACTAGGGTCTTTAAAACCTGGGGAGATCTTGCTGGCTGTGATTTAAGGCTTTGTCTCAGTTCAGATGTTCGCGTCATTGGGCAGTGACGTTAAAACATTGACCTTTAATCCTAATTCATCCTTCCTTCATCAGTCAGTTTGAAGGGATGTAAAAGAACCCACTCGACTGATCTGTGTCCCCAATAAGCTTATATAGCTAAAGTATCTGATACTTGAAAAAAGTTCAGTATTGTCAAAAAGAGTAGGACATTCGTGAGCTTGGGGTAGCTATGGTTTCTCCTGGTCGATTATGGTGAAGTTTTATTTTCTTCTGAGATGGAGCTCCAGCAAAACCCAAATGCTTCTTATAAAGAAGAATACATTCAACGAATATTGACTGTTGTGTAATAGATTAATTGCGTTTACATTTGACCTTTGTGACCTTTTGTCTTTTGTCTGTCATTCATAAGCAATAGCTAAAACAATATGACTACTACGTCGACCAATCAGAGCTCCTGACCAGATTCCAGATAGATTTTACGGAATTAGTTTGGAATTTCTGATGCTGAGGCGCAGACGTCCCTCCTGGCAAAACGTCCCTAGCAGGCGATGAACGAGCAGAAACGGCTGTATTCGAAGACTAGTACTATTCCAGAAACGGTACTCTTTGTTTTCTAACGCTGTATAAGGTTGTTCGAGCTTTCAAGTCTAAAACCGAAATTTCAATTGCGATTATTCAGATGTAAGTTAGTGAGAGGGTACTTTCCTGCCTTTTGATGATTACATCGGATCATACGCAGCGATTTGTTTAATTTTTATAACCTTAGAGATTCTGAAAACAAGCTTGTTATTGCCTTGCCACGAACCAATTACTATAGAAATAGCTTCTGCTAAAACGGGGCTGTGGAACAATTCGCCCTCTGACGTTAGACAAGCATAATCTTTGACTTGCTTTCGTAAACCGTTAACATTCATAGAAAACAGGCTTTAATTTTAAAATCAATTTTATTTATTTATTTATTTCAACGTTCATCTTTGTAAGTGCTATTACTATTAATTCAATAGTTTGTAACTTTTTTAGGATATTGTATATTTTCCTGATGTTTTTACCGTGTATTAATAAAAGTGATGATGATGATGGTGATGATGTTGATCATGAATGATTACAATAGACCCTTCCACGGTTTTTTTCAACTTTTGACATGTACAAGTTAGGGAACATCCGTCGACACCAGTGGAAAGAGCGTCTCTTAAAATTAGCAGAATTGCCAACTTTGAAAGTGATACATGCATCTTAAGCGAGCAAAGATATAGCTCCACACAGTTGCGAAAATTTACAAACGTTTGGATGGTGAGGGGCAAGTTTGTCCTCCTCACCATACAAATGTCTGTAAAATTTCCTGCCTTTAAGGAGCTTTGTCTTCGTTATTTTTCAACAAATCACTTTCAACCTTGGCGATTTTATCAATTTTAGGACGCTCTTTCCAGTGGTGTTGAAGGATTTCCCCTTACTTGTCCATGTCAAAAATTGAAAAAACTCGTGAAAGGGTCTCTCATGAAAGAAAACTCACCACATGAGAGCAATCCAGCTTCAACGTAAAACATGATGAGATGTGTACAGCCACCAGAACGTTGTTTAAAACATTTTGACAAGCCATCACAAAGTCATGCAAGGAGCAAAATTCTTCAAATCCACACTGCTTCCCCATAGCAAATGGTGTGCAAGAAAACACTTGGCCCTGACAACTTGAGTGACAGCTCAATGCTGCAACAACTTCAACTAAGAAAGAAGATGAGGCAGTGAAACCTCTGTTATCGTGTGTTGTGTTAACAAGAGATAAATTACCTAAAAGACCCCTTAAAGAGAGTTGCATTTTTATATTTATTCCAGGACCTGGAGTCAATATAAGTCCCAAGAAAGCCCAACATCAATAACATTTTCTCCAACCAATAATTAATTCACAGTAATTATGTGACCACACCAGAACGGCTGTGACGCAGACTATAAACCAAAGGGAAAAGTGCTTTGATCTTAAATCAAATTCTCAGTCAAATAATTCTTTAAGGAAAGGTACATCTTGTGTAAGAAAATTAGTCTAAAGAATTTGGATTTGGATAGTGGGCCTGAGTCAAAAGCTAAATCTACCAAAAAGGAATAATACAAACCTGTTGGCAGATGACTGCTCAAGAAACTTAGCTTTGCAATGCACTCCATTAACTCATAACGACTCACAAAGTTCTGGGTGATTACAACACAGCCATGTTCTTGTATCTCTGTCAATTAAAAGACAACATACAATGTAAAAAAAACACGATGAAGGAAGCATGAAAAAGAGTACAGTAATCAGGCACCCTTGGGAAATCATCGCCAACTGCTGCCACACACAAATTTAACAATAACTTAGCGATTTCTTATGCGCTGATTGGATGAGAGCTATGTTTGATAGGAGTACAGAAAATGGAAATGACATGGTTCAAAAGGTGGATAAAGCTATCCACCGGATAATTCTCTATCTAACGGATAGCACAATTGCTTTTCCTTATACTAATCCACTGGATAGTGATTTGTCTGGTGGATAGTGCTGTCCAGCATTTGAACAACTGGGGCCAGAACTATCAATGTTATCATTGTAAAAAAAACAAACTGTCAATGAATTTCCATGGTTTGTACTCTCATCAACCATAGAAATGATGTGAAATGTTCAAACCTTCGCAGCGAAACCACTCGCCTGCTGCTCATGGTTCCTCTTGAGTTGTGAACATTTTGACGTCATTTTTATGGTCAATAAGAGTACAGATCGTGGAAAATTGTTGTTGATTTGCTAACTTGACAAGGTCCAAATTGAAAATCAATAATAAAAGACTATTGAAAAGAAGAGGTACATACAATAGTACTTCATTAGTATTTCTTCTTGTTGAATCTTTTAAATTGCCCAGCTTTAAGTTCAAAATGCTACTTAAAACAATCCCAATACACTGTACACAGTTTTAAGTTTGATGTGACAAAAACTTGATGTTAACTTATCAGAAAGCTTACAATACTACTTGTACTAACCATACAAAGAATCCATAAAATTAATGCAGGTTACAAACAAGTTTCTAAGGTACTCAAGTTTTGGTTCTCATATATACATTTTGTAATTCAGAATAACACTGAGAAAATTTATAATTCTGACACATATTTAGCACTTCTATTTAATATCTAATGGGCCATTATACAGTTGCATGCTGAGTGACTGAGTGAGCCTTAAGCTTTAGGGCCCCTCTGCAATGCTTTCACTCAAGCTGGGACACCCAGTGAACAACTGTAAAATGGCATGTGGCCTCTAACTATTTACCAACCACATGTACACATATGTGCCTGTTTACCTTCAGCCATAAAAGCAGCTTTTAGAAACAGTGAAATCCAATCACCAAACTGTGACTGTGGGTCTTTGAGGTTAAACACAGCAAGAACCTGGATGGAGTATCAAAGCACAGATATAAAGTCTAAAAATCTAGATACCCCAAAGTAATGCATATGCATTGAAAACCTAATGCAACATTAGTGCCCAGCAACAGGAAAAAATTGTTCATTAAAGCAGAGGTACATTGTATCGGGATCTTGTCCAATGCAGTTAACAGTGACATGGTTAAAAAGTATCTACACCGAGGTGTTCATTATGCATCAAGAGCAGTAACTGGCAAATGTCAGCTAAATGTGGGGATTTCGATTTAGATATAATGATGACGACAATGGTGATGGTTATGATAATGGTGATGATGATGATGATGATGATGTTGACTGATGATGATGGTGATGATGATGATGATGATGATGACAACAAGGCTTCGAAACCAATCGACTTCAGAACTCATTTAACAAATTCGTCAATCACCATGGTCTTATCATCGAGAAGTATGGTGCAGCCGTGCGGGAGATGAGATTAGCAATCCAGGCTTAAATTGCACCATCGTATCCTTACATTGCTTATGTATTACTTGGATTTTTATTTCAGTTGTAACTTGGTACATGTGCACGCGTAATTTAATTTTGGGCGTGTGCATTATTTATTTGTTTAAGTTTTGTGTACATTTAGTTCATTTAATAACATCTTAGTTTTGCTTTGCATTATTTTCCTCACTTATATGTGTTGTCCGCGACTGTGCTCACACGGTGGGTGGCTCCTCCTAAAATGTTCTGCAATTGGTATAGGATGTAATGGAGTCGAAACCAATTGTGGAATTGAACTCATTTTAGGCATCCTACTGATGAACAGTTGGGACATGTAGATACATTTTTTTATTAGCAACTACCGGTACTATAATTTGCAGTCTGTCTACTTTGAATTGAATGATGATAATGATTATGATGGTGATGATGATGATGATGATGATGATGATGATGGTGATGATGACGATGATGATGACGATGATGATGATGATCTTGTATTTTTTATTATTTATTTTTATTTTTCACTCTTATGTTATATACCAACATTACATCACTATATCCTTTGGGTTAAGGTTGGTTAAAAACAAAAAACTATGAGAACTCTACAATCCTGCCAACCTCTAGTCATTTGTCCTCACAGTACACATATTACGTACAAGACGGGTTGAAAGGAATGGTTCCCAGGATGCCACAGGTCCCTAAAAAATCTCAACTACTCTCAAATTTATAGAATCATTAGTAAAAGATATCAAGGTGTCATTCCTGTGTGCTTCTTTCCATCTCAGATTATTCATTTTCAAACATCTTCCGGCAAGGTCTTGGATTTTCAATCAGTGGTCTGAGTATCTCAATTTTAGCAAGTCTCTGGGTTTACCCTACACTGCCTCAAACAATCAATACCTTTCTAGTTCCTTCAGGCAAAGCTTGAGCTTCAATCCAATGCTGACTTTCTGCATAGTGAGGATTGGACAACTGATCATGCATTCCAGAATCAATTTCTTTCATGTAATAATTCACCTCTCTTCCAACATGGTTGTCCAGTACTCTGACATTCTTCAGAGTATTGAGAATCCAGCATGGTTTTCCTTGAAGATTAATCAACTTTAACATCAAAATACACTCTAATCTAGCAATAATATTAGTAATAGTAACAATGGCTAGCTAATGCTACCATACAAAGATTTTGACAATACAATCAGCATGTGTAAACAAGGTCCTGTTTTATCACTACCAGTGACCACTGGCACCTTACTTTTACCCTTGGTAAAAAAATCAACCTGGGTTAAATCAAGATCAACCTGAAATCAAATTTGACCTGTAACACATGTTTACATAAACCATGTTTCAGAGGTAATATGCACGATTATCTGCGCAACATTAATACCAGTAATCTTAAGCTATAATTTTGAGATCTGAATCAGTCTACCTTGCAAAGCTTCTGCATGTTCCCTACATTGTGGAAAGTCACATCTGATGTACCTCGTATCCCCAGAGATGTCACAAGCAAATACAGTGCTAGAGAAACGTGTAAGAAGCTCACGTGTCTGAATGCAAAGAAGAAAACAAAACATCAGTCAGTGATAGAAAAACTTAGGACAAGTCATCAATAACCTCCCAATATGAGAATTTTGTTTGTTCAGTCAGTCACATGGTGACTTGGGAAAAATATATTATGAGTTCAGCCAACAGAAACAAAACCTGCATGTATACAAATTCTCTACCACTAAACCCATAGCACTATCTTCATATTACAAACCTTGACATCCTGCATTCATTACTGCTAGGAATGGAATGTTGATAGGTGGCATGCATGACAAACATGTCATCCTGAATTTATAACCTACTACACTGTCTTATCTTCAGCCCTAATGTACCCATGTTTTGGGATACATTTTTTTTTCCTAATATTTTCAAACACATTTACATGTTAATAGATCTATATAGATTTGAATGGGTGGGAGCTGAGCTGGTTTCTGTTAGCACAATATAGATGTTTTGGTTCAATTTTATCCATGGTTTAGATTTTATTTTATTTGTTTTCAAACTCATTATTATACATTTAAGCTAAACCATATCCAAAAAAACAAAAATTAATAAATTTTTAATGTAGGATAAAATTGAACCACAACATAGACCTGAGCGACCCTAGCCGAAATTCAAACAGCCCTAGCCCGTACGCATATGGAGGAGGAGCAGTTTTGTACGATATAAGTATTATTTTTTGAGTTAGGAAAATAGTAACATATAGTGTAAATCACAGTCGTTGAGCAATAAATACGTATTAAATGAAATTGAAATCTTGTAAGGTTTAAAATTCTGAACTTTCCGTTAGAGGAAATACTGCCATAAATAGCGAAGAAATATAATTTCCGATCAGTAACGCGCTGCGTCACGAAAACGTGTCGGATATCACAATCGTACGTGAATCGCAAGAAACAAAATTCATGTTTTAAAAAACCCGAACCTCAAAAAATATGTGGACGCAGCACACAGCCATCAATATCTTAAGACTATCACGAACATCATACAGCACATTAAAGTCAGTTGCCACGCTAAATATTACAATATCAAAATCCTTAATTTGTGGTATATAAATGGGAAACTTAAGGTTTCTTACACAGATTTTGATAAGGATACTAAGATGACTATAAAATATGTCGTAAATCAGTACTATTTTACGTTCTAATCATTATTTATAGAAATTACGAAATGTTAAGAATAGCTTTTTCAGCGAATAGAAGCATTTTATGAGATCTACCTTTGTAGAACTGTCCTTATTTTCACAACAGATTTTCTTCGTTTGGTCCGCCATGTTGAAACATTGTACAGTGCCCGCGTTAGGTGCAAAAACGTAATCAGCGGTATCTCCTTGACTGCAGCCTTCAAACAAAATGGCGGGTGAATCTGGTGGCGAAGGAAAGCAAGTTTTGTTTGCTACAGAAGCTGAACTGTACATTGAACAGCTTAAAACTTACCCTCTAAAAGAAATAGGAAGTGCAAAGTAAGTATTTACGTAGAAAGGAGCGTGATCGAGCGGTCGGACTTAAACTCTCACGCCATGGTATGAACCAGACTGTGGACTGACCACAAGCTGGACACACAGTACGTCTGGCCATGTATATATGCGTTTAAATAAGCAAAATTAATAGTCTTCCTCCTGCCAATCAGAAAAAATGTTATTTTATCGGTAGTAAATTTTAATTCTGCAGATGGATGAACCAACATGAATTCATAGAGAAACTAAATATGCAGGTAAATATCTTAATTTTGAAACAAATCTTATGCACCGATCAATGTATTTCCCGCGGGTTGGGGGGGGGGGGAGTGCGGGCAAGGGGCGGGGATTTGAAAAAATTTTTGATCAGATTCCCCAGGGGGGGAAACGAAACAGCCCCACCCAAGGGAAAAAAATCTAAACAAACAATACTATAATACTACATAAAACGAATAAAAGAACATTTCAAAAGTACGTTCTTACTGCTTTTATTTAAGGTTAACGTAAGCTGTAATTAAGTAAAAAAAAAAAAAAAAAAAAAAAGGTATTTTCTCTCTCCACTAGCATCTCTCATTTTGAACAACATAATCCCTCCGGGAAGATTGACCGTGCTATATAGTATTAATGAAACATACAATGCTTTATAACATCTGCTCAACATGTCAGAACAGGTCGGATCAGTGACCTGTAAAAAATCCTCTGACTTTCATGGTGGAATTCGATTTCAATCCAGTTTTACAGGCAGATGGGAACTTGAAGATAAAAAGTTTCTCAAAATAGACATTATCTGTTTAGATGACAGTTTAAAGTATCGGATTATGGCGATTAAAACAAATGAAAACTTCATACCTTAAAGCCTCGTGGGACAGACTTGGTAACTGCTTCTGAATTGATACCAGGCTTCTGTCGGTCAAAGTCAAATGTCCCGACCCTGGGGTTGCATCGCGCGATCAAAAGCTGGACAGGGGGATAGTCTCAGGCATCAAATCCCCGCCCCTTGTGGGATTTACATTGATAGGTGCATTAGCCTAACCAGTCAACATGGTACCATTAACCCATTCACACCTGAATTGCCCATAACTGCCTGTGTGGATCCTCGTCCCTTGTATCACTTGTGACGACATCATCAGTTCTACTATCAAATCAAGAAAACTGTGAACACTTGAAATAATTTACTGTAAGGCATGTTTCTTGTGTTGTTACCAATCGCATCAATGCTATGGACATGCAAGCCACAAACCCCAAAGTAATTATACCCATTGTTACCTGTAGTTTAGTTTTCTCATTCCTGATTGGCTTTTTTCCTTACAACACAACAACATTCCCGAAATATTTCTGTTGTTCCTAGTTTTCTGAGTGGGTCACAGAAACAACTATAATGCATGCCTCTGACACCAAACTTGTGCAGGGGCAAAAGATCTTTTGAACCATATCCAAATGCATACATGTATGACTCAGTCAAACAGGCTAGTAAGAACAAAGCAAAAAGCCATCCAAAATTTTTGTGTATTGCTTTCTGTAAGATATTATATCTCTGCAAGGTTTTCAACAATTCGAGTGTAAATAAAGTTTATGTATGTTGAACTACCTCAGTTACTTTGGCTAATCTGTATTATATATTTCGACTATTAAGTAATTACCGTATAGCAGAAATATAATCCTGTATCTATATGGTTAATATGTAAGTAATGTAAATCAGTGATGCAAATAAATTAATTAATTAAAATAAATAAATAAATAAAAAGTTTATGTATGTATGTCTTTATTAGGCTATTGTCAGTGCTTCATCACAGACAGATGAATTTGTCAAGGAACTGCTAATAACTTTAGAGAAGGTGTGTGACCGTGCAAGTAATATTTTTGGTATAAAAGATTATTTGTATAAAGGATTATTTATCATTATATGTATATGAAATATGAGAAAGATTATTTTCTTTGGAAAAGGTCAACAAAGCTTGTTAAGTGGTGAGTAGAATAAGATGGTAAAGTGCTTGCTGTAAATGCTAGGCCATCTTGGTTTCAAATGTACCAAGGGAATACCTGTAGTTAAAATCATAATATTAGAATATGTTGCACATAACATTCATTTCCAAATATTTATTACTGGGTTCTTTTTTTATATTTTGACTGCATTCTTCAGATTCCCACCCTGATCCATGAATTGTTAGCTGTTGAGCTTTGGAAAGAAAAGGTGTTTCCCAAACTTTTAGAGTCAGGCTATAACCCTCATACAACTTTACCTGTATATTTTGTGGTAGGTGTAACTTAATTTATTGTTATTTAATTTTATTTGCTGCAACCTTGTACTCTAACTTATAAAGAGAATTTGAATGATTGTTAGTGGAGCTCTCGTGGGTGGGAACCATGCATAGTGGAGCACCATAGGTAAGAAAATTTGGTTATCTTTGCATCCAAGAAATTTTGTAGATCCTTTTTTATATTGAGAAAAAAAAATGAAGAAAAATGAATTGTTATGTAGTGCATGGTATCTCCATTATTGAAATTTGCCTACAGTATGGACCAACCCTAGAGTGTACTTATGGTTGTGGTAGGAATACCATCGGTTATCTGCTTATTAATGTGTTAATTAAAAGTAAGAATTTCATGGTAAAAGCTAGCACATTTTCATCTATATTTAGTACTTTCACTTGATGCACTGCTAAAATAATATTGTTTTTTTAAACAGCTGTTTCATGAAGCAACAGTAGTCAGTCTGCTGGAAACTATTCTATATCATAAGGTAAACATAAGTAAGTTATTGTGTTTCATGTCCTTACTTCCAAGACAGTGCCAAAAATGAAAAACTATAAATCTTTCGGTAGTCTTAGATTTTTACGTGAAATGTTTTTTTTGTTTTTGGAACCAATTGCAAAAAAATACTTAGTCGTTGGTTGTTTTTTTTATTAGTTCCACGAGGTATTATAGGTAAGTTTTGGAACCACATGGTCGATTTATTTAACTCTTGGAGAATTCACAGTCTTTTTATTACAAAAATCCCTGGCAAAAAAAGTCCCAAATAATTCAGCTACAGTGTATGGAAATTTATATCATCAAACTAATACTAGTGATAAGGTGAAAGTTATGGTAATCAGGTTGTGGTGTGAGTTTACATAACTCAATTTTTTTCAAGTTTTACGTAATTTCCATAACGAAACTCTTGATTGCATTTTGATTGTCAGGAAGCATGCGAGGCTGCTGGTGATAGTATTATTGATCTTGCTGATTATTGCCTCAGAAGAATAACACTGCTTATCGCACAGTAAGTTACTGTTATTCATTTTTTTCATTCTTCTTCATAGTAGTGTATTGTTCTTGATACTTGTATTTTGATTTCGAAAAAAGAAAAAAGACTTGGGGAGCTTGGGGGGCACCTTCCACTCCCTGATGAGTCTGTTTGACAAACATTGTTGGCCTGTAAATCAATGACAGATGAGACTTCTACATGTGTTAGTAGACCTAAAAGGTTTATGCATATAAGACTAACATTATTTGGACAAACAACATGGGTACATTTAATTAAAATCTTATTCATGAGGCCAGTACCATCTTTTCATCTTCTTGCTAGAGCGGGGGTGACAGGAGGGGGGGGGATAAAGACACCTCCACCAGTTTTGTACAGTGTCTATGGCTCCTTTCTGAATACAATTTAATACGTGAAGTTTTGACTTCTTCCCTAAATATCATAAAGAAAGTGAATCATGTTTGAGTGCCTATATGCTGGCCTTCTTTAGGCCACAACGATGTCAGTTAGCTGTACAAGATCATCAGGGTTGTTAATGATTGGTACATAATGATTGTCATCGTTCATGCTAGAAGCTATTCCCTCAGCGTTACTCTGTCCAAGTCCATTTTTGCCTTAAACATTACTTGATTTTCAGGCAAGAAGAAGCTACAGAAGAGACTGTAGAAACTAAGGATTCCTCAAGTGTGGAGGTAAACTATGGGGTAATTAAACTTCAGAGATCAAAACCACTCCCTCCCCCTCCCTCCTTTCAAAGTTGAGGTGTTTGTTGTTTCCATTGCAACACATACATGTAGCTCAAACAGTGGCACAACATTGCATGGAGGGGGGGATGGCTTCATTTTCCCCTTTGAAGTTGGCAAAATGTCAGGGCAAGGTGTGTCAACCAATTTTGTTGCCAAGTGTAGCTATGCTAATGCCTCTAACATAAACTAGTTCAGCTGGCTTTTAATAAAATAATGTTATTCATGAAGATTAATTTTTTCATGATTTCTGTTAGGAACTGAAGACACAGGAAAGGACAATTTTCTTTACTGTTTGTGTAAAGACTGTTTCCATTCTTAGATACATCATAGATTCTTTAACAAGGTAAGAAATGCTGAACTTTTTCCTGCCATATGTTACATCTTTTATTGAACAAGCTTCCGCATCTTTTTCTAAAAGTCTATTTTAGAAAACACACAAAAAGAACTTTGCCAGCATCCAACCATCTTCACCTCATGCAATAATAAATATATCTGATTCAGTGATTAATATTAATGTACTTATTTCTCCTATTCTAGTTTACCACTGAGTGTAATGACACGACTTCTTAACACACACAGTAAGTATTCGCTGTGTGTAAAATGTAACTATGTTAAATGTATCTGTTTTGTTTGTAGCTAATGGAACAAGAGTTTTCTCTGTTAATTTACATACGGTGCTTTCCATTCAGCCCAAAATTTAGGAAATTTCGGTTAGAAATCAAATAGAACAGACCATTATGGTTCGGTTCGGTCTGACTGAAATATTTGGGAAGTAGTCCCACACCTGTACTTTTGAGGGAAGTTCACTTTGATTAGTCCGCTCATTTCAGTGGGTGGGACCAAAATGTCCCCTTCCATTTTGATAAAATTGTTTACCCCAGTACCAATTTTCTGTATCCTGCTTACAAGAACAATAACCAAATGCGCAGTGGCTTGGGTCGGGTCTGTGCTACCAGAATGTACCGTTCCATTGGGCATGTGGAATTTCTGAAATTTCAAAGCTGAATTTTTGTTGAATGGAAAGCGCACATAGTTTATAATGTGAAACACGGTGTCCCTGATGCCTTTCTGAGAGATTGGATCTTAGGAGCTTGGTACCAGTCCTCCTCAATTTATGTATATTTAATGTGCTAGATACTTTTTCCAACAGATACTTTTAACCCTTCAGAAGCTGATGTAGTCCATTTTTATCACAGTAATTTGGTCTTACTGTATCAACTGGGTTGATAACTAAAAGTTCATTGGCCAGTGTTAAGAGTTTTGAAAGCTGAAGTTCAAGCACCAGCCCTAACATTTGTTCATTCTTTTAGATTCACTGTGGCAAAGGCCTAGTGCTTCAAATGTCAGCTTTTGAATCTCTTAATGGTGGCCAATTTACTTTATCAACTTTGTTGATCTTATTTCACTCCCCAGCTATGAAACACCACAGGTTTCCGTACTCATTTTAACCCACTCAATCCTATGAGCAGTGATTTTGTTACCTCTGCGTCCAGCATTTCTGACGCATAAAAATGCCTAAAGACACAAATAAATCATGGCATGCGTCCTGTAGGACGCAAAGAACAATCAAATGATTTGAAGATTTTTTGGTAGAATATCCTGTTCGTCTGATTTCTGTGGCTGTTGTTTAAAGATGCATATATTTACTGTAGTCTTGTTTGTTCTTTAAATATATAGAAGGGCTATATTTTCATTACAGTAAACTGTAATAAATAGTTTTGAAGTCTGTTTCCAGATTAACTGTCTGGTTACATAAAGGCCCAAGCATTTTCAATTGAGCTGGGACTCATAATTTTTCGCAAGATGAGTTCCAGGACTCACCATATAACTATTTGTAACAAAATCACTGAACAGATAATCTTGCCGTGACGTGGTATAATGGTTAATGACTGATTGCAAAACTTGTTAAAAGCCGTATATCATTGTCCGTCATTGACAAGTTAAAAGTTTTTATCGTTTTTCCTCCCCACATTTTTTTTTTCAGACACTCCTGTAGTACTTGTACAGTTAGTTGAGAATCCTCCTTGGATTAAACGAGACAAAGGTAGGTTACTGGATTTAGGTTGTTTAAATCTCATTCCCATTTCTGGAAAAAAAAATAAAACCAAAACTGTTCAACTGCTTCGTCATCCTCGGAGACCCAGGGGCAGTTAGTCGGGTCGATAAAATGTTCGTGGTGAAAGTTTACTGTAAGATCGAGACGAGCCCCTGGGCACTTATATGGCGTTCCATTTCCGCCAAAATTCAATGTTCCATTTTACATTCTACTTTGCACAATCTATCCTACACTTTGTGTTTGTCATTTGAGTTTGCACTCGCGATTCAACTTTTTTGCATTCAACATTCAACTTTGATTTATGCAACATTCACGTTTTCGCTTTCGACATTCAACTTTTCATAAGCAACAGTCAGGTTTTGGAATTCTACCTTCAAGTTCAGTGGAATGTACATTCATTTTTTCTCATCCAACATTTAGCATTTGTCCTTTAAGTTTTCGCTTCCGACATCCGACTTTGAGCATTGTACTTGCAAGTTTCCGCATTCGACATTCAACTTTTCGACTTTGACTTTTACCCGCTGGTCAGCGACCGATTAAGATCGTGGGCTCAATTCACCTGACCTACCTCCGCTCAAATGGTGGTCGAGAGACTTCCCAGTCGAGTGGACTCGGGAGACCTTCTCCACTCCCGACAAACCAGACGTCGACAACAACATGGCCGATCGCCAGTATGCTGCAAGGTCTTCGAGGGAGGTGAGTGTTGTCCAACCGACTTCTGCCTTCTTTAGTGGGACACTATACGTGACACAAACAGGGAGGCATCGCGCTACCTGTTTGCATCTCTTCAGCTTAATTTGAAAAGGTAAAGCATGTTTTGTAGTGATATTTAGCATAAATACCACGAGTGATATTTGAAATTTCACGAGTGAAATTTAAGACAATTTTGAAATGTCACAAGTAGTATTTATACCAAAAATCACGTACACATCATGCTATTATTTGTTTATACTACTACCTGCAAGGGTTTTGTAATTTTCATATGTATTTCAAATTAAGCTTAAGCTGAAATACCACTGCTCTAAGCCAATCAAATTGCAGAAATTTCTCATGTAGAAGTAGCTTAAATATTCCCCCAGAAATTGTATTCTCATGCGATAAGCGCTGTTAATTGATCAATTTGTTTCATCTTGAGATTACTCAAATATTTGATCCCGCAGATGTCTGATGACAAAGCCTATTTAAATTTAGCTGTCTTGGATATCATCAGTGCTATAGACAGATTTACAGGGTCTGCAGATCCATCAGTAGATTTCCAACCAATAGTTTTCAAGTTGGATTTTCTGCAAAGAATAGCTGTCGGCCTCGATGTGGATGAACTAGTCACAGAATTGATTGGACATGCTTACAGGATGTTGGTTGAAATTGATCAAAGAAACCTTGTTAACTATGCATATCAAGCTCCATTGAATAGTAGAGGGCAACGAGGGAGACCTTCATATGAAATCAGCGAGGAACAGCTTCATTTTTTACTTGAGCAAGGGTTTAAAGTATGTGACATAAGTAAAATCCTTGGGGTGAGTGCCAGGACAGTTGAGAGGAGGATGTCAACATTTGGGTTGAGTGTATCAGGTATAAAGTAACATGAATCTTTTATTTTTGTCTAATGAGATGATAAACTACTACAAGGACAATTTTTATAACAAAGTGATAATATTTAGTACAGGATTAAGGCTATAAAAAAGTAATGTTGATAGTTGTTGCACCAAGCAGTGGTGATTAAGATTTTGCAAATTAAAATGTTGACTTCCACTTACTTTTACCTAGGGATCCACTCCCATAAATGATAGATTTTTCCTTATACCATCATTATCTTTATTGTTGTTGACCTTTCACACTTCAGGGTAGCTTGACTGAGAAAAAGTTACAATGTCAAGTGTAGCCTCAGGCCTGAAGAATGTTATTAAATAATTATTATGGCAGTTTTACATATCTGGATGCCCAGTATTAGTAAAACACACAGAAGTGTTTGAACTAAAATTTTGTTCACCATTCTACCTAGCTTGAGATTTATGACAAAATCATGCTAAAGTAAAGTTATTATTATTATTGTTATTATTATTATTATCATCATCATCATCATCACCATCATCATTATTACTATTCATTACCCAACACCTACAATGAAAATTTTTTACTCCATTATATTGCTTTGGTTCAGGTATGTTCAGTGATATAGAAGACAACCAACTGGATGAGCTCGTTCAAACTGCTTCAAGCCAGCATCCTGGAATGGGTATAAGAATGCTCAAAGGTTATTTACAAAGCAAAGGGTTTCGCATTCAGCGGGAAAGAATAAGATTATCCCTGTTGCGAACAGATCCCATTGGTATTATGGAGAGATGGAGAAGTACCACTAGGAGGCGACATTACAATGTTAGGTATCCACTCTCACTATGGCACATAGATGGGAACCATAAGCTGATAAGGTACTGATAAAGATACCTGTTGTACAGTGTACATTGTCATAGTTTCCCCTCGTGATCTTGTGCGTGGGTCCAAGTTAAACACAATCAAAATTCTGCTACTGGATACCTCCTGTAAACATACACACCTTGAATGAACCAAAAAGAAAACACTAAACTGTGGCCACAACACCAGCTAATGCAAGACTTTTTAAACTGTGTTTTAGCTACAGTTGAAGACATTGATCATGATTGATAACTGTTTCCCTGTCCCCATCTTTTTTAACCCCTTGCAGGTAACACCAAACATGATAAGGTTGCCCTAACAGGAGCTTTTATTTTTTGTTTGTCACTCTTGTATGTAAATTAAGGGGTTTTTTTAACAGATGGAGAATTGTTATACATGGAGGAATCGATGGCTTTTCTCGAATCCCAGTCTATTTGAAGGCCTCAAATGACAACAAGGCAAGCACTGTTCTTTCATGTTTTCGTGAAGCTGTGTCAGAGTACGGCCTTCCATCTCGGGTCCGCTCTGACAAAGGAGGGGAGAACGTAGATGTAGCAACCTATATGCTTACTCACATCCAGCGAGGGCCAGGAAGGGGAAGTATGATAACAGGTACAGAGTACTGCATCATTATTACTTAGGTTAGACTATGAGCAGTCCCCATTTTTCCTCAGGGATAGTAGAGCGCATCTCCCCGCCGCGTCTCTCCTTTCTCGCGTGGGATGATTTTTATGATGCACGGTTTCACTTAATCTACTATCCGTTAAGAAAAATGGGGACTACTTGTAATCTATCTTTCCTTAGCTAGATGACCTTTCCTGGGTTTGTAATAGATGGGATCTTGAATTCAGGCTATACTTTAAGATCCTGAATAGGTTTTAACAAAGGATGCTACATTTTATATAATGAAATAGATACTTATGGGATCATGAACTAATCTTGAGGATTTCTAGGCAAGGAGAAATGATGCTGTATGAATAGTATTATATTACTATTAATAACTCACAAGTTTCATTAAATTAGTTTAAGGGGAACTGTTTTCATGAATGCTTGTGTGTGTTGTTAAAAATCAGCATGGTGTTTGTCATGCTTCCAAATCCGGTTGTGACTTGTTTTAAGTATGATGGTAATTGAAGAAACTATTAAGCCCGGAAGGAATCAAGAGACTATTAAACAATTCTTTCTTTTCTCCTTTTCTTTCCTTTTTTTTTAAGCGGGGGCGGGGGGAGTATTTGACACCAATTGTTAGATAATGTTTAACAGATAATTAAGTAAACTAAAATTTTATTAATCTATAAAATTATATTCTTTGCAATCACTAGGAAAGAGCACACACAATCAAAGGATTGAACGACTTTGGAGAGACTTATATGGGGGCTGCCTTAGCCTCTTCTATGAACTCTTCTATACCCTAGAAAACCAGGATGTGTTAAATGCAGATGATGATTGTCACCTCTGGTGCCTACATTACGTGTTCGTGCCTATCATCAACAGACATCTGAGTAATTGGAAAGACGCATGGGTTCACCATCCATTACGTACAGAAAGAAACAGAACGCCCATGCAGTTATGGATTAGTGGACTGCAAGAGGCATGGGGATTTCTTGGTCCTGAAGGTGAAGTGTTCCAGGTATGTAACATGTTTGGTTTCATTTAATCAGCATTACTTGTGTCAAATGTAATAACTAAAAATTATGATCACCAATCTCTATCCTCAGGCCTGCATTGCAAGAAATTGGGGGTTAATGCTTTGGCAGCACATATGTAACAAATTGCTCACAATAATCCTTTTTTTTTTTAGGGCGATTATAGCAACTATGGGATTGATTGGCAAGGTCCCGTCCCAGAACAATGCCCTGATTATGTTGAAGTTCCGGACACAAACTGCCCATTCACTGAGGAGGAAATGCATCTCCTACCTGTAACAGACAATTTAACATATTTAGAGGGGGTTGAAGTATTCAACCAAATCACCAACTTACTGTAATAAGAAACACCCTCAAGAGTCAGTCAAGTAACGCTAAAGGACAAACAAAAAACAAACAAGTCATATGTTTATTTAAACTAACAATAATTTTTTCAACCTACTTTTAATCTTTTGACATGTAATCTTACATGTTCAGAACTGGAACAATAAATTGCAACTAACTGTGATAATTATTATTTGTCCAGAAATACTACAGTGACTGTGTTGTTCAAATAAAAACACATACCTTCCAAATAGGTCTTTTGGTTTCAACCTTTCGAATCTTTAACGTAATTACAGTGTATGAGGACTATCCTTTGTTGGAACAAGTTGTCATTAAAGGATCCATCTTTCATTTTAAGGAACACTTCATTGTTATAGGGGGACAAACGTCACTACAGATACCGATCTGGAGTTGTTGCTAAGGGGTTTTCATACATGTATGAGGTAAAATATTTATTACATTGTGCTTTGCATTAAAACCATGCTTGACCCTGGATTGTGAAATAATCATTTTAGGCTTCTAAAAGACATGAAAAGAAAAACATGAATTGTTTGTGCAAATATAACCATGTATTGATCTTCCTTCATGTGTAGCTGTGTGCAAGTCCATTTTGTGGATTTGATGGTTTTCTGTATGGATGTTTAGAAACTCTCCTTAGCAACAGCAACAGTAACAGCAGAAAATATTAATGAGCAAATAGCCTTGACTTGTTACTAACAAGAAACTCGAAATGTCAACAATGTATACAACAAGATGTAACTTTAACAATGTAAACTCATCACTTACAGGGAGTTGTAAATTGATGTCCAAAAAAGTTAACTCAACTTGTAGTCAGAGCAAAATACAATTTGAGAGTATAGAGAAAATGCATGATAACAAGGAAGTCTAATAACTTCTGAACTTTGTAGTTACACACAGTTAAATGACTGTCCTGTGGTAGTATTTATGACTGCCTCTAGTGACAAACTTAAGCTATCTTGGTCTTCGAATTGATTTGGAAATGTAATGTGAAACAAACATGTTGATGCAAAGATAGCCGGTACCCTATCAAACTTTACTTGAATTTTTCCCAGGCCAAAATCGGGAAGAGCCTTTGAACCCGTGGCAAAAGAGAGAAATTTTTCCAGTGTGTCAACCTTTGCATTCTGTATAAACATGTGAATGTAACCTGCTACTACACTTTCATTGTCATCCATATCTTTAGGGAACTGAAGCACGCCAATGACAGAATCTGCATTCAACTCTTCCTTGCTGGGGATAAAGAGAGCCTCAAGGAACTCAGGGTATTCTTTCATAGCAGCTCGAAATCCAAGTGTGTTTAAACCCTCCGCCAACTGGTCAAGAATAATCTTAGGGCGGCCAATTACATCATGTATAATGATCCCCTGAATAACCCTCATCTTGTTGTCGTTCTAGAATGAATGAATACGTGAGTCAGCAAATGAGTGAGTGAATGACTGACTGTAGGAGTGTGACTGACTGACTGACTGACTGACCAAGCAAACTACTGAACAGATGAATGACACCTTCAGTGTATTCTAGTTAAATGGTCGTTCTCACAGTAAGCAACAATGCTAGTCAATTCAAACTTACTGTTAATGCAACAGCAAGGCCACACTCAGACAACATACTTGAGCATTCTTCTTTGTCAAGACTACACACATCTTCAGCTTGTGCAACCTACGTAGTATTGATAAAAAAATAAAATCTGATGTGAGTGGTTTTCAATTAAGTTGACTGTAAACTTTGTTCTGTAAATAAACATAGTAATTTTATTGCTATTGTGTGCTGATTGTTGGCAATATCATCATTACATGTATATTTCATCTGTACTGCATATTATTTGCATATGTTATTAGAAGCAATAGTAAGAAGTAGGCACAAATTTGAGATAATTTTTACAAACAGAACTGTAATGCCATGGTCATGATTATGATGTTACTTGACATTGTAGTGATTGTATACTCATAGGTGAATTGAAACATGTTCGAGTCAGAATCAAAGTACTGTATTCTACTCAATTGATTACAAGCTCCCTTTCAGTCAGTAATTTTAGAATGCACTCAAATGTCCAGTTTGTACCTTGTCAATGAAATGCTTAACAGGCTCTGAACAATCTCCATAATTCATCTTGGCCATTGCTGCATCAATATTACCAGAAGCAATGTAACAGTATACTGAAGGACTCAACACTGGGAAGCCTGGGCCACCTTGTAAAATACTGTGAACAATCATGGTGCCAAAGTATCGCATTAATCCGGAGGCTACAATATCTGCACTGTACACAGGACTCTTGTATTTGCCGCCTTGAAAGAACATCTTGCAAATGACTTGGAACAACTTTGTGTAAAATTCTCTTGTAACACCACCTGTGTCCACTGCTGGTTGGCCTTTAAACTGGATTCTTAGCTTCTTCTTAACATCAAACTCAGGACTTTTGTAATGGGCTAATGCATCGTTCAGTATGTCCTCCTCCTCAATTTTTACTTTTACTCTCTCGTCACTCATATTCTTCCCAAGCTCCTTTAACAATGACTGCAAGGAATCTATTTTCTCTTTTGAAGGGGGAAAAGAAGGCTGTAACAGGCTGTCATCATCACTGCTAAAATCATCTTCAGGTAAATTACTGGAAAGAGAAAGAGCCACAGCACCAACAGTCCCGTGTAGACTGAGGGCTCGCACCAAGTCATCTCGACTTTTGTCCGGAAACATCTCCATTAGTTGTTGCAGGGTTTCCTCCTCTGTTGTTTGTCTAGATGGACCAGGCTGTGGTTCTTCTCCATTGTCATCTATGTGTAATGGTACTTCACCTGCAATAACAAACGAAATCTTAATATGTACTAGCATTATTTTAAATAGCAGTGCAAATGCAGGTTATGTCACAACCACAATAATACATGTAAATTGTTATTAGCCAATGCACAACCCGCCTCTCTTTTGTGGCTCAAAGTATTCACGACCTTGAAGTCAGGCTGCTGCTGAATAAACTGAATATATCATGTAATGCTTATTTCTTTGCCTTTTCACAAAGTAATAAAAATAACTCAATAAAGGCAATTTTATTGAAGACTGAACAGCTATGCAGAGACAGTCACAAGTAAAGTAATGTTACGTAATGAAAATTTGTGTGTTGCATAATTTAACATCTAACAGACAAGGTTAGTAATAGCCAAAGGTATATTTAATATACCTTTGGCTGTTTTTACTTGTTGGTTTCAGCTGAAAGATGTTCATTCTTCATTTTTCTGCAGGGAGTTGAATTTCACCCTTTTCTAGATTGATTTAAATGATCCCCAAAAATGTGGTGGCTGTCAATGTTTTACCCCACGGTTGGGAGGGTAGGTATGCACAGTCTGCCCTGCTATTTTTTTATGGCAGTGCATAAACAACAGACTGGCAGCACAGGAAATGCATTTCCCATGATCCCTTAGGAGATGTCACCAGTATTGCGTGACTTGAATTGATGCAATGACAATGAAAAGTCCACCCGAATGAAAAGTCTACACATTATAAAAAGCTGACCAAAACTGAAAACTATACCAACCCAATGTCAAGTCTAATAAAGAAAAATCAACCCAAAAAGGAAGTCTGTGCAAACTAAAAGACAATGTGTACCCCAAAATAGGGAAAAAAATGTGAAAAAACAAATTTTATATGAAAATTTGCATCATAATTTTGGCACCAATGGCATGCCATATGATCCTTGTAATTTACTTCCAATACAGGGAAAGCTTTATTATGACACGCCTTATGAAGTTATGATGAATACTACTCTGCTGGATCTTGTCCCCTTGCAATACACACCTTCATCCTGCTGCTGCTTCTGTGACTGAGAAGGCTGGAGCATTGGGGGAGGTTCCCAGTTACTGTCATTGTCTATAAAAAACATAATGTTACTGAGTGGGTTTTGAGTTCCTTTGATTTACAGCACTCTACTTCAAATATAAGATAACAGAAAATATATCCACTAAGGGAGGAGGTCCTGGGGGTGGTACTGGCATGTATGTTTGCCACAAATAAGTATGTGCCACTGTAAAAGGTAATGGTTTTTAAGCAGTTTACTCTGGGATAGGGTATATCAATCAGAGAGTTTGGGTCTAGAATAGGGTATTATTTTCCAGGAATTGGTTGAAAGTTTTAGTCTACAATAGAGAAACTGGGAATTGACACTCAAAAATATATAAAAAAATCAAATCAGCACGTTTAACTTTACAAAACTCAGCCTACAAAACTACTATAGGATAGTAGTCTAGAATAGAGTAGCAAAATTCAGCTGAACTAGCTCTGGTATAGGCTAAGGGTCCCAGGGTCCCAGTAGCACATCCCTACCCAGAAATTCCTAAAGTATCCTCCCCTCCCCCCAGGAAGGAGGTGAACTTTGTGATGTTAGATTTGAAGAGGCTTTCTCCTCAGTTAAACATAACGTCATAACGTCATATCACAAAGAAGAAAGTTCTTCAGCTGTTCAAGTATTCACTGAATTGTACTTTCAAGCCCTAGTTACATTTGCACATTATTTATGACATAAATAAGATACAAAAGAGTATGGATCATGATACTCAGCAAGCTTAATGTACTGACCAGCACTGAATTCAAAGTCATCTTCAGGCTGCTTGGTCTCTCCTTGCTGGTGAGTCTCCTGGTGCTCCTGCATATCCGTCATGATAATAGCAGCACCACAGGTAAAACAGTTAATCATAGGAACATCACTGTCAACCTAAATAATCATTTAGAAGGGTAGGCAAATCAACAAACATACATGTAAGCAGTAGTTAAAAATACACACATAATTGAAGCGTATAAACAATGTAAATCATGTCAAAATGTTCTTCAGCTACAGTTTGTTTTAGGATTTCCTTTGTTCTGAAAAATGTTTATGAACATGAGGCAAATAAAATTAAAAAAGAAAAGAAATACAAAGACTGAAACCACTGAAATCTGAATTTCATTTTAACTTATAGCGTCTACATCTTAAACTTTAACATCATTTCCATTTGATATTACAAAAAATCCACTACTTTCACAGTAAGAAAATAATGAAGCTTGATATAATGTATATTCCAGACTGAATTTAATATACTATACATATATATAACAAACCCATGGGCAGGTTAAAAGAACAAGGTTATAAATTTAACTTAAATAAGCATACATGTACACATACTCTCATCAGTAAATTCAACAAATAATTTGTTTTATTATAAATATTACCAACAATGCTCTCCTCCTAATTAATCCAAAACACAGCTAATTACAATACAAAACCAATTGAACAAGAAATAAAGCGAAAAGAGTCACTGACACTACTATTGTAGCTTGTTAATTTCTGCTATCCAACTTACATCTTCTTTATCTTCTCCACCTTTGTCATCAAGTTCAATGTCCTTTTGGAGAGGTCGTATGAAAATTTTTGCTTGGCCACATAACTCCTTCAGTCTTTGAGGTGTGTGTGGGGGAAGAATTCTGTGGAACCCTGCACCCTCCCCATTACCTCTCTGAAACAACAGCAGGTCAAAACCCCCAACCTCACTCAATTGAGGAAATCGTTGGATGATTCCATTGTACACAGAGCTCTTGTTATACCCAAAGGTAATACTAGCATCACCCAAGCCAGCATTTGCCAGTGCCGTTCTTTCTTTCACAGACATTGGTGGATTTGTCTGCCTCTTCCTTGGCAGCTAGACACACAAACTTTAAAGTACATGTAGCATTTCGTTTGGACTTTGGAAGAGAGCTGCCAGAAGAACGTGCTCGTTTTGCATTGTTTCCATGGCTAAACAGCCTGCGCTGTTCAGCAGCAACAGAAGCAGACAGACAAGCAACTGGAGAAGGATTTGTATTCTGTTGTACCTTTCTGGTGCTGTCTAAAAATAAAAAAAATTATAATAATAAATATATTCAAGCAGAACCTTCTCAACAGCCAATCTAAACAAATTTAACAACAGAGAGCTCTGACATAATTATTAAATAAATACATGTACGGTGTGCGAGCACTGTAGCTTTTTCTGTATTACCCATTGCTTACATTACTTGAATTGCTCAGACACAAGAGCTTGTGTAGTCTGCATGGGAGGCCAGAGATTGGGGTGCCTGTGGCGTTTTATGCAGACCGATTCTTGATTGCTGGGCAACAAATCAAAATTCATTCCTTAATTCTCACACAATAAAGAAATGAGTAAAAACACAAAGACAAGAGTATTGCAAGCAAAACCTTTCGGAAATATTTCATTCTACGATCGATGCCGTCCATTACGCAGCGCGCGTGAAGTGATCAAAATGATGCTGCCGCTATTTATGCGTACATGTAAGCTTGTGTCGGCGCTTACGCGCGAACTTTATTGAACACATAACTTCTTCATACTTGACAAAGATTGCCCGATACTTACTTGGAGATGGTGTCTCTTCCAACGAGGATAGACGGTCAGCCACCCTCAACAGGGTGGCTCTCACTTCACTTAAGCTAGCAGCTGACGGTTCCGCATCCCGGCGATCGGCCATGTTGTTGTCGACGTCTGGTTTGTCGGGAGTGGAGAAGGTCTCCCGAGTCCACTCGACTGGGAAGTCTCTCGACCACCATTTGAGCGGGGGTAGGTCAGGTGAATTGAGCCCACGATCTTAATCGGTCGCTGACCAGCGGGTAAAAGTCAAAGTCGAAAAGTTGAATGTCGAATGCGGAAACTTGCAAGTACAATGCTCAAAGTCGGATGTCGGAAGCGAAAACTTAAAGGACAAATGCTAAATGTTGGATGAGAAAAAATGAATGTACATTCCACTGAACTTGAAGGTAGAATTCCAAAACCTGACTGTTGCTTATGAAAAGTTGAATGTCGAAAGCGAAAACGTGAATGTTGCATAAATCAAAGTTGAATGTTGAATGCAAAAAAGTTGAATCGCGAGTGCAAACTCAAATGACAAACACAATGTGTAGGATAGATTGTGCAAAGTACAATGTAAAATGAAACATTGAATTTTGGCGGAAATGGAACGCCATACACTTACTCTTACCGAACCAGTTCCAGAGGCGTTTGAATTGCCTGCTTCTGATTGGCCAGAAAAAAATTTTTCTGGCCAATCAGCGAAGAGAAGCTGCCGGGTGACTCTCGTGTTTTCTTACACGACGTAGTTTTCCTCATCGATCGCCATAGTTGCGTAGCGCGTTCAACGCGGAAAATTTCTCGAGGAAAGTTTCAGAACAAAATGTTAACAACCCGCAAAAATTACAACCCTTCGCACGGCTACAAGAAACAAACACTCTCCGATGAATTTTTAGGGCGGATCTTTCCAAGGTATCGTAAATTTTTATTGCTGATACGATACGCGATGCATGACTTTCACTTTCCAGACCGGCTTAATTTGCTCACACTGTCTAGTATACAACGCCAAGCTTAATACAGTTCGTTGCACGACTTCTGAAACTTTCTACAGCGTGAAAATTTCCGTTGCACGGGCCACGCAAAAACGTCGATTGATCGTGGGAATTGCTGGCTTGCTGCAGGGCATGCACCTTCTTGCTTTCGCGCCAAACTCCCTTACCGTATTTTAAATACAGCCGTTGTGTTTAGTTCGAAATCTCGGTCCGGTTATGTGCTGAATCCTGACTTGTTAAGAGGTCGATTTTTGAGGGCTGTGTGGGTTTGTTTTTACGGATAAGCGAAGGAAAAAAAATAAAGGTGAGTTTGCGAAAATGTTTGAAAGTGGTTGGTGTGAAAGTCTTGGAGAGCTATAAACGCGCAGTGTGTGACACGTGTAGATATAGAGTTGAGAAATCGTGGAAGGGTGGGATGTCTATATAGATATTTTTGTAGTCACTAAAACTTTACAAGAAGTGAACGCTCTTAAGGAAATTCCAGGGAGAAGAGACCAAGGAATAGGGACACTTTCCAAAGATCCAACGTCAGCTCTTGATTTCAAGGACCTGGGTCTCTGTCTTACTAAACCGCATAAAGAGAACCTGGGTTAATCTTCACTGTGATTAGAATTATGGCTAATATAGTAGAAATGAATTTTTATTATAAGATATCTTTTAGCAAATACATGTATAAAACTAATTTCACATATGATTGGCTTGATGTTTCCCCTTACCGACCCCCTCAAACACATCCACAGTGCCATTGTTTTAACTCCCTTACAATTGATGGTACAAGATTGGACTTACTTTGAAAGAATAATGCTGCAATATTAACAATTTTTCTTTTGGTGCATTTGTTTGATATTTCATAACTTCCCTATCATAATTCTCCTCATCTGACAATAATATTCTTCACTGATAATTATTTTTAAATCTTTAAACACCCTCTTCAGAAAGGTGAATCTTCATTGCATGGTCACCATTCCACACAGTGTCTCTAAAATACTTTCCACAGAACATAATTTAAAACAATTATTGTTTCCTGTAGAAGACAATCAGATAATACAAATTCTAGAATAGAAGCAGTGAAGATTTGATTCTTGAAATTCCTGTCTCAGATCATCTTGATTTTCTTTAAGCAGACTAACAGTCTTTGGCACTGATGTGGCAACATAAGTGGCTTGGAATGATTCTCCTGTTTTCATTACTGTCTTCAAAAAAGGAAGGATTTTTTTCTTTTCTGCAGGTTGTAGACTTAAAAAAATCTAAAAGAAGAAAGACTTTTAGAATTATTGAAAACAGTAAGTGACAATTTCACCACAGTTCCCTTTTTTCCAGAGAGTGTTGGAAAAGTGTATGTTGTATGTAGGTATACCATATTTACTTGTGTATAATGTGCACCCAAATATAATGCACACCCCATTTTTCTACACAGTTTTCAAATAATATACTCAAGTACACTTGTTGGCCACCTAGTAAAACAAACCCTTTGGGACAGAAAGAATTATCAAAAAATACCCCAGAGTAAACGTTTACTAACAAATTAAAATAAAATATTACAGTTCCCTAGTATTTACATAAGTCAAGCAGTATTATAAGTAGACATGTGAACTCCAATAATGATAAAGTAAAAAAAAATCGCAACAGCGTAAAAAAAAAATTATTGTAATGGCATCTGTAGTTCTGTATTATGGTATGTTTTTCCATTTATATGTCAATGTTCGATTACACTATTATCTTAAGCAGTCACAAGGCTTACTTCATCAGCTTTTAATTGTCAATAAATGGTGATGATAATTCTTGTGAAGTGTCTGTCAGCTTTTAGACATAAGATTACTGAGCATCCTTGAATAAAAGCCAGATCTACTGTTAAGTATAATGAGAGTCCTGAAGGGACATTGAAACTGTTTAACCCTCGATTCCCATTTTTTACATTTTTCCCATTCTCAGTGATAGAATCCCCCTGCCAGTGACTTAAATCGCATTTTCCCAGAGCAACGGAACTCCCCACAATGAATTTAGTGTAGCACCCTTCCTAGTAAACAAATCAGCATACTTATCAATGAACAGCTGTATTTACCTGCAACGGGATTCTTGTGGTAAAACTCCTTAGAGAACATTGCCCTGAATTTCTTGTCCCACAGTTAATGATTCTGGGCTTCCGTACAACAATGAAAATGCTCCCTATCCATTCAATATTTCTCAATCTTTCGTTTTGCTTTCCCCTAAGTAGGCGGCCTGAATTCCTAGTGACCTTGAATACTTCACCTGGTCCTCAACAATTGACATGAGAGGTGAAATCACTATGACCAATGGATTACTAAGGAACTCATAACCTTTAGCATCTAACGATTTTTAAACCCCCTAGCTTATAGGCAACATTTGGAAGGTTAGACTCTTCTATCAATTGCCCAAAAACATCTCTTCTTTTCACAATCTTCTCAGTCATAAATCTTTGCTTCGCTTTGAACTGTACGTCAGGAAACAATTAATGACAAGCCTCCTTCAAGCGCTTGCTGGAGGTCTCCCTCGAATCTCAAGTTAACACTATTATCAACTTCGGCAAAATTCGTACGGTCAACTGCTGTAAGCTTTTAATCTTAAAAGTTACGAAAGGAGTTTGGAGCGAAAGCACGAAGAAGGCACTGCAGCTAGCCGGCATTTCCCACGATCAATCGACGTAGTTGCGTGGCCCGTGCAACGGAAATTTTCACGCTGTAGAAAGTTTCAGAAGTCGTGCAACGAACTGTATTAAGCTTGGCGTTGTATACTAGACAGTGTGAGCAAATTAAGCCGGTCTGGAAAGTGAAAGTCATGCATCGCGTATCGTATCAGCAATAAAAATTTACGATACCTTGGAAAGATCCGCCCTAAAAATTCATCGAAGAGTGTTTGTTTCTTGTAGCCGTGCGAAGGATTGTAATTTTTGCGGGTTGTTAACATTTTGTTCTGAAACTTTCCTCGAGAAATTTTCCGCGTTGAACGCGCTACGCAACTATGGCGATCGATGAGGAAAACTACGTCGTGTAAGAAAACACGAGAGTCACCCGGCAGCTTCTCTTCGCTGATTGGCCAGAAAAATTTTTTTCTGGCCAATCAGAAGCAGGCAATTCAAACGCCTCTGGAACTGGTTCGGTAAGAGTAAGTGCCCAGGGGCTCGTCTCGATCTTACAGTAAACTTTCACCACGAACATTTTATCGACCCGACTAACTGCCCCTGGGTCTCCGAGGATGCCTCATTCCCTGTAGGAATTTCACGAGTTGAACTATATCAAAGGGTGGAGAAATTTGTCATTTCGTTCCGTAAAAAGACCTAAAAGAGCTAATAGACGGGTTTTGTGGCTGTGAAAAAAGATAAGAAAACTTCCTGGTTTAAGGTGGATTTCCACTGTCGCGTAATTTTGTTTTACGCACGTAAATTTTAAGCGCGTAAATGAAATAGAGACATTGTATGGAAGGTCACGGGTAGACGTTTAAAGTTGAAACTCGCTCAACTATAATTTTTACGCGTGGCATTGCTCTATTTCATTTACGCACGTAAATTTTACTTGCGTTCGCACGGAAAAATTATGCGATAGTGGAAATCAACCCTTAGTGATTTATTCATAATTATTTCAAAGACGTTGCGTTTAAAGCATTTTAAGGGGACGTAAAAACCAGGTATTTGAGAGAGGTACCATTTCTCAAGGTATAAGAAAGGGGTACGTTTCAAAAATATCGTTTAAAAGGGTAAGGGGCTGTACTTGGGGGCGCGCGGAGCCTTCCTGCATGAATAAAACTTTGTTGAGTACCCCTACTCAGGCAATCACCGTGGGAAACAAGCTTGCGTATGACCGCCGTTACCTTCGTATGTAAGTACCACTGATGAAAAAAAGAGTTTGCTTTCTCCACAGTCTGAGTGACCTCAACTCATACTTGTTGTTTCTAGGTAAGCTGATGAAATTTATTGATAACACATGGAGAGTGATAGCTGAGAATGAGAGACTACAACTTAGTAAAACAGAAGGCCAGGTACGTAGGGTCAACTGCTATAGACCTTCATAAGCTTTTTAAGACTTCCTTGAGATGCCCACGGGCATGGAAGTTGCCAGAAAATGTTGTTTTCACAGAGCTTAGCTTGGGTGGGTCATCTGTACAAAACGCTAAGCAGATCATTTTGCTATTACTAACTGACTTGAATGTGTCCGGCGTACTATAATCACAATCTCATTGGGCGACAATTACCCATATTGGTATTTTTAGGGAACTGCAACTCCCAAAACACCCTTGAAACCAGGAAAACACTCAATCATGTCGGTCTATATTATGATTGAAATCTTTCAGGTTTGGCTTGCTGTCTATCAACTGTTCATGAACGAGGACTGCCAAAGGAAATATGAATTTAATTCTTACAGCAAGGAACAAATATTAAAGGTAACTTAAGCCTCTTTTATAAACAGTTCACGCCCTGGTTTTTCAAACGTTGGATAACGTCATCCACCTTTTGAAAGAGCAGCATGATGCCATCATTGCTATAAACTCAATACAACAATAATGGCATGACCTTCGCAAAAGAATTAAGAAGATTGAAGAATCCCAATCACGAGTGGAAGAAAATTGTTCGGAAGTGCTATCCCCAGCTGAACTTGGTAATGATTCAGTTCGTGCAAGGTTTCCTATATTCTGTTGGGATACTACTACTGATAATAACCAAAGGTAACGGAGTGCGGGCGACAACGATCGAAGGTCAAAACGTCGTGTTATGTGTAGGTTTCACGAAACAGATAGTCAGAACGCATGTGATCACATTGCGAGGGATAGAAGGTCGAGACGCACGTGATCAAATTGCGTTCTGTTCATTCCATTCATTCTTAGTGGAAGTCCAAACCGATGCCATCCTCGGAGACCCAGGGGCAGTCAGTCGGGTCGGGAAAAAAGGCGGGACGAAAGTTTTTATTACGGGCGAAAGAGCCCCTGGGTACCGACTCTCACCGAACTATTTCCAAAAATTCGAGCGGATGCCGGCTCCTGATTGGGCACAAAAAATGCTTTGTATTATTGTGCCCAATCGGCGAACAGTTTCTCCTGAGTTCTTTTCGTGAGTTTGTACACGACGGCTATTGTCTCGCCACACTTGCCCGGTTCGTTCACCAATGCAAGCTTGTGCGTACAAGGGAAACTTTTATTTTCTACTTTCCTAACCAGAAACAAAGGAACTACCGATGAGTTGAATAAACGTTTGGGTTACTATCAGCAAGAGCAATTGAATTTGCCCCGAGAATATTCTGTTTTTGACGGATCACAATTAAGAGGCAGCGGCGATGAGAAATTCAAATGAGTAACAGCTTGACAAGGCACAACAACAACTTTGCACGTGCATCACGCTTTTTTGTACATTTCTTTGCTGTCAACTGCACGACTACTCGTGAAAATGCCAAATTTCACGTTTTGTGAAGGACGTAAACAAGCAATAACAAAATTCATTCTCTCTTCATGAACTTTGATATGGTTCAGAAGAGTTCGCTTGCATTTGTCAAAGTAAGCGAGTTGGATCAGATGGGGATTTTATATCAAACTGAAAGTTTCCTGACTGCGTGCATTTATCGAGACAATAGCCGTCATGTAAGAACACACGAAGAGAACTTATTGAGATGTGTTCGCCGATTGGGCACAATAATACAAAGCATTTTTTGTGCCCAATCAGGAGCCGGCATCCGCTTGAATTTTTGGAAATGGTCCGTTGAGAGTCGGTACCCAGGGGCTCTTTCGCCCGTAATAAAAACTTTCGTCCCGCCTTTTCTCCCGACCCGACTGACTGCCCCTGGGTCTCCGAGGATGAACCGATGCAGGCGAAATACATGCGACGCATGCGTAATAACAACCTGGAGATGAGGATTGCGGGAGACAAGAGGAGCCCGCAACGACTTTTATTACTACTAGTACTACTACTCCTACTACCACTACCACTACCACTACCACTACCACTACTTCACCACTACCGCTACCGCTACCACTACCACTATAACTACCACTGTCGCCGCTGCTTCTGCTGCTGCTACCACCACTAAAGCAAAAAACGAACAAGAGTATGAGAATTTGACTGGTTTAGCGAACAGATTGAAATGCGTCGGTACGGACGCATCCGTAACGCATCCCAGCTCAAAAGAGATAGCTAGGAAGGAAATTTTCACAACGTGTTGTAGCATAAACTAGACAACCGGTTGGAAAGTCTGACCGCTAGTATGGTTTTTCACCTTTTAACTATAGTGGCAAGACAAATAGCAAACACGTAGAATTACAGTAATAGGCCGATTCGGAGTTCCAAAAATTTTCACTTTCAAAATGAGGCTTAGTGTAAAACCTTTTTTTTTTTTTGTTAAAATGAGTTTTTTTTGGTGTGAGAAGAAAAAATCATTTTCATATCAATGGCTTCACACTTAGCTTCTCTTAGAAACAGAGGCTTGGGCGACTTCGAAATGGCCTATTACAGTCTTTCCTTAAGATTTGCTCATTATGACAAATCGTTGGGTTTTTTTAATTATTTTTCCAAGAAAACTGGAGCTAACAACCTAGCCCTGTTTTTTCAGTTCCAAAAACACTCATTTGATTTAATTTTTTTCATGTTTTTCTTCAGCTACGAGGATTTATGAATGAAGTACTGTTGGACCAGATTCCAAGTTTAATAGATCTTCAACGATACCTTGAACAATTATCCATAATGGAACCGCCAGCTATTAAAAAAGACATTATTCTAGAACAGGTGAATGCATTGTAGTGATAATGAAAAAATTCTTTTGGACAACAGTTCTCGCTCAAAACTGGTCAACATGTTTTTTTTTTTAATACAGTCGAACTTCTATCTGCCTGCCTCCTTAAGATCTGCTTGTGGTATTGCTACCATAGCAACCATCTCCTTCCCAGTTTCTCTCTTCTCTTCTTCCCATTCTTACTTCAGGAGAATAGAATGGAAAGAGATAGACCTGGGATCGAGGTTACCATAGTAACAGTCCATGATTACTGTCAGGAACAGGAACAATGAAATAAACGACCAGAGTTTTTTTGTTTGTTTGTTTGTTTTGTTGTTGTTGTTGTTTTGTTTGTTTTTTTCTGTTTTTTTTTTTTTCATCAAGCAATAAATGATATATTTCAAGATAGGATACTGCAGGAGTAACGTCGGTGGTAAGAAGTTTTTTTCAAAACTTAAGGGTGTCCTGGATTTTAAGAGATGAACTTAGCGTCACGAAATGACATTAGTGAGTTTACGCAACAGGACGGCAGAAAGGAGAGGACGCAGTGTGACAAACGTGACAGGTCGATTACTGACGTGTTTTGTCAGGAATTCACTTAAAATTGATCTTTTTTGCTCTTCTACAAAAAGATCTGTTTAAAGGAATGTGAAGTTTGGCGGAAGGTTTTTTTGTGTCACGCTTGTCACACAAGGTTTGCCGTCGTCTTTCCTCTCCCGTCTTTTTGAATAACTAACTTAGTTTTAAATGTAGGGATGACGGTCATTCTGTTGTTAATTTCGTTTTCGGAAAATGACCACCAGGTCCCCGAGATAAGAGAAAAACTGGTAAAAGAAAACCAGGGTAAATGGGAAAAAATCGCAAAATATCAGAAGAGGGCTTTCTTCTCACCGACAGCAGAGGATATTAAAAGACAAGCAAAAATGTAAGTGGCACATGTGGTTTTTACATCATAATGTATGGCAGTTTCTTTCCTGTGTAGTGTCGCAGCGGGAAACGCGAAGGAAGGAGAATCGGGCGCGCTAACGCGACAGGGGCGCAAAGAAGGAGAAGGGGCTACGTTCTCCTTGCGCCTCCTACGCCCTTGGTAGTTCCCGTCTAGCAGCTTCTATGCAGAATATGCAGTTTGGAAATTATTATCATTTATCATCTTGCATAGTACCATTTTGGCTAGGCTCTTTCAGGCTCCAGTATAGTCAAAAAGAAGCGATAGTACGGAGAGAGCATCGAGAATCGTTACGCGAAAACCGCGGGGGGGCTGGGGAGAGACTGGGAAGTGTAGTAAGCATTGTATTCGATACCTCATTCGGAAATACCAGCTCCTTGTATGCACTACGATTGGTCAATTTTAACGGTTTACGTCAAACCTTATGTCAAGCTCTCGCTCTCGCGGGCGCAGAGTCAAACAAACATGGCGAGCGGCATGTGAAACCCTCTTTACACCGCCTCTCCCCTTCCTTCCCGCAGTTTTTCGCTCGCTTCCTTTTTTGCTGCTCGCCCGGTTGCTCGTCTGCACTGACCGAGAGCCTGCCACAGGTTACATTTTTGTTGAGGGCGAGCGAGCGTGGCCCTGCCACGCCTATCAAACTCATCCTTCCTTCTTGCTACGATCCTCTCTGATGGGACCAATGCTCTACTTCTCAATTTCTTTCCTACCATTTACATGCACTATTTGTTCATTTGTTTGGTTGTGTTTGTAGGTGGGCGGACACGTACAACCTGGATATGCTTGAAGAGCTGGTCAGTGATCCCCCCAAATGCGCCACGTGTGGCCAGCCAGCCACGAAACGATGCTCTAGATGTCAAACTGAATGGTATTGTAAAAGGTAACAAATTTTCTCTATTAACAACCACTCTGTCCGAGACACGTATAAATCGTCCTTTGAACGAGTAGTTCCAATTTATCTTGAGGAGTGCACTAACAACTAGAATAGCTCACTTTAGAAAAGAAAGTCTTGCATCTAGAAAAGGTGAACAAGTATTTCAAGGATTGCTCGGGAGATAGGGTTGATAGGGATTTTGAATTTGCGTTGCTTAGTTTTCTCTTTACCAATGTTTCACTCCTAAGACTTTAAGTGAAGGAACGTCAGCTCCGAAATGGAAATGTTTGAGAGACTTTTCGTTCCAATAAGCAACAAAGAGACTGGATTTGTTTTATTGTGATCTCTTTCAGAGAATGCCAGGTGAAACACTGGAGCAAGCACAAACCGGCCTGTAATCTTGTAGTTGAATCAAAGTCATAACGCTGTTGTCTTATCAGTGTTGGTATATTTATTTTAATTGTTTGTATATTGTAAGACTTGTAACTTGTTGTAAATTTGTAAATACTCGGTGCAAGACGATTAAAATGTTCTTGTTTGAAATTTTTTTGTAAGAAGTGTCTGTCTCTGTCACATCTTTAACTTGTGCGATTTAGAATTTTCAGTTACCATTTTCCGTGGTTGAGTCGTTTTTGTCTAGACCTCCAAAAAGACACATTTAATATTTAAGGAAATTGAGAAGTAATTTCCACAAGTAGACCTCATTTGTAAAGTTTTTCGAATGATGCCAGGGGTAACTGAAGATGCTAGAAAGGGAGAAACGGAAGGGATACAGTCCACGTTCTCCTTGCAACCAGTCTCGAAAGCGATCAGTTACAGTTACCACCAGCATTGTACAGCGCACACCTCGCTATAACGGACGCCCCAATAATACGGACAGCAGCTAAATCCCAGCCAAAAATAAATAGCCGATGTTCGACCGCTATAAATTCCCGCTGTTATGGACTCTCACGATTGAAAACACTAACTCAAGTTCCCTATAGTGTCCGCTATAAAGGAAGTTGACTGTAGTAGTCTCTCATTTACCTCAGAGATAGTTAAGGTGGCTAGTACCACTTTTCACTTCTTTGCGGGGGGGGGCGTTGAAAGTTGAAATGACAGCAAAAAGTAGAAAGCCTAAGCCGTAGCAACACTTTCGTTCAGTTGGATTAAACAAGGAGTGCTTGACTTGAAAAAACTGTTCTTTTGTCAGTAGCAGTTACCATGGCAAGATATCCTAAGCTTTTTGCTAAAGGTCCTCTTATCACAAGGCCCCATTCTCGTAAACGACCAGCTCTTGCTGCTAACACTTTCATGGATTTCCGTAGGCGCCTAGTGTAAGTGCCCCACACCTCCCTCAGTCAAAGCTTTCTTGAGTGTGACTTCCACTACAACCCCACAAACTACCTATTAGAGGTAAGTTCCGAGTTAGCCTGCGAGCAAGCTCTCAGGGGCGCTCTGGCGGCGTGGCGGGAATAGGAAGGAGAGCTTGCAACTAAAGTCGATGCGAGATGCTGATTGGCGGAAATGACATTAGTAATGACGTCATTACCCTTCGCACGTGTTTTTCAATCTTTGTTTCCATTTGCAGTCGTTTCCGCTTCAGCTGATTGGCGGGAATCTGACAGCTCATTAAAAAATTTGTGACAGACAGACATTCGTAAAACACCCCATCCAGACGTTCTTCTACTCTGGACAGGTTTTCTCTATATAAACGAGACCTAAGGCGTGGAGAGGCTGCAACTGAGCAAGAAGGATATCCATGTTCAAAGACCTATCCATTATAATTAGAATGAAATAGCGTAGAAAGAAGAACTCAGAAAAAAATTATGAGTTCCAGATAGGAATTGACCTCCTCCAAGTTATTTGTGGGCTAACTTAACAACCGTGTTGCACAGTCACGTTAACACGTCAAAAGGAGCATAGCATTTGCATAATCGTTCTGAAATGGCTTTGAAATCTGTGGTCTTAGAGGGACATCTTCTACGAATATCCCCCTCTCTAAATTTTTCAAAGGCGTCATATCTCGTAACGATAGTAACTGGCCACCACTAAACTTATCTCAAAATGCGCTCTAGGGATAAACGAAAAGCTACTGAAAGCTTCAAATGCTGTTGTTTTATCGTCTTGTGAAAAACTCAAAAAAACCTCAGAAGGGGGTGGCAACCAAAGGCCCCCCTCCCCCTCCTTGTACGACCGAGGGTTAACATTCTTGCAGCAAGCTCGGACGTCAACATCCAAGGGCGCCAGTGGTAGCCGCTATCAGTCCATTTATGAGCTAACTGTATCCCACCCATAGCTGAGGGGAATGATGTGTGATGCCAGCACCACCGCGGAAACTTACCCTACTCTTTTTGAACAGTAATGTGGGTTTCGATTTGACTAATGAAAGAAGAACAAAGAAGGATGAAGGAGACGAGGCCAACGGCTTATAGTCACCAATGACGCGATCAGTCCGATCATCTGAACTGCGACAACGTCACAGCCAGTATGATCTCACCAGTTATTCGGGAGTTAGGTGACCAGAGCATAGAGATTAGTCACCCTTTGTCACCCTTGGCTCTAAGCTGCGATGAAGTGTGGTTCTTCTTTGGCTCGGGATGATTCCCGGCCTAAGTAAGTAAGCATATTCTCCCCAGACCCCTATCGGAAACCCACTTAACCGGCTGGAGAACTAAGGGTTCGAAATGATCAAGGCCCTTGGAGACTGGCGTTCTGATACCATTTTTTATAGTTGAACCTCTCCCATAAGCGACCACCCAAAATGCAAAGGTTTGGTGGTCGCTTACTGGAGGTGGTCGCTTACGAGAGTCGGACCGCAAGGGTGAAATTATTTTTAGGCATGCAACCTAGAATGGAGTTGTATATTTATTCTAAAAAAAAATGAAAGTTTGCTTTATTTTTTAGGCAACCTAGAATGGAGTGGTATATTTATTCTAAGAAAAATAATGAAAGTTTGCTTTCCCCTGCTAATTTTACTGGTACTTTTATTGATAAAATCATTAGCTATTCTATGTGGCAGTTCATTTATGGAAGTACGAAAAATGTCTAGCTCTGAAACTTCTGACGAACAAAAACTTTTAAGTTTAAAGCTTCTTAAACTGAAACCTGGAAATATGAATCTTTTTCTGAAGGGTAATGGTTAATATTGTAGTTATAGATCGAAACACAGTAATAGATGTGTAGACAAAAATGATAGCCAAAGAATAAATTCCTTTTCGTCCATTTTTAAAATGTAATTCTCTCTCTATTAATACCAAGTGTCAAGTGGTCGCTTACCAGAGGTTTATAACAATAGAAAATTCTAAAACTGTCGGCCAAAATAGCGGTCGCGGTCGCTTACGGAAGGTGGTCGTTTACTAGAGGTTCCAGTATAAGGCTTTTGACTGGGAACAGTTTTGATGTTTTGGGAAGGTGGCCGCACGTGAAGGTTCGACTGTATACCTGACCATCCCTTTAACCGTATTCCTCCATTCTGCTAATTGGTATGCGAAGCTATTTTACCCAACACCTACACTCCCTCTATTCCCGACACCTCCACTCCTTTCCCCACGCCATTGTGAGGTAAAGTCAATAAACTGAGGATTGGCACCGGATGGATATACATATCACCTAATTACATGTAGTATCATACGAAATGCACGCATGTCAGCCGTGTAAGGCAAGTTTTTGTTGATATTGGCAAGCAGTGCAGTGGGGATTTAATAAAGCGCCAAGCATGTCCTTAACCTATTGACGACGGTTTGCATCTAGTACATAATCTTTTACTATATTTCTCGAAAATGAAAAAAGAAAAGCACAAAATAACCAATAAAACGACAGGGAACACCGGCCTCAGTTGTTCAAAATTAAAGCTGGGTAACGAAATCCACTAGACAGATATCCCACTGGATGGCACAACTATTTTTCCTAATACTTACCCGCTGGATAGTGATTTAATAATATCCGGTGGATAGCGCTATCCAACATTTAAACTAACTGGGAGCAGAAGAGATTTCTTGACAGATTTAAAGCCCTAAAATTCCAGATAACATCACCCCTTCCTCCTGCCAAGCTCCTTTTAACCAAAGGATAAGTCTCCTGTATAGCCTAACCATCTACAGCCTATCACCAATTAACAAGTGCAGACGGTTCGACTTCAGAAATGTAGCATAAGGCCTATTTTACGTCATATACATGGACGGTAATTTAAGAATGAGAAGAAATGTTTTCCAGTTTCTCTTACTGCAAATTTCCTTATAAAAAAAAAAACGAAAACATCCGGCATAAATTACGCGACGCGAGCTCTCATGAGGTAGGAGTTTAGCCAGCAGAGGGGGTTCATGAAGTTGATGAACCCCATTCCTCTTCCCTGTATCCCTTTGGATAAGAATTTGCGTCCTGGAGATTGTGCCTTGCGAGCGAGAGTCTTTCCTTGCTCTTATGAGTGTCCGCAATATAATCAGAATATACACCCTGAGGTTACCTTTAAAAAACCGTGACTCCTGTTGTTTGGCTAAGTCAGTTCCGTCGGTGAATCTTTGGAAATTGTTCCTTTACGTAAACGTGACAATTTGTATGCCTTCTGGGTTGTTATAGAATTAATTGATCATGAAGTTTCCTAGCTGAGTAAAATAACTTCAGCTGAAAGTTGGAACTCCCCTGCCAAAAGACAACATCAAAATCCCATGGTCGTGCTATCATTGTCGCTTTTTTCACGTATTTTGTTTTTTTTTTTTTGCCGTGCTCTATGTGCATAATGCGCCACTCGGAACCGGGTTCATGCACACGTTCGTCCGTACAACACAGGAACCCCATTCTCACGAGGGAGATATTGTTGTTGAGTGACAAAAATATTATAATGGTTTGAGTTGGAATTTTAGTGTTCACTATTTAGGGGTCAATAGTAGCGATAAAAAATCAGAACCTCTTACCGTTTCTCCGTGTTTTCTTAGCAAGCAAGATTAGGGGTAAGGGAAGAAGAAACCTTAAAAGGCGAAACTGTCTCCCCCAGTTCGCTTCTCCCAGAAACGCAAGGCAACCCTTTCTGCGCGTGCCACCCGCGCGAGGTTCCACGCGCGCGTAATCACATCTTGCCGACTGAAATAAGAGTATTTCTGTGCTGACAACTCTCCCGGATAATCCAGGAGACTCCAGATTTTGGACCGTATCCCCCGGTCTCCAGATTAGAGTCTGATATCTCCCGGATAATCGCCAAAATTGCTATTTCTTGTAGACACGACTTTCTGACCACAAAATTTCAAATATTTTGCGTTGTTTGAGCTACTGTGGGAACGTTTCCCCATAAATTCCGGTATGCCACTGTAATTTAAGCAATAATGTAGCTAAGTATGAACTGTTTATGTGCGATATGCGGCGATCGGAATCAACGAGAATTTTTAGCACAAATGACGTCATTTGACGTGTGATTTGACGTCATCTATCATTTCTTCCCTATCAGTTCTCAATATTTGATGACGTGGGGGGTTGACAGTCCTGTTTGTCCGTCTTTATTTTTTGCATACTTCTTGTTCGAGGGTCCCCCAGTTGGCCGTTCGGGATCCGGGATATCGTTTATTTTACCCTGCGAGCAGAGGCCCTTCGATCTTCCGCAGGGTGCGTTCATTTGAAATTATGCCATGATTCTAGGTTTTAGAGAAAAAAGATGGAGAGAAATTTGTGACCCTCCTCTTGAAGGAGGTAAAGAAAGGAAACACGAAACTCATTACTGACGGCCCAAAACGTTCTTCTAAATAAAAAATGTCGCTTTATTTGGCCTGCGCCCTTAAAATGCCATAGTTTGGGTTGCGTGAAAAACCGAATATATAAGATGGTGAATGCAGTGGTTTGCTTTCTAACATAACAAAGCAAAGAGAATAACGAATAAACGCATGAAGAAATGGCGGGAATGCCGGTTGGAATAAATTTTTCCGAACAAAAACAGCTTAGGAAATAAAAAAAAATCTTTGATAGACAAGAAGCCGACCAATGACCGTGCATTCCCATGCAATTTACATCGCTCGCGCACGCGCAGTAGTGTCGCGTCTCGCTCACTGCATCGTGTTTGTCTTGACTCTTACAAAGCGTCTCTTCCCTTGTGCTCTTATACTGAGAGAACCTTTAGCTTGAGAAAAAGACCTTAGCCGATCTAGCTTTACAGCGGAGCAATTTAGACGAGATTACACATCTGAGCTAGACAATTGCTGAAAAGCGCAGATCCGGAGATATGGAAGGTAATTCAAAAATCTCAATGCAATACGGTACTTTTGTTTCCAAATCTCAGTCAAACTCTTATGAGCGACTCCATGAATTGTTCTCCCCTTGTAGTCTTATATTTCTTACTAGCCTCATACGAGGCCTTATGAAGGCCATAGGACGTATGGAAGTGTGAACCACCGAAGTCAACTCGCAAAATTTTTCGGTTCTACGGACAATTTACACTCAAAAATGCTCTAGAATTGTCATTTAAATCTTGTTACGTGTAGTAAACGACAAAAAATGTCTGCTGCGAGTTATTTCGACGCCGTTTGCTCGGGCTTTCTTCAATCGAACGAACTCGTAGGAAATCACAGAGGAATATAAATTATGCCTGAGGGAATCACCATCGCTCGGACCAAGTGAGAATTTCTATTTTTTTGGCCAAAATATCGCAACGAAGAGCTCAAATTTCCCCGTAAATGATGTAGTTAATGTCGTTTTGGCATCGAAGCTTCGTGGACATGATGTTGTTCTTGTTTTCACGAAGGAACCAAGTCTAAGAAGCGGGCCGCTGAAGTACAGAAGTCCAAGTCGCCAAAGAAACCTAAGATTGTGAAGGATGTAAAGAAAAGCAGAAAAAAGTCCAAAGGCGATGGACCTCAGGTGAAAAGAGCTTCCTCGGCGTACATTCACTTTACGACGGATTTCCGAAAAACGCTGAAAGAGAAATGCGAGAAGAGTGGCGACCCTCTACCTAAGGCAAACGAAGTTGCGAAGATGGCGGGCGAGCAGTGGAAAAAACTTACAGCCGAGGAGAAAAAGCCTTACGATTTAAAGGCTCAGGCGGATAAAGAGCGCTACTTGAAAGAGGTAAGGAACGATTTTGAACAAAACAAGGCGAGGACACGGAGTTAAATTACTCATCTCTCGGAACTCCAACATGGCCGCCACATCCTCGTCCGTGTTAAGCGCAACTGATGTGTCACGTGATAGTTTTTTTCTTTCACGCGACAAATATCTTCTTGGTACTGAAAAAATAGTTAATTCCTATTTCAGAACTTTTTCCAATTAACTTTCAAAGAGCAAGAAATGCAATGTAATGAAAACTGTTATTTTTCCAAAATATGTTCAAATGCTGAAAATTCTTGTCTTTTTTGCATATTCTTCAACTTTGAATAGTATTTGAAATCACTTTCATTTTTCTTACTGGAAAATTTCTGCCAGGAAAATAAACAAATTGTGTTAGTTTTAGAGGATAAATTTGTTCAAGTGCCTCCTCAGGTTCACATATCATTTCAGATCTTTGAAATTAATCAGTCGTGGTAGACTTTCAAGAGAGCTATCTGAATGTTTGGTTACAAAATGAGGTAAAAAAAAAATGTGAAATGTTATTTTCTTTACTATCTGATCGTGTTGGTCACATGGCCATTTTACAGACTTGATGTACTGTATTAAGCTTCAAATTTGATGGCAGCAGTTGGTAAGCGCAGCCGTTTTGGTTATTTCAAACCCTTGATGTTATGTTTGCACAAAGTTTGAAAAAAAATTTTTCTGGCCACCATTTTATATTTTTGACTTTTTTGAAGAAAATGAACTTGAAGCATTGTATTACTTTAATTGTGACAAAAAAAGGTTTGTTAAGTATAGATTTGTATTTGAGATTTAGACCGGAATTAATATGTAAGAATTTACCAGATATGTTAAGTTGTTAATCAGTCTGTTCCAATTTTCGTATCAAAGTGGCTTCAAGACCAGGCCATTGCTAGCAAGAGGCAAGGTACTTGCCTTCTGTAGATTTAACGTTGCAATTAAAAGAACACCTGTTTAATTGGAAAAACCAATCCTAGTTGAAGAAGATTGATATTTTTGAAGACATACCTTAAAATAGCATCTCAGAGCTTCTAGATTTCAAATCTTTTTTTTGGGGGGGGGGGACATCACCAGAACCCACTTTGCTCCTTTGTTGATGACAGATCTTGCTTCTTCCTGTGAGGATGAAGACCTTGCCAAACTATAGTTGTTGTTACTGATACAAGCAACCCATGCCAGGGCCATGGCAAGATGGATGGCCAGTCGTCAGACAATCCAAAAAAAGCAAAAGAATGAAGGCTCTCTTTTTGTGTAATTCTGTCTTTTAATGAAAAGCCTCTTATCTAGAAAATTTTTATTCCTTAAGGCGTGTAAAAGATGAAAAGTCAAAACGTTTGCCATGAAGACAATTTCCTCAGCTAACCTTGTCCTAGTTACAGCCCTTAATCCTGAAGTAACTGTTTTTCTCTGTCTATACAGAGTGGAAAGCTAGCCAAGAAAGAATCAGACAAGCCAAAGCGTGCTCCCACTGCCTACTTCATCTTCCTGGCTGAATTCCGAGAGCAAATGAAAGGTAAGAGTACAGATGGTGACCAAAAGATTCCAGCCCTTGCCGGTGAAAAATGGCGAAGCATGAGCGACAAGGATAAGGAGAAGTACAAAAAGTTAGAGGCAGAAGCGAAAAAGAAGCATGAGGCTGCAATGGAAGAATGGAAAAAGAAGGTTAGTTTGATCAAAGACACTTAAATATTCTTCATTCATAAAAATTAAAATTAAGGTGTAACACAATTTTATGAACAAAAATTCTTGCCAGGGTGCAAAGAAAGTCAGTTTTAAAGCTTGTCCCTTAATTTTGGCAAGCTGTAACTAGGACGTACAGGTACTAGCCCGAGAGTCATTTCAACTAACCTGAAAAAGATTTTTTTTAAGTGCAGTATTAAGAGCTTATTATTTATTAATGACATCAGTTAATATTACAGTACCTGCTTTACTAAATCATTGTATTAATAAAGATATCAATTTCACTTTGTCAGATCAACTTGAAAAAGAGCTTTTGATCTACTTAAATTTATTTTATTAGGAATTTAACCTATAATATTAATTTGTCTTTAAGTTACAGTATTTCCTTATTTTGAATTCCACCCCCAAAACTTTTACCTACCCATTGGGCAAGTTAAGAACAGAATTTACTAGCCCAATTGCAAAATCCACAAGCCCCAGGCAATCAGACACGACCTTCTTCCCCACCTCTAGCCTATTAGGGCTGCAAAAATAAAAAGTACACATGTTAGCATTGCAAAAACAAGGAAACAAAAAAAAACCTTGGCATACTCTTATGTTTCTCTCACAGAATGCAGGCAAAGAAGCTGCCCAGCCTTCAAAACCTAAAACGCAGAGTAAAAAAGCCCCACCGAAAAAGGAGGTACCCAAACCATCTGAATCTGAGGAGGAGGATGATGATGATGATGACGACGAGGAAGAAGAGGAAGAAGATGCTGATGATGTTGATGATGATGGTAAGTTGGTGATTTTAAGTAACCTCTCATCTCTGCAAAGTAAGACTCTATTGCTTGTTATTTGCCACCGTCCTTCACTCTTAATAGCAGTCTAGCAAAAAAAATTAAAATTAAACTTTTTAAGAACAAATAATTCCTCGCAAAAGCGAGTTTATGATTTTGTCTGAATTTGTGACACCCATGACTCCCACGAGGATCACAAAACCAAGTGTGATAGTTTCTTCGCTATCAGTCTATTGAGTTTGGTGATTGGTGTCCACCAGACGTCATCCAGCCGGTGACGTCAAGGTGCATTGGGGGGCTCCAGGCAACCGATTTTGCGACCTTGCAAGGGAATCCGACGAGGCTTGATTTAATATCTATCAGTTTGGTTTTTTTGCAGCCGTTTTAGGAGTCCGAAAGTGCTTTTTGTGATGAATTTCGAGGGCAGAAGTACTTTTAAGAGAAAATGGAAGCGATTTGGATCATTAGCCTTTAAGATATGAATGAAAATCATGACAAAACACATGTTTTGGGTCCCACTTCGCTTAGTTGGGAATCTGTTCTGGACAGTAATTCTTCTGAAAAATATCTTTGAATTTGGGTTTGATATGGGCTTGATCAGCTTTATACAGGGCAAGCTGGTAGAAGATAACCGCTGGCCAGATCCCACATACTGAACAGTTTTGCACCTGCTAGGGCGTCTAGGGTCTCATCTATTTGGGGAAGTGGGTAGGCATCCTTCCTGATCACATCATTCAGCTTGCGGTAGTCCACACAGAAACGAGTACCACCAGATCCCGAGTTCGAATCTGGGTGGAACTTACTCTTCTTTTTCTCTTCTTTTCTGTTTTTTCCTTTTCATTTTTTTTTTTTTTAGTTAATGTAGTTTTGTTTTGTTTCTTTATATAGCATTTTTTTTTACTGAATAAATTTTCTTCCCTATTGCTTTATTTCCTTTTCTAGATTCCTTTTCTTCCTACATCATGCCATTCCCACAAAGTGCTTCACGAGGTCCTGCAATTCTTGTAGTTCTAGTACTATAGAGCATTTTCACATAACGTCATGTCCACTATATTCCTCCATATCGGTGTCCTAAAACAATGAAACAGCAGCCACGTTGGTGTTCCAAACTAGTTGGAGGTGAACCTTTTTTGAGATGTTAAAACGGCATTTTGTGCCAATCAATTATTTGCATAGGTGCTTGTCACACAAGAGAAAAATTTCCTGTAAGGGTTTCCATCATTTGAAGGATAAAACCATTGGATTTCATTCATGGATTCAAAAGCTAGAGTGAAGTAAATAATCCTGAAATGGCATGGTCTTGATTGAAGTGAAAACGTCACACAATACCAAACAAAGGCCTAAAAGCACTTTGAATGTCTGTCTTGAGATAGAGATGTCTGTTTTAAAGAGAGTCCAAACTAAAAGGAGTGAAGAAAGGCAGGGACCAACTCTAGGTGTTCATCTTAGCATGGTGTCCATTATCAGCGAGTTGACCTTATTACCTTAAAAAAAAAAAAGAAACAGTGTTTACAAAACCTGGATCAGATCAGCCCTGTAACCCTATAACCTATCCCCAGCCTTTAGTGACTTACTGGAGTTGTTAGGATCGAAGTTTTTGTTAACTGACACCTGAAAAAGGCTAGTCACGGACAGCTACACTGTACTAAAATCCTGGTCTGGGAATCTAAAAAAAGGATTTGTGGGCTACTGACCACAAAGTATATACTAGGCAACTAAAAATATCAGACTTGATCATGTTATTGATTTCATTATTAGGGCTGATAGTAATACCCATTCTATTCCCTTTGGGTAAATGAGTCCAGTCAGGCCTGAGTTTTGTACCTGCCCGTTTTTACAAGGGTAAATCACGTCTGGAATGCTAGTCAAATAAGTGCAATGTTGCTATGAGGTGCAGGGAACACCCATAAACTCGTCTTTTGATTTTTCAGGAGGAGACGATGATGACGATGAGGACGATGACGATGATGATGATGATGATGACGATGAGTAAAAGAAGGGATACCCTTGCATTTGTCTCAAAGAGAGCCATAATTGTTTACTTTCATTCGTGAGGTTTTTAGTGTTTTCTTTTTTTTTTTTTTTCCTGAACTTCTAGCCTTTCTCTGGTATTCTGATGGTGGCAAGCAACAGAAAGGAATCCTGCATCGCCTACATCAGCAGTTACAACACATTTCCTATCTTTTACTTCCCACCATCTGAAAGCCTTAAACAGGCTGCTAAACTCAAAGAGTATATTTCCCAACAAGTTTCAAGTAAGACTATGTAACATAGTTGTTTACTGGCCAAATTTGATTACATCAAATAAGCACCATCAGTGGTTAGATTGGCACTTTTTTTTTCTTTTTGAAAAAAGGTTAACCAGTTTTCTCTTCTAAGTCCAGTTTTTGGACTGGCGTTGCTTGTTTGTTTCAACAGCAATACATGTAATTCAATTTTTTTTCCTACTCAGGCATAGTTTGAGTTATTTTCAACTTGACTTAATTTTGTTCTTATGGATAACAGAAAGCAGTAGTTATTGAAATTTTTTAGAGCCTTACATTACATCAAGAGTTTTTAAAGGCCTTGTTTACATTGAAATAGTACAGAACTGAAACTGTCATACATGCCAACAGTTTTGTAGGAACATGCTGCTAATTAATTACCTTTTGCTCAAGCGAAAATGAGACCTGAATGAACAAACATCCTTCTTGCCAAAATTATTGTGCTATGATATTAATTTTTTAGTCTCTTCTAAACTATTCCTGTTATGTAGATAATTCGTAACTTTTTTCTTTTGTTTAATTTTGTCTTCACTTCTTTCTTTCCATGCTACTAAATAGTTCATTCTATTCCATACTTTATTCAGGTTATTTGCATTCAAAGACCTCATCTTTCATCTGAATTGATGACTACTAACAATTTAAGTTTTACATGTAAGGACCTGTTACACTAAGCAATATGATTTTTTTTGCAACTTTTCACACAGTTTGCTGCATTGTTGTGAGAAAAAATGCAGAAGATGCTGTTTAGTGCAACATGCCCATTTGTTGCAGCTTTGCCGTAATAGTTGCAAGAGTTAAAATTAGATCCTACAACTTTGTACAATCTTGCTGCAAAAGCACTTTCCAAGAGTTTTTCATGCAGCAATTTTTAAACATGCAGGATACGTCTTAGCACTAGTTCTCTGCAGAAAGACTGTAACAAGGGCTTTAGTTGTCTTTGCTCGCATTTTTGAATCAGTCTAGACTTACAAGACATTATATGATATGCGACGTCATTCTTTGAAAGTTGTGTGCGGCCTTAAAGGTTTCCTCCATCACCACCACCACCATCTCCCCTCCACCCCAGTTTGCTTTTAGTGTGAAAAAATATGTCGTTATTGAATTTGTACAATTGTCCAAGTAGCTGTGTGTATTAATTTTATTATGATTTAGTTAGGTCAGCTTAAGTTAATTAAACCATATTACTGTGTTTAGAACAATCCAACAAAATTAAGTTTTGGAACATAAGAAGTAAATGACCTCTTTGATCAACAGTACACGAGCAAAATTGTGAAGTTCTTTTCTTTATATTCCCATACATAACACTCCTGTGGTAAGTTGTCAATAATCGGCTTATAAATACTGTGAAATGTAAGTTTTATTCAGCTTCTGGAGTTGTTTGTACAGGTTAACCCTTGAATCTTCGATATCAGAAAACAAAATCAATTCTGTCCCCACAGATCTTGTACAATGGTACTTGGCAGGGAGAAGTTGAATTTGTTGATATATGTATTGAATTCATCGCAGGTGATCATGTTCCTAATTCTCCTAACCTTTTAGGTATTAATAGAATAAGGAGATAATTGATTTTAATCAACACTTTGAGCAAGTCGAAGACTTTTTAGTCTTTGGCTTATTGGCCTTAAGGTTAAGATCAAGTGTAGTATATTATGACCTATATAAATTACACACAACCGAACCGTAACTAGTAGAAGTTGATTTCTGCATAGTTTCTTGTGGTAAATTAAGGTGCCTTTAGTTTTCCTTTGAGCTCCTAGAGCTGAGGAAACTATGAATATCTCAGTTACAGGGGTGAGAGAAACCACAGTATCCCTCAAAGGTAGTTTAATAACGGGATCTTGTTGTAAGCTAGCAATAAAATTGTGTTGTTGATTGGTAGCAAGGGGTTATTTTCACTGATTTTGTTGGCCTTGTTTGTAAACTATCCTCGAAAAGCCTTTTTAGTTTGTACATCTCTGTTTGTAAGTGTTTTAAATAAAGCTGTTCTTTTTCACTCTGGTTTGCTTTTTTTTTCCCACGTGAATTCTTACCGTATTTATGCGATTAATCACTCTGGGCGCTTATTAAATTTTTGGTCCTTGAGAGTGGGCGCCTATTCGAGGCTGGGCGCTTATTAAAAACAATAAATGCTAATAACAAAACGCGAAGATGTAACAAAGCAAGGTTTCTGTTAAATACTCTGAAGAAAACTCCGTCCTCGGGGAAGTTAGGCTCGATTACCAGCCGCTGTTCGGGAAAATGAGCCCACACTCATCCCGGACCCGGGAGACGGCGGAAATCGAGCCTACGGGGAAGTCTCTTATTAGAATTACTCAAGTGGGTGGGGTGGGGGTCAGTGCTTATTTGAGTTTGACTGGGAGGAGGAGGGGTGGGCGCTTATTCGAGGCTGAGCGCTTATTAACTTTTTCTGCCTTTAGGATTGGCGCTTATTCGAGGTTGGGCGCTTATTCGAATAAATACGGTACGCAGGCATGCATGTATTTTTCATGGTTTTTTTTTAGAAGGACGTTGGCTCTTTGTTCTTGTGAATAAAAATCGTATACTTGGAGGAAAATTTATCTTACTTTGTTTGGTTTTAGCCAGTTTCTGTGTCTCTGAAGGCAGTATTAAAATAAAAGAAGGTGGTTAAAGAAAAATGGGAAGAAAACACGCCATTTCCGAGTTCCAAAAACCCTTGCAAGCGTGCAGATGTCTCCTACAACTCCCTCAGTTTTATTACCCTGTTTAGGACAAAGGACAAAATGCACGCCGTGTTGTTTTAAAGTCATTTATTGCAATTGCAATTGAGAAAATCATGTTACAGTCATTGCTTCTTGAAGGTACAAACGCACTCGCACAAATCATGCAAACTGTTTTGAACAGACTTAAGGGAAATTGACCCTGTTTAGGACAGACTTGTGCAAAATTATATACCCTGTGTAGGACAGAGAGGACGAAAACCATACCCTGTCCAGCTGCACATCCCTGTATAGGCCATATAAGGGAGTACCCCCCCCCCTTCCCCCACCGGGCATGCACGCAAGAAGAACACTCCAATTTAACCGTTTTACGCAGGCTACAGTATGTCATATAATTTTTAGCACATCATTAGCAAAGTCTAACCATTAACAAAAGTTAAGAATAGATGTAGGCAAGACTCTTCTCATAATATTGTTCCCTGATGGTCTTATATCCATTTTTCTTTCGACATCACCCAAGTGGTTGGTGTCTAAATTTATCCCTGTAAAAATGATAGGTGTGGCAGGATGACGGAAAAAGAACAAAAATACTACCACATTAGACTTAGACTGCTTGCAATCCGCCCTTTCTCTTAAAATCCGTCTAGTTCAATTCTCAGCTAGCACGATTGCAAACCACGAAGTTATGTTACAATAAGGGAACCGGCTCGCGTGCTTGGGTTTCTCTTGCAGTAGCTTGCAAAGAAAAATAAGAGATTGCACGCAGTCTACATTAGGCTAGCCGAACAGCAGACGTGTTTCCTGTCCACGCTTCTCTTGGTCGCTTTCTTTCGGAGCGACAGAAGCGACGACCGGAAATACGTCGTCTGCGGTTCGCAGGCTAACAAAAGGCCTTCAGGCAGTTGTTTTATCTTCAGAAGGCTCCATATCTCTGAACTGGTCTCCTCAGAGGCCTCTTTAAATTTTACGCCACTGTGTGGATTATATATCAATTATATTTTTGGAATACCAGTACCAGCGGGAGCTTTTGTACTCTACGGAGCCGTTTTTTGTCAATATTTTCTTTGTCAGTTCCACACATGGGGGGACGGGAGAGAAGCGGGGAGAGCAGGAGGAGGAGGGGGGAGGAGGGAAGAGAAACTCATTCACGGGAAGTTGCCTTTCAAACACACCAGCTTGTTAAAGACGAAAGACCTCATTTCAAGTGACCCTGATTCATTTCGTTTTGCATTGGAAAAAATTGCCGCTCATCGCCGCAACGTTCCGCTCTAAACAGTAAAATAGTATACCCTGTTCAGGACTAAAAAAGGTGAAAACCACTGCATACTCGGTTCAGGAGACTTGAAAAAAGTCCTTCGTCCGTGAGGTAGACCCTTTTGGCAAGCCTACCGGTTCAGCAGCAATCCAGAGCGTATCCTATGCGGACTCCTAGCCTATGCAATTGGAGGTGCCCTATTTGCAAATATTTTAGACTTTTCCAGGCTCAGATTGTTATGAAGCTTAAGTGTAAGGTACGCGAAAATATAAGCTTCGATAAGCTCGTTATCTGGAGAAAGGGGCCTGACCCCGGGGAGGGTACTCCCCATGATGGCCTTTAGGGGAGGCTCCGTCCGAAAGGGGTATCATTTTCAGGCGTCAGTTATATGAATGGGGTGGGATTCCACTAGCCCAAGCATATATAAGGGTAGGGAAATCTGTCATTTGGGTCTGTGAAAAGGACCCAAAAGGGCTAACAGATGAATTTTATTGCTTTTTAGAGCGAGAAAACGTTGTATTTTTGTGATTGATTCCTATTTAAAAGACGGTGATTTCCAGCAGTTAAAAGGGACGCAAAGTTCTAAACAAGGTATGTGAAAGGCCAGGTACCATTTGTCAACAGAAGGTATACGAAAGGGGTAACTTTTTCGTAAAAAAGAAAGGAATATAAAAGGTAAGGGGTTGGACTTTGGGGCGGAACCTTCACGTATAAACATTTGTTGAATACCTCCCTCCCCACGCCCCGCAGGGACCTGACCTGACTATCTCGGGGCCTGAACAGGCTCTGGGCGGCTGCAAACCCCAGTGCAAAATTCAGTTCGAAATCATTTTTGTTTATTAGCAAAGAAGAAAATTTAAAGAAAATTACCCTTGCAAGCAAAGGTAGATAGAAACTAAAATTTCGTAGGATTTTTCAGACTTTTCACTGCTAGGCCATGATTATTTTCGCGATTGTACGTACTAGAAACATTAAAATAGTTAAAAAGGAGTCCGTTCCAAAAAACCAATATATGTGTATATTGAAATTTACCTACCGAAATTTCAAATATGTTTCAATAACAACCAAAGCCTTCACAACAAAGCCTATTTTCAGAGAATGGTTAAAAGCAATTTTAAAGACCAGAGAGGTTAGCTGATATTTTTTTCCCCGAAGACCAAAAGTAAATGCCCTGGAATTTTTTTAGTAAGTTTGTGCATTTCCGCGACCAATATGAGGTTATTATTTTACGCCTTCTAAACAAAAACTGAACCAATATAATGGGCTTGATGAGATATATTGGATTTTAGGGGTCTTTTTAATATAAATGTCTATTTATACAGTAACTTTCTGTTGGAGAATATTTATCAAAATATATGCTCCGAATATGAAAACTAGGGATTTTTAACATTGGACATTGAAATTGAAATGCAGCTGAGCAGTTCAATTATCGCCTCGATCTCGGCAGCTTGGGCTATTTTGAGCTACTCATTGCAGTGCAAAAATGGAGCAATCATCGCATTTTGAACTTTTGTATGCCACGGTGAAGGGTGAAGCAATATTTTGGAACGTGACTTAAGCCTCACAGGGTGTCACCTGACTGTTAACACCTAAGGCGAATTTTCCGAAAATAGCAACATCGATTAACAGTAATTTGATACAGCTCATGAGGGGCTTTCCACGGAGACATGAAGAAAATGTCAGAAATCGAAATGTTTGTATTGAAAATGAAGAAAGATCGAAGAAACACGGCCAACTCGAAAGCGATTTCAAACGTTTCTTAACGCGCGCTGGCGCCAACGGATGGTAAACAAACCATGGGTGCATTGTACAGGTTTCGTTTCCGCTTTTCAACGAAAAAAAAACATTAAAAAAAAAAGGAAATAGGAAGCCGCAGAGTCATCGAAGAATTTAAAGCACTGGAAATATTATGGTTTTACATGGGTAAAATATACGAAGTCATTTTTTAAGCAACACTATTATGCTTGTGTTTTTTACATCGTTTGTTGGAACACATGGCGCAAATCAGGTGATATGCATGCATATAACCTTACGCTGAATAATTCAACAAAGACATTTCTAATAACAAATATGGCTTCAAGGAAAATATAGGCTACGACACATAACAGAGATTTCCGTTGCTGCATCAAAAGGGAATTTAAATAATTTGGCCATAATATGCTATATTGCTATCATTTTATGAGGAAAGCGCAAATATAACAAGCTAAAAAAAAACAATGATAGAGGCGATTTGAATGTTTTCAATGTTAATAGACTCCAATTTATTATCGCCGTGAACAGCAAACCTGTACAGACTTTACAAAATTCTATACAGATAAAAATACAGGTTCATAGCTCTTATGTTACAAAAGTTTCCCAGCCAAAGAAAATTAATAAAGCCGAGCTTTTCTTTTTACACTAACAACAAAACTTCAGATGGTGTGAATAATCGATAGAACGTGAAATTTACATATCTTTGTATATCTGAAAATTCATCTATGCACACAATCGTTTTGCTCTAAAAGCTTCTTTATCTGAAAATGCTAGCATGGAATATAAGATGAAACTGGGAAACTAACCACATCTTTTGTGCAATTCAGGATATTAAAGCTACTTCTTTTCCTTGATTCTTGATTCCTCGAATTCAGCGCCTCTTTTGACTGCAAGGTCGTTGTATTTTCTTGGGAAATCATCGAGTCATCTAAGTCGCAGATCGATCCGTTCTCCCCAATTCTAAAAGCTACGGATTTAGGATCGATCCAAAGCGTTAACTCCTGTGGAAGAGTTAGATCTCTGTTAGGTAAGCCACACGCTTTGGCCGCTTCAGCAATAACTGGATCGAGAGAATGGTTGATTCTGATGCAACGAAAACCGCTTCCCAACAAAGGATTTTGAGGGTGCCAATGGTGCTTGTATCTTGCACACAAAATCTCCTTCATTTTCTTATGAAAAGCATCCAGTTGCTTCTCTGATATCTTGCCGTTCCCTCTCAACATCTTAGTGACGAATCTACACGCCATATCAACTTCAGCTTTCATTTTTTTGTCGGGTTCTATCTTCCGAACGTGATTGTTTATCGTTGATGTCCTTGTTATTGTTCGAAACTGGAACGAGTTCAAAGCTTCTCTGTCAGTAAAGTTCTCTTTTATCTACTGCTTCACTCAAATAGACTACCAGTCACCTCCGAATGGAGACTTTTCCCTTAAAAATATGGGAAAAGTGATTCTCTATAGCTTTTCTCCTTCAAAGCTTTTCTCGCCAAAAAACTTGCGGAAATAATTAGCTTGCGTCTGCTGGTAAAAAACCCCAGTCAGTGACGTCACGTCAGCGGCCAATCACGAGTAAAATTGTTACAAAGGCTTGCCTTACGTTGCCAGGTGAACAAGTGGAAATGTGAATAGTCTTTTGTTTCTAGTCAGTTTTCGCGCAAGAACGCGCAAAAAAAGTCGGCATTTTTTAGAGAATGCGTTGGTTTCGCGGCAATGAAACAGTGAGCTTGTAATTTTGTCGTTTAAATTCGCTTATGGTGCTTCAGTGAAGAAGAATTTATTCATTGTGAAAAGAAACGTGATCAAGCTAGCTTATTGAAAGCCATTGAAATTGATGCGTGACGTACACAGATGAGGATTTAGATAATCTAAAGGTCTTACAGCGAACGCCATATTGTTTTATTGTTCTATTATCGCTGTATTTAACCTTTAAAAAGCTTAGCAAATCAACCTTCTGCTCAAACTTCAGATAGATCTATCATAAAATGAAAGAAAGCACTGTAGAAAATCCGAATTTTGACATGATCGTCAACTTCGTGTGAAACTTTGAACCTGAAAGGAAATACCACATTTGTTGAATAATTCATCATTATCCACTGTGATTGAGTGCAAGCACTCAGATCATGAAATGGTTCATGATTTTGTTCTGTTTTCTTTTTTTATAAACTTCAGTTTTCAGCGTCGAAAATCCAACTTCATAAACGTGGATCAAGGTCCTCTTGTGGTCCCCTACAAAACAGCTTTTCATTCTCAAACCTTCAAAACAAAACAATGCAAAACTTTCGGAAGTACACAAAGGCAAAAACAAAAATACCCTCGATATTGAAAACGCCTTTGAAGCAGTTTCGGTTTCCAGTCATCTGTAGTCACGCTTGGCCGATGGCAATTAATAATATTGCGGTCAGGATCAGAGGGAAAAGGGCGAGGGGACCATTTTTAGGGCAGGCAGAAAATTAAAGACTTATTGAAGGATAATCAAATATCAACCAGATTGGACCACATGGATGAATATGCAAATTACAAAGGAAAAATGAACCAATATCTCTTTCATCCGTCCTCGCAACATATACAAAGTTATGACTGATGTACCATAGCAAATCACGCCACAATTCAATTAAAGCTGAAAAGTGACCTGGTACATTTCGAATGTTCCTCACTTTGCGACACCATCAATGATAAAGGCTGTGAAAGAACCGAGGGATAGACTGAAAAAAATTTTATAAACGCGATGAACATATTAATTATTTCAGGCACGTACAACTTACTGCCACAGACCTGCGCAGTAGGGGACCCAAAACAACATATATTTGACTTTGCTGTGGTTTTAATTTAACAACAACAATAGCATAAAAAGCGTGCGGGAAAAAAGGGAGAGAAAGACATCTTAGCTCCAAACGGCGTTTTGCTTTGCACCCGCCAAATATACTTTCGAATGTTGATCCGTAAAAGAAAAATACAATGTGCAATATATCATTAGTGACATTACTATTTAGCTTTTTTGTGCTGTTGTAAAACTTTTGATTGGTCATTATAAAATTAAACAAAGTAAATTTCTTTTTGGTTAAGATGAGAATTTTGCCATGGGCAGCAGATGTGAATGCGGATGGTTAACAACAGCTTTTCTTTTAGTGGGCTCCTAATCATCCATCATGAAAAAGGTTACAGCAGTGCCGGAGAAGAGGCGATGAACTGTCAGGCAGACCATTCATAACTTATAATTACAACAGCTGAAGTTTCTGATAAATCCGTCGTCTTTTTGAATCGCCAATTTTTTTGTGCGGAAATAATATGCATGAACACTGTATAAAATAAACACAAAGGTCTTTGTTTATGTTCAAGCCACTGGACGCTCTAGCGTTGTAGATCTTTAATACTTTCTCCCCGCTAGCGGAGCGTACGCTCATGTTCCGTTGACTGGCTACATAAGTAGAATAAACGAGAAAGAGGTAGACTCTGCTTGTTGGAGAACAAACCCTCCTCTTTCCGACTCTTTGCTTCAAGGAATGCCTTTTTTAACAATATTATTTTGGTTCAAGGCGAACTTCACTGAAAGTTAGCTAATGTGATTTTTTTTCTGTGATAGAAATAATCGTCAATGGCAAAAAGTCAGGTGTATTCGGAAAAGAAAAAATATCTATATTAGACAAATTTGCTTCGACCTGCAGACTGCGCAAACAAAAACAAAAGTTAACAAATTTAAGCCGGATTGAAATCATACTTGTTATTCTGAACGAAAGATATCAAATGTTTCTATCAAAGGGAAAACAATATGAGCAGTTTCGACAACACGGAAGTTTAACTTGAAAAAGTTAGCGATATTTTTCAAGTTGAAATCTTTTTTACACCCTCCTGGCTATCGAAAGCCAAAGCTGGCATACATTTATGGTTGAGGGTTAGTAGGAGAGAAGTTATAAATAAAGATGATCCCGACCGATCATTTCATCAATTTCAGGGATGTCTTCCAACGTGTTTTTTAGGATTTTAAGGTAATACGAAAAACTCGTGACATATAGCTACTTTAATCTAATAGGCATTCGAGTCAAAAATTGGAATGAAATTGCGGTGTCAATTTTTCAATTGGTTTCCCGAAATTTGATAAACTTGTATTGAAAAGAAGTAAGGAGCCAGATCAATTAAAAAAAGGAAATCCTTTTTTTCCATTTTGTCTAAATCTTCTTACATTTTTTTTTAAAAGTGAAATTATGAATCTCTTGGCTTTTCAGGCAAAGCTCACTGAATAAGTATGTATTTATCCACTGATAAAATTGAATACCAGCTTAACGATATAACATATTTGGAAGGGCTCTCATCATGAGCTGGAAAAATCAGAAGGTAATTATGATTTCGTGTCCCAAGTTTCAGTGACAGTTGTATGCAGTTTGTTTATTGAGCCCAATATTGCAGAGCTACAAGTGTCGAACTGTCCTTCTTTAGCTTCGTCGTTTTGTCAGTTGCTAAGGAACCTCAAGCATTTGATTTGGACACGCTGATAAGGTTTCCATATTAGCTAACGGCCGTCAAAATTTCATAATTTTTCATAGCTTTGTTTAAGTCTGTCAGAAGACGCCGAGAATTTACTGATATTTGAAACGTGTTTTTCAAGAGCTGTTGAAGCCCCCTAATTGCTACATGTGTACACTTGAACCAAAAATTACGTGCCAGGCCCAATCAACGTTGAGGTCACTGAGTTAACCCTGAAAGCTCACTCGAGTCACCTGATCGGAAGATCGGGGTTCACTAATTATAAGTAAATGGAATTATTCAAAAAACAAAATTAAACGGCATCCTAATTGTACAAATGCTCTTACCAAAAAGAAACGCTCAATTCCAAGAAAGATCGACTCCTTTTGACTGGTCAGAAATATTGTCCCCAAAGCCAAGAGGCGCCAATAACATAAATAATTCCTGAAACAAGAGATTTCCTCTGATATCGCGAACGTGCCTTTTGCCGATATGGACTTTGTGTTTCATCGGTAATAAAAACACTACCGACATATCGTGTTTTGAGAAGAAAGAGAGTCTTAACTTTTTAGCTTTTCAGAAACAACTGAAACAATCCGATGAGAGTTTCGGTTGACCAAATCAGGTCTAGTCAACATTTTAAGCCGACATGAAGCCGTTCGGCTTCAAAAGCGTAGGTCTAGAGCGGTACCTTCTTGTCGATCTTTTTTCATTATTTCTGTGGAGACTAATATCTGTCTTTGAAAGACTAAACCTTGAAGTTATAATTAGGATCATTCAAATGAAGCTTCTTAACAGATTAGCGATGTCACTCGCGTATTCATTTTCTTTTCTGTAGTTTATAATAATTAATACAACCCCTTAGTGCAAAGGAACATCTACATATATTCAGACTATTCAGCTAGCTGCCATATAGCTGGAGCGATCTTTAGAAACAGGAAAAAAAACTTAAATTGCGCCAGAACAAAGTAATATTAGACATATACACATGCTGCACATAGAAACAAGAGCAAACTGTAAGAGGAAGTAAAAAATAAGACTGGTAAATTTTAACAAAAAACACTGCAATTGATTCTTTTTTCACGTTACAAACCTGTTTCGTGCTGAATTTGGCAAATTTGACTTTTTTTATGTGGAAAAAAGGCCAATTTGAAACAAATTAAATCAAACTAAAAGTGAAAACTTGAAAGTCGACTCCCTTAACGGTATTTGCAAGTCTAATTTGGTCAACTGCATTTAGGATTCTATACGACCCTACAATTCCACGCCGCACTTCTCAATATTAGATGCCGGGTTGTTAGTGGGCGAAAAAGACCCCGGCTGTTGTCTTGTGCGATACTGATTTGTTACTGTTTCAGTGATTATTGTCTCTTTCACGAAGCTTCTACAAAGTGTCACTTGTGATTTCAGATGATATTGGGCACTGCAGCTTTTGGAATGCAAGCCTATCACGTGTAGTATCAAGTTAGTGCCGTGTAGCAAAGAAGTATTTCTGATTTATCTAATCATGTGCAGAGTGGCATTCCTCCTCTAAAGAGGTAAAGAAAACAAGCCTTTTGTTTTCCTTTTGACGCATTTGTTAGGTATACTTACCAAACATAAGACGATTTGCCCAGAAACCCGAAAAGACGATTAACTTGTGACCTGGCCATATGCCGAGACCTTTGAGGCGAGTATATTACGCGATAGCTTGCTTCCCGGTGGTCTGTGTACGGCAATGTTTAATTACCTTGCTCTAGTAACTGAACTGTTATAAACTGCTAATTCGACAAATCGTGGAGAGTGTTCTGAAGGTAAATACTGAGCTAGTAAGGGTACAGAGTGATGTCGTGACCCACCGCGGGCACTCTTCTCTCCCCATCAGCCGACCTGGGTTCCAAAGGCGACTAAAGAAGCAGGGATAATTGATACTGGTGATTTTTTTGTACTTCCGTATTGTATTTTTCGCACTTCTCTAGGACGGTATGTTAGCATTAGGGCATGGAATAGTACTGTAATAGTCTTCTTCATTCTATTATTGACTTAATCATTTATGATTCAAATATTGAATTTTGAAACCTGAAACCGAGCTCAAGTTGTTAATATCACTCGTATAATTACAGTCCGAATTGAACTCCACCCAGTTCTATTACCATTATTAAGCATGCTACCAGTGTTCAACGGTTTACAATTTATTAAATACTCACTTTACGGCCAAGCTAAGTTCCCATCGGTCAACTCGCGCCAATAATATATTGGTAGTGCACTCTTAATGCGCATACTTTTTCTTCCTGTTTTAAATTCGTTGTTCTTGATTGAGCAGTTAAGTTGGTATAATACGTCGTCTAGTTTTAGCCTTTCGAAGGGGTTGAAAGTCAGTTGGGGACCTCTTGCCCTGTTTTCTCCTCCTGTCAGCATACGTTCGTGTGAGTGTTTGTCCATATGAAATTTCTTTGTCTTACAAACACGAAGCCCAAAACCGGCGTGAGCAACAACAACGTTAACTACAACAACAACAATAATGATATTAATAATAAAAATTTATTGCTTATTAGACGCAAATTAACATGTTAATACGATCAAATGCGCCTTACATTTAGATCTAACCTATCTGTGTACAAAACTGATAAATATACAAGCAAAGTTACATAACAGTCCTAAATTAATTAAGAGCCTAAAAAACTGATAAGACACATACAAAAGTTACATTTAAAAAAAAAGAGATACTTTAAAACACAAAACTTCCCCTGCTAAATCCAACACTAAAATACAAGAGATTCTAAAATTCACGTACCTCCACCTCCTGTTCTAGAAGCAAATGCCAGTTTCCGCAAATACAATTATGAACAAATCTTTACGTAAAAAAATGCGTCCTTGAATACGCTCCTTTGAAAAACATCCCTATTTGCTGTCAACCTCTAATTGCTTCTATTTCAGAGGGTGATGGATTCCATAATCAAGGGGCTGCTACTTGGAATGATTTATCTATTTATTATTTATCGAACGCAGGTTATATCGTGTCCGTTCTTGAACCTTGATAAAGTTTCAATTATAGAACGGTGCAATACCATAAATTGCCTTAAAACTTAAAATCAATATTTTATCCTCAATTTTAAAACAAACTAGAAGCTAATGCAGACGAATTAAGGTAGGTGTTATGTGGTCAAATTTAGGTGTTCGACATGCAGACTAATCGGGCTGCACAATTCTGTGAGCGCCGAATCTTTGCAATATGTGTTGCAGGAGTATTGAAAAGCAAACTATTGCAGCAGTAGTCTATGCGACCCATAACAATGGCATGAACAAGCTGGACTGAGATGCCTCACTTGTAAGATACTTTCTAATACGCCTTATGTTCTACAGATAGAAACAGGCGGCTTTACAAAGCTTATTTATATGAGTCACGATGGTCATGTTTTCATCGAACCAGGACCCGAGATTTTTTATTAATGTCACCAGGGCTATATTAGCGTCACCTAGACAAAGACTAGCAATGTTCCCTTTCGTCAGCTGCTGCCTGCCTATTATGATGAATTTCGTCTTATAATCGTTCAAACAGAGTTTTTCCTTGATCATCCAACATCCAGTTGCATCCACACAATGCTCTATGGAATTAACTGCATCGATCTGTGAGGATGTCGAGTCAGCCTTGAAAGAAAGATACAATTGGGTGTCACTCGCATATACGTGGGCTTGGGGGAGGTACTCTTTAATGACCTCAAATCACCACCTGCATAGATCATGAATAGTAGAGGACACAAGCATGATCCTTGAGGGACACCACAGTCTAACTGGAATTTCTCTGAAAGTTTCTGGTCGAAAGAAACGTGTTGAGATCTATTAGGGAGATAAGACGCAAAACAATGTAAAGCAGAGCCCCTAACGCCAAAGGTTGTCCTGAGACGATTGAGTGAGACGAGATAGTCGTCGGTGTCAAATACTGCACTTAGGTAAAATAGCACAAGCAAAGTTCAGCGTTGAAAGTCCATATTCATGAGTATGTCATTGTGTCCTTTGAGAAGCGCGGTCTTGGTTCCGTCAACTTAGAAACACACTGTAAATTACTTTCGGAGGCAGGTTCTAAAAATCTGCAGACAAACCAGGCGACCTGAGAAGCGGACGGACAAGCACTTTCTCCCAGTCATTAGGAAAATGCCTGGTTGTTAGTGAAGAGTTAACCATGCGCGTGATAACAGGAAGAAGTACATCCAAACAAGAAACAACAAGTGATGTCAGCAACTCCCATACAGTACTTGGCCTATGTCCGGCTTTTTCAAGGATGGGCTTATTTTTTGACACATTTTAGAGCACATTTTCGGGAAAATGGAAGCTCCACTCCGCCTGTAAGCGCATACTAAGTATATGAAAAAGCGAAAATATAACGTGCGGTTTAAAGGTTAAAAATACCATGTTCAGGTTGTTCCCCACAGGTTTGGCTGATTGGACTGTGGAACTTAAATGATATTCTAAATTCGCACCTATATCGCTTTAAAAATAAACTAGTCGGTCAAAACGCCGTGACAAGAGTACGTGGAAGATGTTCGCTATAAAATAAAATTAAAAAAAGAAATATGCAGCGTCAAAATGCAAAACAAAGAATACATGCGTAAGAGGTTCGACTGTAGTATGTTTTTTTGTTCAGTTTTTTGGTTGTCTCATCAGGGGTGTTCTTGTCTTTGCTCTTGGAGGTTTAATTTTGCTCCAGTGGTCCGGTTTTCCTCTTTCTCTAAAAACCCATGCATTTACTAAACTCCATTTCGATCAGGAACACGGTAGACTACGAACCAAGGCTACCACTGAATCATTATTTATTAAACCCTTCCAAGATATTGAATGTCATTCGGGTAGACTATGTTCTGAAATGCTCTACCGGTGCCAATCAAATGAAGAGCTTAGACCCATTTGAAGCTTTATGTTTCAACACCAAGTAGAGCTCCTGCTCCAAGGCAGTAGTTCAAGCTTTTCATGCTCGACTGACCCTAATATGACATTTCTTTTATTTGGGCGCTCTTCGAAAAAAAAAAAGGCTTGATAACAGTCAAGATGATATGAGTGCACGTTGGACTTTTCCCAGTATCTTCCGCGAATTTCGTGCAGGGACTGGTAACGAGGCCGCGATATTTCATGGTCACGTGACGGATGTAAATTCAGCGGAACGGATTGCATGTACGACACAACCATCAACTGTTTTGTTCTGAATTCTTCGCGTGTGATAGCTTCCTTGAATATAAGAGGCCCTTCTCGGGTGTAAGGATTATGAATAATAAGGAGCTTCTAGAGAAGGGATACGAATTATTGGTCACCAAGTAAATAGTGTTGAATTTTAAAATTATGGTGTAGTGTTGCTGTACTCATTATCGCAGTGAGATCTTAGGGACATATTCAGTTTGTTTACGAAACTTGAATACGGATTATAAAGACTTTCATTTATTTTCTATAGCTAAGGTTTCTTAAACGGAACACTTATAATTTCAGTGGAAAACATGTCCAGTATCTATCTTCAATGCTTTTAAATGCGTCTAAAACGTTTTCGATTTGGACTTTTGACAACTATTCGAGAAGCGTTTTCTAATTATTCGCGATCAAGAAATATCAAAATATCGCCCACACGTAAATCCTCTCAGTTTAATTAGTAAAGAAGCAAGTTTTATATTTTCAATAAACCGTCTTCCAAAACCTAATAACAGTAACACTGAAATACTTAAAATGCTCAACCTGAAGGTCTCAATGAGCGCAAGTGTGTTGTTATGGCGAGCATTTGATTTGCTCGAAAACAAATTATCATTGCACCCGTCATATGTTTGTATGATATGGTCTTTTTTCGGCTTCTTAAGCTTAAGTGTTCCTTAGACTGACTTTTTCACGTTCAATGAACTGATCCCGTAATCGGCTCATACAATGAGCTCTCTTAACGAAATCGAATACGATCCTCGGAACAAGATTTTCGAAACTAATATTGCCCTGCTTTGAAAACAATGCAAATCGGATACTATTGTCGTCTTTGAAATTTCATTTCACTAGTTTATTTTCCCTAAAACCACCTGTCTAACGAAACTTATGCATGCATGCAAAGTTCTTTGAAAAGGCTCTGATGCGTGGAAAATTGGAGGATTTCTGACATTAAGGCCCAAGGCTGTAAAAGTCTTGTTCAGGCTTTTTGTTACCTCTAAGTACTTTAAAAATCATAAAGCGTTCCTAAAGGCTCGCATCTTTTGAATGCCTTCACCAGAAAATCAGCATCGGTTCATTGAACGTCAAACGCATGATAACCCAATGACACTGTAATTACAATTAAAACAGGGTAAAGCCACTGAAACGAATAAACTAAAGCAAACGCTGAAATTGTACTCTTCATAAAAACCAAATCCACCAGTATGAAGTTGCGAAGCCCAGTAAAACCATCGATGGAAACTTCACAAGGCTCTAAAACTGACGCACAAAATTTAAGGTAATCAATTAACACTTGCACGCTAGTTTTAAGTTGTGTATGTTGTAGAACGTTTTAAACCATTTCACGAACTTTTTCTAGATGTTTCCACTACTTGAGAACTTATTCATATTCTTATAAAATCTTTCAAGGCACTTTAAAGGTGCTATCAGATCTTTGGCGGAACAGTAGAGTGTTTAAACCTTCTTTGGACCTCGCGAACCAAAGAGAGGACACGGGCTTTGATTGTTCAACGAAATAGTTTATTAGTCTACATATTAACGTTTTCGATCATTTAAGTATCAGCTGTCCCGCAAACGGCCTTAACAGCACAATGAAATTATGCGAACATTTTCTTTTACAATTTCGAAAAAATTGACGCGGGTATCCAGTCATAAAACGTTGTTAAGGCATGCTGGCTTATTTTTGCTGGTTCCCAGACTTGCCTATAAATTCGAAGTATTACCCCCCGGCTGTTAATTAGAGGACCATATGCTGTCACAGGTCGGTCACAGAAACCGATTTAAAAACCTTGAATTTTAATTTGGGAGACAATAGAACAGAATTTAATTGCAGTTTTGAAACTTGAACAATGGATATCTTAATTGTGATTTTAGTGACTCTGTTAATTGAATCACTAAGAAATCGCCGGTGTCAAAAATGAAGATCAAAGGTAAATGTCATAATTGGAATTGCTTCCTTGACTTTTCGCTCTCAAAAGAAACCCTAGTGGAGCAGATCGCAAGTTTCCTGAAAACAATCAACTGGATTTCGCAGTATCATAATATCGGTATTACTCTTCAAGCTGTGTTTTGCTAACAGTAATTGATTTAGACATGTTTTTCCATGGTGGCGCAGAGCCCAACTAGAAAAACTTGTTCTATTGTCCTTCAGAAGACAAAAGCGAAGACGGATCGTGCTTCATGTAGTTATTGAATTTTTTTACGACCATTTTTCTGTTCCTATACATGAGAATATATCTAGCCGATTTTTTTTTAAAGAGAACCTGGCGAAAAAAAGGGAGGAATTTTTGCCCTTGAGATCGAAAATCACACTAGCGAACGAAAAGGAAAGGACAAAAAGAAAAGCAAGGAGGAAGAAAGGAGAAGAAGAGAAAGAAAAACAATGGTTGCACTCTTAGTCTTTATATTGGCTACTTTGGCTTGACAGAAGAGGTCTATTTGGCGGAACGTTTTCAAGAATCGGCTAAACTTAGACAAGTGGTCATTTCTTTACTAAAAAAGCTGACTAAATTTAAAGGAGGTTCTAGAAAAATCACGTCACGGTATTTCGGGTCAAACAATTCCGTGAACACGTGAGAAACAAAGAAAGCATCTCAGGTTCGTAACTTTGTAAAATTTTTTGTGACTATTGTCATACGAGGTCATACGCCTTCTAGATCTCTTAACAAATACCTTTTGAGCCGTTTCAAAAACTGACGAGTTTTGAAAACTTCAATGATCATTGAACCGCGCAAGGCGTGAAATGTATGTTGACGTGAAAATGTGAACGATGACTGAATATTAGATCCGGCGCTCCATAAATAAATTCTCATGTCGTCCCTATAGCATGTATAAATAAAGATTTAAATTGGCTAAAAAGCACGGTGTTTAAGACAAACATTAAACACGGAATTCCTTATTGTTTTCGAGGTATATATTTCGTATCTGGTACAATCAATGGTGTTGTCACGGTAGTTGATTCAGGGAAGGCTCCGCCAAACGCCCCGTTTATATGAAGAAAAGTTGCCCCGGGGCAGAAGGATCACCCGCCTGCCTCAGGCTATGGGTAACAGTAAGACGCGGGATTGGGGTCTATCCTTTTTTTTCAAAGAATGTTGTTTTAAAGTTAGGGTTGACACTAACCCTAAACCCTAACCTTAAAACAGCATTATTATATAAACACCAATGAAATACCAGGTGAGCTTTCGCGCGAAAACTTGATATCTTCACATGTGAAAATAACATGTTATCCTCACGTGTGAAAATATCACCGTTGTTATGGCTACATAATAGATCGCGCCTTTCGCACCAAAACACTATTAAAGTGAAATGGTTTGGTAGTTCATTGGTGTTTATATAATAAATAGAACATTACATGGCCGCTTGGAGATACGAAATTTCTCTTCTCGTGTTGAAAAAATATTTCCAACAAAAAACAAAACAACAAAAAAAAAACAGATAGACGTCGATCCTGGCCCCAGCCCAGACCCCTCGTTTTAGTGACACCCGGCAGCTACCCTGGGCGAGCCAACTTTTCATACATATACTTACAAAACGTGGCGAATCGATTACATGAGAAACAAACAGATGAGGACTAAAATCCATTAAGAAATAGTTCCCTTAACTTTATATTTAAATAAACCGAACAAATATAATCATCATCATCAGAAATGATGTGTAACAAGTGAATGGTTCAAAAAACGGGCGTAGTTCTGTGGTATTGCCAGAACCTTAGGATTTCCTCGCATTTTTTTACGATTGTTAACACAAATTTATGCAAGATTTGCCACCTTCCACCTAAGGAAGATATGAGAATTTTGTCGATAATTGTAGGATTTTAAAGCGAGCTCTCCCCGAGTTAAAACGATTATCAAAGGGGCTATAGATATAACTCTTTAGCATTCACCAAATCAGTGGATAGATATTTTTGCGCCTTCTGATTGGCTCCCGTAACTCGGAATATCCTTGGATATTCACTGTTTTGGGACGAGATGCAAAATGGCTCCTCGTTTCGCGACAGTTTCGAAAGATGAAATGTTAGCGGTAAACGGAAGCAGCTGCACCAACAAATACCTAGAAAGAGACAAACTTTGGCTTGTTGGTATGTTTACTAGTCGGTAAAAAAAATTTTCTGACTGAATTTGCAGCAAAATCATAAAAACTGATCCCCGAAACACTGTCAAATTGAAACGTAAACAAACTCTAAGTGACGTCTTTTATTTACAAAAAGTTCCGTTTTGATATTTATCCACCTGATTTGGTAAATACTAAAACAACTACCCCCCCTCGTGGTCGGTTGATAGCGCTAGATATATAGCTCGACGCTTCGCGTCTCGGTTCATGTTACCAACACTAATCACCTCCCCTTAATTCGGAAGATAGTTGTATAATATTTTTAACACTTCCCCTTGCCCGCCTCCAGCGCACCACTGAACACTAAAGACTACAAGAGAACGATTCGTCGTCAAGAAAGAGAAGGAAGTCCCAAATGCTACTACTGTGATACGGACGAAAATATTACGGTAGAACATTTCCTTCTCTCGTGTTCCAAGTACGAGAAGATTCGTTCAGAACTTCTTTGTCAACTGCGAGGTGAACTAGAGGCTATCGGTGAACGTGGATTTCAGGTATGAGTAACACACAGTCGTTATTCTCCTCGTGACCACTCTTGTGAGTGACAAGCGTGCGCGGAGAGTAAAGTGTTTTGTTAAGGCAACGCATAATTCACCCACTTCAACTTTTGGGGAAATGCTCCATTTTTATTGAGAACGTTCTATCTGAACCTGACGTTCTCGCCTCTCGAGTCTTCGCCCATCTCGTGTTAGGCGTGTCACTTCACAAACCTTGACGAAAAATGAAAGACATATGAGAAAAATTAGGCCGTGAAAAAGGAGGATTTCTTTTGCGACCCACTTGGCGAAACGCTGTAGATGCAATGGTCGCTCGTGCTCAGAGCTGACCCTCCGCACTTTGGATAGTCTACAGGAAACTTTTTGTCAACAACGAGTATATTTATTTGTATAATCATAAAAGTATAATGCATTGCAAAACCATGAACCTTAACAAGAAATAAAAATCACATATTAATTATAAAGATATTGCCCATCATGGTATGTACCCTTTAAGTTCAGTATTCAAAACTTGGTTTTCGTGTGGAATTTGTTAAGCCGTGTAAGTATTAACATACCAACGTTCTTTCATGTCCATTTTGGGCTCAACATAATATCTGTGAAATTATAATTGCAGGTTTGGCAGAGGTTTTCGGCTAGCAGTCCATCTTGTCAATCACAGATTATATTGGGAGCACAAAGTTTTGGCGCCTTAGAAGACGAGGCAATTAGTCACTTTCGCGCACAATATGCCGCCAGGGCCTGGAGCGAGCGAATTGTGATCTAAAGACTTCTCAATGATCATCTAACCTCGTTGTCAGTTCTCTTACCCGGGTGGAGACAAGTCTGCATGCGTTTAAGGGTGACTTTAAAAAAGAAAATAAGCTGATTCTAAACGTAGGGAAATTGAATGAAAAGATAGTAATGTTATCATCGTGATTGGTAAAAGCACATCCCCATGGTTGTTTTGTCATCTATATTTCACATATAGAGTTCAGCGTACCTAATGCTAGTTCTATACGATAACGACACACTAGAACTTGAATCAGGAACAATTTTTTTTAATTTCAAAGGAACAAATTACGCAAGGGAATAGAAATAATTTTGTGAAAATACATATATTTTCTAAACAAATTATAATAAAACAATCTCACATATATGGTAACTTGTTCTTTATCTTGTTAGTTTTCCTTAATTTTAATCCTTTGGCAAGAAGCGTCGCTGGAAAAATAATTCAGTCTAAATGAAGCGCTTTACTTCAGAGATTGAGAATCAAAAATGGTGGGAATCTTGTGTGGGATCAATTTTGATGTTATTATACCTGAGTACCTCAACCCGATAATCTCCCGGGTGGGACTCACATACAAAAGTGACTGGGATGATCGTCGGAAAATTCAAATGAAACCCCTGAGGGAGATCAGTGTGGGTGTAGTTCAAGCTTAAACTGACCGCTAAGACAGATTTCTGTGCGGTCAGTGGCAGGGCATTATTGTAAATTTCTTTATGCACAGTACTAAACGATACCTGAATGGGCAATTACAGTGACTTTCCATCCCAAACACTCTAAGTGAGACCACAATCTGCAATTTACACCCGAAGCGAGACGACGAGCACCCCCGTCACTTTTATATGAGGGTTTCCCCCGGTGATAATCTGAGACCACGCTCTCTTGAGTCAGGGATAGGAGGAAGAAAAGCGAAAAAGTACTTAAATAACAAAACTATCAACTTACGAGAGTCCTGCCGATGAAGTAGTAAACTTCACAAATTATCATGATTCATCAAACAGATCAAGATGAACATACATGTTACATGTTTCGTGTAAAATATCAAGCATGAGACGCAGTGTTTCATCACCAAACCGAGAAGAGAGTTGAAAAGACGACGCGCAGCGCGGTATTTTTGACGAACTTCGAGGTGTTTCATCTGGTGATGAAACACTGTGTCGAATGCTCGACATTACTTCTCAAACGAAATAATTTTAGACGGAAAAATTAAGGATGCAAAAATGAAAAGTTTTTCATCTAAAAAATCGAACGAAAAAATGACTTTGAGACTTTTTGAATCAAGAGTTCACGTCGAACGAAAAACCTTTGAGTTCATAGGCCCCTCGCCTTTCGTCGTTACTGGGCATGCAGCCTTTCCGTTAACACGTAAGGCCGCTTTATTATTTTTGTCTTATTTCATCACTATGTATTTAGTTTGGCGAATTCGGAACTCAATGCCCTCATCACATCCTGGTGAGAGAAGGCTTCATTGCCTTTCTTGATGCGCGCGAAGTTCTCCTTTACGAACAGAGCGAAGCGGCTCGGTGTGCGAGTCTGAGGTGTGCCGTCCTTCTTTAACTGAGGAACGAGTTCTAAGCGGCTGGAAAAAAGAGAAAACGAACGAAAACAGTAAGCGGAATAACGCGAAATGGCAAAAGAAAAGACTTTCAAGGGGTCTCAGAAAGTGTATACAAATACGAGAAGGGCCATTATATACTTGCTTCACGAATATCTTTTCCTGATTTTCATGCTTCGAAAGGCTTCCTTAACCAATAGTAGTAGGAGACCTGTATGCTCATGTATCAAAGTCATTTTTCAACGGCAAAAGCGTCATTTGGTTACGAAGAGCGTGGTTCTACTGGGTCTTCCATTTAGGTTAGGTTAAATTCAATTTTTCCGTCTAAGTTCGTTCTAACAATATGAATCGGTAGTTCTCGTTGTGTAAATTTATTCTGAAAAGTACTGAGATTCTCCCCTTATTTTTTTCGGTTACGTTGACATATCGGGTTAGATTTTAATATATAAATGGCTGGATAAATTAGAAGATCTTGTAGCAGACTAAAGCAAATTTTTGAGTTGAAATCTCATGATGTCTTTATGGAAGTGACTAAAATAAGCATGGACGTACCCGTGACAATACGCGCATCTGCTTTTCTCTAAGTTCACGGATTTGGAGTGTCGACCAAACCTGATCAACAAAAACAAGAGATGATGGTTTAGTTCTTGCTACATCTTGATGCTATAAAATACCTTTCAGCAAGGGATCTCGGCAAGAATATCTGCCAAAAGGAGCGTTTCCGTTTGCGTAGAAGCATTTGGAATATCGTTAATATATAGAACAAAGAAAAGAGGAGCCTACGATAGAACCTTGCGGAACATCACATTTGATTTGCTGAATCGAGGAGCGAGTTTCTTTAAACCGGACAAAAGTAAAAGCAAACTACAGGATCAATCAGAACAAAAACTAGACTCATGGATAATTTTCCCCCTCATATAGACAATGGAAGCCTGTAACTTGGAGTGTGCACTTCTTTAGTTACTGAGCCTATTTCACGGCGTTCACAAAAAGCATCTTGTGAGTGCTTTTTCGCGCAAAAATAAAATGTACTAGCACTAGTTTGTACCAAAAATTGTTCCTTAGCCTATGGAACTTATGTAGTGCTCTAAAACCAAGCGGGTCTAAAATGAACAGGTTTATTAATACACCATGGCACAAAATGAACGATTGTTTGACCCTGTAAATATGTAAATGCAGTATTAAACTTTCCATGAATGCCGTAAATTGCAGGCAATTCCACAATAGCTACCCACAATGTGAGCAGTCTTTGACAGGACATGACCAAGAAGACAACGCAAAACAAAACTTTAATGAGCTTAACAATGCAACATAAAACTGTTAACAGGGAACTACTTCGCAAGACAATCTTCTCTGTAAGTGCTGTTACAAGGACCAGTTTTCATGGTTCCTACGAGACTGGGTCGGTGTTGTATCGAACTGCATTATGGAACTGTTTTGAGGGGACGAATTTTGACCCAGTACCCTGCGCAACCTAATAATGGGCAATAAAATAAGCAGTCATAACGTCCCGCACACACCCAGTCCCGCACGTAATGCACCAGTGAGTGTAAATCCCCCCTCCCAACCCGGGCAAAGGCCTGAGACTTGGACAAATAGGCTTGAGAAAGTGAGTGAATGTTCCTGCCCCCGGGGGAATATTTCCGTGCTTGTGTCTTCGCTTGTTCCCGCCTACCGGGGAAATGGGGGACTGCAAGGGGTGACAGGCTACACATCTTCACTGGCGTGAAACCTTGAAAACCTTTTACATAACGCCAACGCTCTAAAGAGAAGAACTCTTCCAGGGATTTAACCTTCAAATGACCAATTATGGGAGGAATTGGACAAGTTGAATACTTACGTATTTGAGCATTTGGTACATCTGTACGTGTACTTGGTATTAATTGTGTAGCTATGACAACGAGATATAGGCGGCAGGTCTTGATGAACAAAATTAGCTCTTGCTGTCCTACAAATGTAACAAAAGGAAATTGAAAGGCTTTATTTAAGGCATTATTAATTACATCTAAGATAAAGGAGGGGGAGAACTGAGGTCAAAGGTCATCAGTCTGTATCCGACCGGTCAGAATGGCCAAAAGCTCCACTTGCTGGTCACGTTGACCTGTTACGCAGACTCTTATTCTTGAACAAACAGCCAGGTCCTCACCTGTTGATCTTAGATTTTCTCTCTTTGTAAAAGTACAATCACGTTCACTAATAGAAAGTTACGCAAGGATAAGTTGGGGACTTTTTCCAATTTTTCGTCCGGTCAGAAAAGAAGACTTGACCGAGCAAAACTTTCTTTGGCCAGTCAACAGTGCTTTTCCACACACACTCACACAAAACGTTAATATTAAAACCGACATTAGAAACTCACCATTTTTCCCAGACAGGACCGTGACCAGCTTTCACGCCACTGATAATCCAAGAAGCCGCGTGACACATCTCATGTATCAGCGTGTCACGCAAACGATCTGAAAGAAATGAAAACCAAAAAAGGAAGTCTCATAGATCAATCAATTCCAAGCCTGATCATCTCCCGCTCCCCGGACATTTGTCGATTTTTATGGGCTGCAGTAGCGTGACACAGTTAAAAACAATTATTACGGCACAACTAATTTCATTCGTGGCCTTTGAACATTGTGACATCGCTTTGTCCAACAGAAAATGAGAAACCATCGGTTAAATATTTACCTGGATATTAAAGACCTTACGATCTGAAAACGGCGACGCCCTATGAAACGTCGCTAAAAAGACTGCGCGTCCTTTGAAACGTTTTTGCTCTTATACCAAGTCACCCAATTACTTGAAAGTAGGGAAGTTTGGTTACAACTGGAGAGAGGGGACTGCGTCCGAGTTCAGGGGAGATGGTAAAATTTATCGCCCTGCCGTTCCTGTTTTGAAGTCAACTCAAAATTCGACTGTTCACAGTCCTCTATTTTTTCCGTAAGATCATCGAGATCGAGAGCTTTGCGTTGCGGGCTGCCATCTTGCATGAGTGACAAAACTACTTAGGGGGCGGGGGCGGTTTGGGAGGAAGCCCCTGGAGCTATAATCCCCGACGCCCGCCAAAACGGTAGACGCGGTATATCTAAACGATCTCACGAAAAAATAGGGGACTGTGAACAGTCTAACTCAAAATTTGGTCATTTCACGTCGTAGTTGTGCAGGGACGGCAAAGAAATGTACAAAGAAGCGCGATGCACGTGCAGAGTTGTTGTTTTGCTCATAAAACCAATTGCGTTTTAGACGTTCCGGTTACCGTCGCCGTCGTAGTTTCGTTGGGTCCCTCGGGATTAACGACTGACGATTCCTTTTATCTTGAATCGTAACACACACACCCACCCTCCCCCCTAAACAATATCTTAAAACTGATTGAGACCTGAAAATACAAATGCTTCAGGTGTCAGTTTCTTACAAAACTGAAATGTTGAGTCGACAGGGCACGGAAGTGGTATTTCTAGTGCACCGTAGATGGCTGAAACCAACGTACCTGCCGAGTCAATAACTTTGTCTGCCAGCTCAATCCTAGACATGCGAAGACCATTCTTCCTGAAGAAATAAAACAGACTTAAGAAAATACTTGGACATTTTTGGCTGAGCAGAACCTCCAAATAAACAAAAAAGGGACAAAATAGATGGAGAGGAGAAGGAAAGTAGTGTGTGACTAATACGTCGGCATGGTACGCTTCGAGAGAATAAGGACTGGAAACTCTTTCTTGCACGTTGATAATTTAGTACTCAAAATAATGTTGTTGTTTTTAAGAATTCACGGTCACGTTCTTTAATTTATAAAAAAACCCCACTAGTTTAAAACATTCTGCGTATGGCTTGAAAAAAAAAAAACATGGTTTGCACCTGCCGTTTAACTAAGAAAACAACAGCTCTTAGCGTTCCATAGCGTTGTTAAGAATGGTTCATATAGACTCTAAAAGTTTACCTGCTGTAGTAGCAGAACCCAGCAGTGCTACGCATTTTCTTATTCCATGTGATCTGAAAATCTGATGGCAGCTGTAGAAAAGTGAAAAAAAGAACTTTTAGGACAATCGTCAAAAATGTTGGAAAGGCTACTTCTTTTTACCGTTTTTTTGCCCTTCTTTAAATTGCCCCCCTCCCCCTGGCGTAATATTGAAAAAAAAATTAAGTGTTTGTGGCGGACGGGGAGTATTTAGCCAAAGGGAACATCATCTGAATTGGAGGTGGGGTGGGGTAGGGGGGGGGGGGTACTAATTTTCAGAGATGATCCAAAAAAATATCTCTATCGTCACGGAGAGCAACTTTCAAAGATATAGCACTCAAAACCACCTTTATACCTTTAATTGATTCGTTTCGTGAAATCGCCAAAGCTTTTTTTTGTCGGACAAGTGATTCTTGTGCAAAACTTGAAATAAAGTAACCAGTTTCCAGTAACAAGCAATAAGCTACTGCTAGGGAGGGCAAATAAATATATACATGTGCAGTTGAAGATATCAATGATTACATCGCTTCCCGTACATAGTTAAATTAGTAAGTAATACCTGATTATCAAACACCGTAGTGTTGTACATCTCAAACAGATTTTTAGCAAGTCGCTCTCTGTTCGTCTTAAAATTCTTCTCGCTGGAGTAAGGTGTGAGTAGATCTTCCAAAACACTTCTAGGACGAGAACGATTGGTTGACGAAAATCCTGTGATTTACAAAGTATTAAAGGCAAGAAATCAAACTAAAGAACAGAATTTGAAGCAAACGACAACAAAAAAAGTGAGCTGTTTCTACCAGTATTGGCCTTTTTAGGTTTAGTGGATTTTGGCGTTTTCCAAGAGAAATTAGTCGAGGGTGTCTTGAAGGGAGTGTAACTTGTGACTGCAAAACAAGAACACAAAAAACACAGTTTGCCTCACATGCTGATAAAGATCGAATAACGTAACCAACAAAAAAGCTTTATAATCAAGAATTTCCTACTAAAGAAACTAGGTCGACACTATGGCTCTACGAATTTCAAATTTCAAATTTTGGTGAAAGTCGTAAGTAAAAAAAAATAACGCAAAATCTTCATGAAAAATAACTGGCGCAAATCTAGAAATTGAAATGTATAGAGACTCTCCTGAAATTCGCTAAGATGAAAGACTGGACTTGCTTGTGGGAGTGTTATCCCCAGAAAAAATATCCTTTAAAACTAGTAGTTAGAACATTTTTTTTTCATGTTCAACCAAAAAAAGTACAACTATATATACACGAACTTTGTTAACAAGTCAAGAACTAAATTCACTTTCGTTCCTAGCGGTTTTATTCTTTTCAAGAACGGTAGCCTACCTGGCGCTGCAATTTCGATGCAATCATCATTTTCTTTATCTGAACCAAATTCAAATTCCTCTTGGTAACCGGGATCCTCAAAGACCTCTTCTTCTAGATCTTCATCATCGTCATCGACGATGAATTCCTCTAAACTATACAGGAAAGTGTTAAAAAAAAAAGATCACAATCAAGCTTAGCTAGCCACCACCCCCTGGGTACTCCTGGGAACCCTTGGTAGGGGTGTTGTGCAGCCGGCCCCCGGTTATCCAAATCCGAACCTATTTCAGACCCAAAAATGTCAATTCCGACCTGGTTTCTAAAATCCATTTCCGTTTTCAGACATAGGCAGAAATAATGTCATCATTACTTAGATCAGTAGAGCGCCGACAAAAAGATGTCTTAAAATCCATTTCGACTTCGCACATCACTCTTTCTTTCTTATTCATTTGGAATTGAAACGACAAATACGTTCATACACTCTCGTAGTTCCCTCGAAAGTTAGACCAATTCCAGACCAAAATGGGGAAAGTCTATACCTGTTTTCAGATCAAAAATGGCGCAAAAACCTACCCTGTAGGGCGGCACACACCTATATGGCTTATATAAGGGAATAGCCCCCGTCAGGTTTTTCCTAGGCAGAGGGAAAGAGAGGAAAAAAGATGGAAATTCAGGAGAAATAGGAAGGGGAGAATTGTGCTTTGAAATAAGTGTTGGGTGCATATTGAGGTAATAAGGGGCGTGGCGTGAGATTTTGAAGGTGTACGCATGGAAAGAAAAGTTAGAGCTACGAAAGCACTCCAAACTAGGAGATTCTGGGGACATTCTTCCACAGAAAATTTTTAAATTTAGGGTATCAGAAGAGCCATTTCCTGAGTTTTCCGTAGGACATTTTCAGTAAATAAAAAGTGTTGTTGGTAAGGTACAGTGTTTACGGAAAAGAGGGTAAAACAGTGGCATTGTTGAGGAGGCTACAAGCAAAGGGCGAGACGTCTACCCTTTATGATAAAAATTGCTTTCAGAAAAATATAATATAATTATATATTTTTTTGAGATTTTAGCTGTGGAAATGGTGCTAGCAAAGGAATCAATGATTGGAAAAAACAATCTAAGAAAAATTAAAGAATTTTCTGATTAAGATAAATGAGCTGAACTGGAATTTATGTCATCTTTCGTCTTGTTTAAGAAGTTCAGCTATCTTGTCCATCAATCACCCCTTTAGCCCTTTTTTTATAAATTAAAGGTTAAAAGAAATACCTTTTTGAATCTGTTCTTTTCTCCTCCTCAGAAAAACTGGGTCTTTTAGGTGTTTTCATTTTCTGCAAAACTAAATACAAGTGATTAGAAATTTCGAGGAAGAACTCGAAATCAGAAAGACTTTGAGGCTAGATCTGAAACAGTTACTGTTGACAAATTGATTTCTGACTCAGTGCAGTAAAAACCCTCGACTAAAAACCTCCATTTTCCAAAGTTAGCCTAAACAAATGGTAACTAGCACAAATTCAGGCTATTTAGGTTATTCAATAGGATCTTTTTTTTCTGAAGAAAACAATATAAATTGTAGCTTAAAATATTTAGTGGTTTTCAGCTCATATCTTATGTAAAAACCGCATACCATTACATTGCAGTTGGAGAGATGATGTCTCCAAAGTCAAAAAGGATCCTGAATGTGGACTTATCTTACTAGCCCATTGTACAGTCAGAATTTTTTTAGAGACAGAAAATAAGAACTTGTTTCAAATTTTAGGCTTAATAGGGTCTTGTATAAAGGGGGCCTAACTGGCTAACGGGTTTTTACTACCCTAAGTCAAGACATACATACCCAGCAAAAAAGGCGTACCATGAGTGCAACATAAAACCTGAGGGCGAGGGGTGAAACTGGGAACTGACTATATGCAGTTGGAAAAAAATTACACAAGTGAAATTCACTTACACATCTCAAAATCATCACTTTCACTTTTCACTGGGTTGTACTTCTTGAACAGTCTTTCACTTAAACTACAAATAAGAATTTTCAAAAAGTGAAGGAATAAATAATGATAAATTATTAAGTACTCTCTAAGATACAATACAGGTACTTGCTATTAAAATAATTTATCTTAAAGTGTAGTTGTAGCTTTGATTATATTTGACTGCAGCAGGATTAGCTCAGTTGGCAGAGCACTCGACTGCAAAGTGGGAGGTCGCAGTACAAAACTCAATACTCAGGGTCTTAAAAAATAACTGAGAAATAAAGGCATTGCCTTAAAATAATGGTCCTGTTTCCAGTGGGAGATGTAAACTACACTGTAGTATCCTCTATTAGTACTTTTGTGTTAACTACATTCATTTGACACTTGTAGAATCACACACAGGGCTGCAAATAATTTTTTTTCTCTTGAAAGGAAATATGTCCTACTATTAAAGATACCATCTTGGTCAGACAAAACCAAATTTTGGTCGGAGATCACCAAAAAAAACGGTTGAACTTTATATCGGGTAAAACAGAGGAGATACTATGCTAATGTAAAAGAAAACTTCACTACCAAAGTCAATGTTGTTTCATGACTTTGAGATCGTCCTAACACAAAGTAAGATATACTCAAGGTAGATTTTATTTTTCCTTACTGTAAAATGATTTACGATAAAAAATTCCCCCGACATAATGTCTGAATGCACATTGGATTTTGTCGGACACTAGCAAATTTTGGCTGGCCAATGACTGACGACCGACTGTTATCTGCAGCCCTGACACACATTTTTGTATAGAATCACAAAAAAAAAAAATAATAAATAAAAAATACAAGGATAAGCAACAAAGCCTTAGCCTCCATGCACATATCTTCAAAATAGAAAATGCCTATACAGGCTACAATTTCCAGTAATTTGACAATTATGGGTTCTCAGTTTTTATCAATTTACAGGACAAAAGAAATGGTAGAGGAGAGTTTTTGTTTAACCTGGTTGAAGGTTTCATTATTACTAACCTGAGAGGTAAATTAGGGCTATCAGAAATACTTTTGTCATCATTATTGCTGCCATCAGTCATGCTGTGGAAAAAATGTGTTGAAAAATTGACAAAATAAGATTCAAAACAATTTTTTGTGCCCTGAATTATTACTATTATTTTTTTTTTTTAAAAAAGGAAGAACAACAGGAGCTTAAAATAACTCAGGTTGCTGAGTCAGACTAAATGTTAAAATAATGACATTTTAATGACACCACCCTAACTATAGTTGCTGGAAAGAATGATATTGCTGAAAGAATTTTTTCTCTTACCTAGATACTGGCCTTGAAAATAGTTCTGTTGCTGATGAGTCACTGCAATCATCTATGTTAATGGACTTGACCAATGAGGAGGTCTCAATGTCTTTTTCATCTTTCTCATCCCCTTGCTTAATACCTACCTGTATTCCTTCATAGTTACTGCTGTTACCACCTCCATAATCACAAGCTATATTATCACTGCTGTGATCTTCACTGGAATTGTGGACTGCCAGTTGTTTAAATGGGGATTCATTATGGAAAACTGTCTCATTTGTGGTTTCTTTATTAAGATGTTCTGCATTGCCTGCTTCATAATCGTGCACTGTGAAGCTATGTCCATCTGTACTGTGCACTGCTTCAAACTCCACTGCTGGATTACAATCATCTGTTTCTCCTATGTTATCAGCAACATGTTGGATGCCACACTCACCAAAAGAAAGGTATCCTTGATTTAATTCACATGACTTTGCCATAGAGTCAGACTCATCAACATCATCATTGGCAAAATTATCTCCACTTTCATTGCTGCTATCCATAAATCCACCATCATCACTACCACTTCCAGCACTGTTATCAATATTGACACAATCATCTTCATCATCATCATCACCATCATTTTCAGTATCACTACTTTCATCTGTATTGTTGACATTATTAGTGACTTCATTAATGTTAACAACATCATTGCTCCCATTATTGGCAAAACTACCACTACCATCACTGCTACGGCTATCAACACTATCACTGCTGGCATCAATATTAAGTTCACTACCTTCATTACTATCATCCACATCAGCACCATCATCGTCATCAGGAATGACCACAACATCACTGCTAGAAGAGCGCCTGCTTTCTTCATCAACGTCTTTTTCTTCTTTGTGGTCAGCTAAGTCCATTTTTGTTTTAATATTTTTATCAAGAGATCCTTTAATCTGTTTGATTTCTCTACGAAGCTAAGAAAAGACAAAACAATGACATAAAATTAATCCAGGCTTTGCCACAGGCAAGAATTTCCCAAATTTCAAATTTTCAAGAAGCTTTATATTTTAGCGTTGACGTTTGTTACATACCGCCTCAATTTTCTTTGCCAGAGAGACATCAAACCAGCCAAACTTTTTTCCCATCATGAGAAACTTTTCCCTGACCGGATCGCCGTCAAAAGAATCCATTATTTCAAGAAAACAACTTTGCTACATTCGAACAAGATGAAATCGATCAAACAACGAACCAAATTTCCGCGCTGAACGAGCCAGAAAGGCGAGGCTACTCAATGTGCCGATCTGATTGGCTTGTTTATATTGGCTTTCACCAATCAAAATCCCATGAGTAGCCAGGCTGTTTTTACTCCTGAAGGGAGGGGTTTGGTACTCTTTGTAAAAGTTATGGCAGAACTTGCGGCGAGTCATGTTTATGTCCCCGTTTCTCGTGGCATTCCATTTCTGAGTGGTAATCTTTTAGCTACCTTAGGCTGCAAAAAATGGACTTCGACACGTACAGTGTTACTTCTTCGTCATGTCTGTCAATCAGCGATTGCAAATGATACTTCTCTGTTCGAACAAAAACAAGCAAAGGACAAGTATAATGCACTCAACTCTTTCTCAAATTTTCCAAGATCACGATGTACATTTGCTACAAATACAGGCATCAGGAGAAAGGATAATAACTCAACGAGTTTAAAACTGTATTCTGGATTTCACCGGGGAGATGTCAACAAACTAAAACGGGAGTATCTCTATTCTCGACGGCATTTTAACACGGCATCAATGGTGGAAGCTTGCCCTAAGGCGGTGCAGCCATTTTTGCGCTTGATTCGTTTTGATAAACCAATAGGAACATGGTTGTTGTATTTACCATGCACATGGAGCATAGGACTTGCGGCTTCTCCAGGCATCTTACCAGATCTCCAGTTGTTAGCTCTGTTTGGACTAGGGGCCCTAGTGATGAGAGGGGCGGGGTGCACTATTAATGACATGTGGGATGTGGACTTTGATAAAAAGGTAAATACCATTACTGTATGGGGATAGCGACGTGACTAGGAGAGGGATTCTACTTTGGAACTACTGAGACATTTGTTGATTTCAGTTGTTCCCAATCCTCATTTAACACAGCTGCAGAGTAACTGAGGGCTTTTGATAGCATGAGAAAACAGCCGACATTTCACGATGCTACCACTGGTTTTCCCCGGAAAATAATGTCTGAGAAACGAGTGCAGAAATTCCATACTGATGACATGTGATCTGGGTAGTAATAATGTTATAATGTGTCATCAGTAAAGAATTTCTGCACTCATTATGATGTCATTTTGGGGGGAAACTATTGCTGGCATCACAGAATGTTAGCTGTTTTCTCAGGCTAAGCTTTCAACAGCTTCATTGTAAACCTAACAGAAGCTGGTGTATGGCTAAAGATAGTTAATTTGCCTTTTTACTATTTGTGTGTTTGTTTCTTTATTCCCAGGTTACTCGTACCATTTCTAGACCCTTAGCAGCCGGTTCTGTTACTTTTTTCCAATCTTTGGTATTCCTTGGAGCACAGTTGTCAATTGGGTTGGGAATATTACTCTCTCTTAACACTTACAGGTATCTGAATATATTATGACAGTCATCAATCAAACCATGACAACCACTCTGGTATTATTAACAAATTTTGATTTGATAAGGTAGATTGGCCACTGTATTGGTGGATTGAGAAACTGATAATTTGAGCACTATTTGTTTATCAGAGGTAATTATTAATGACCTTCAGAATGAACAGATTCACTTTAGAAAAAGGCCAGGGCTTGAATTTAAGGCCAGCTTCTCAATCCCCCTAAAACAGTGGTCGATCGACCTTATCAACTATGTTAATAAAACCAGAATGTTTATATTTCACTTGTTAACCAATGCATCTCTACAGTTTCTTTAGAAATTACCCCTTCACCCCAACCCATTTTGTTACAGTGGTACTAGTCAGTTGTTAGAAAAATTATTTTAAGCGAAACATAAAATACAAAAATTGATGCCATTTGACAAACAAAAGATTTTTTTCTGATTATGCACAGCAGTTATACTCTATGGTGTGTTTATGTTTCCAATGAGTTAAGTTATGTGAGGATCCATTTGTAGAATTTCCAACATTTACAGGTTTTGAGATCCCCACAAAGGCTTAATAAGTGATCCTTTTTTTTAGGAGGCAGCGTGGTCGAGTGTTTAGAGCGCTGGATTTGCAATTCGGAGGCCCCAAGTTCAAGTCACGCCCTGACCACCAGCCGGATTTGTTCACGGTAGTCCCGAGTTCAAATCCTCGATCGCGCTTGTAAATAGCCAGCTGGTTTGTCTCCGGCCAGCTGGGATTCTTAACCCTGTTAAGTTCAATTTGAATTATTTGTTTCAGGCATTTGCTTGGCCCCACTAGCATAAGTGGTATAAATTCTGCTGAGGTTAAATGAAATTATTATTAAATTTATTTATTATTAAAAAGGAATGAATCCCCCTAATTTATTGTGTTTAGGAGCTTAATGATGAACTTTTTTGATCAAGCTGACCATTCCCCATCTTCGTTTCTGCTTTTCTTTACCAGCTAGTTTAAGCTTGAGAATTTCTCGGGCCAAAAATTTAACTTGGTTTTATGTTTTTGTGTGTGTGTGTTTCCTCAAACAGTATTGTGCTTGGTGCATCATCGCTTTGTCTTGTCATAACTTATCCATATATGAAACGGATCACATATTGGCCTCAAGCCTTCCTTGGTAAGCGACCAGGTCACATCCTTGCAACCAATAATAACTATTTTAGTTGAACCTCTCCACAACAGTCACCTTGGGGCAGAAGAAAGTGGCCATTGTAGAGAGGTGTTTACAAACAAGAGTCAATGTATGAACCGTCCGCCAAAAAAACTGGATGTTGTAGAGAGGTGGCCATTGTAGAGAGATGGCTGTTACTGGAGGTTGGACTGTATTAACAGAACTTTGAACTTACACCAGTCACAAGAATGCCATTTATTATATCTGCTTATACTAATATCCACTCTTTGTGTTTTTTTCTTACCTACTTAGTTTTTAGCCATGCCGTAAATTTTCCACATCTGCAGTGACAGCTGTTTAATTAAACAAGTTCCGTTCTTTGCATTTTTTCTTAGCTTCAATGTAGCTGTCCCCTCTGTTTTCCACATCTGCAGTTTGTATAATTACATCTGCCCATGTACTTGAATGTGCTTATTGTATTACTTGCCCCTTTAATTTGTGCCATGACTTCTTCTTTTTTCAACCACACCCCACAAGTGCATTATTTTTCTTGTAATAGGCCTGACATTTAACTGGGGCGCACTTCTTGGCTATTCTGCTGTCCAAGGAAGCTGTGATTGGTCAGTTTGCTTGCCACTGTATTTAGCAGGAATCAACTGGACGCTTATTTATGATACTATCTATGCTCATCAGGTTGGTTGGCAGAAAGATTCTCTTTACTTCAATTTTTGCATTTTAATCTTGTACTTGTTGGTTGCTATAATATTATTGGGAATAAATATTGTCTTTACGTATGAGCTAAGGCTGTTACAATACATCAAACTATCGATTAAACACAATATTAACGCAGCAATAGCAATGAATCGATAGCAAAAATGAAACATCAATAACGATCACAATAGTGTAGCAAACTATTGATAGTTTTGATAGTTTCTATACTTCTAACATTTTGATGTCTTTGGAAAATAAAGGCACCTTTTTTACCCATCCTTGATTCTTAAGGTCACAATAATGGTAAAAAATAAACCGCAAACAATCTCCCATGCTACTGCACCTAGAATGTTTAAGTGTCTTGATTCTTGAACCGCACAGTAACTGTATTGTATGACCACCACTTCTTAGTTATTTCTTAAAGTATAAGGCATTAATTAAAAACAGATATTCCTGAAAGCTATCGCAACACTATTGCAATAGTACCTCCACCATCGCAATACTATCGCAATATCCGTGTGGCCTATTGCAATACAGTTGCAGTAGTTAAAATTTCCCCAATACTCAACCCTAATGTAGGCATGGAAGTAATCTTGCCATAGCTTTGTTTTGCATTTTGATAAATTACGTAACTATTTAAATGGAAAAGCACATTGATTGACTGCGCTTCATGCAAGAACAGTCTGCTGTGAGTGTATCTTTCACAGAAGTAGAGAGTGATCTTCCTCATTTAGTTTTGGTCATCAGAGTAGGCATCTTGATAGTGCTGACATCCAGAGTGTTTTGCTATGGGGTTGAAACGTGTAACTCTCATTTGCTTGCTTTGTCTGATGCTCGGGATTATTCATTTTTGAAAGTACCATATTTGGAATGAGAAGAAGAGATAACTGACCAATCACACTTCGTAAACAACGTGGCCTAATTTTACTTCAGGTTCCCATGCCTGCTTAAAAACAATGGCCAACAAACAGGGGAAAAACTCCCGAAAGCTGAGAAAGTTTTCAAAGGTTGAAACCAGGAATCTTACCGAAACACTGAGCGGGATATTATTGCCTTACCTCCTGGGCCAAATGTAACATTATGAAACCCACTGACGTCCTCGCAACTTCTTGAAGTTGTCACTTCAAAAAGCGATGTTGAAAATGGTGTCTGTCACGAAGGTTTCCAAATATGGCAAAAGTGAATATTCACGAGCATTGAACGCGAGTTACACATTTCAACCCATTATGAGTTTCTGCTTTGACTTAATACAGTTTCAGCTTTTCAGGTGATCTAAAAACCAGGCTTTATAGTTGTAGTGTACTAACTCTTCACCCACCTGTTCTCCATGTTTTGGTAATGTTTTTGTTTGTTTGGTTATTTGTTATTTTTGTGAGTAAAGATAACTTTTCTGAATGAGTGAATCCAGTATCTTGATACAATTATGTGTGTTATTTAGCCAGTCATTCTTAAGTCAACCTTAAAAACTATTATTTTATGCCTGTTAAAGGATAAGACAGATGATGTGTTTATTGGTGTCAAGTCAACAGCACTGTTATTTGGAGATCAAACAAAACCTTGGCTGACAGGATTTAGTGCACTGATGTTAAGCAATCTTGCTATGGTTGGAATTAACAGTGGGCAAACATGGCCGTATTATGTTGGGTTAGGCTGTGTTGCAGCTCATCTTTCTTGGCAGGTAAAATACTTTTTAATTTTAAATTATTTTAGTTATATATTATTAATTGAATGCAGGATGCTTAAACCTGCATTCAAGTTTGACTTATTTTTTCACTATAAATAACCTCATTGGGCCATTTAACCTGCAAATGCAGACATAATTTCCAGTTATGGCTTCTCTCCTCTCGAAAAGTTATTTTTGGGGAGGAGTGAAGCAGCTATCACTGGAAACAGGTCTGTGTTTGCAGGCTACTGGACAACAGATAAAAAAACTCATATTCAGATCCTCAACGTTTTTACAATTTCCTGTACACAGAGCCATTGTTTTGCTCTACTTCCAGGGTGCATTTGAGGAATTGACCTTATGCCATTATTGAGCTTTGATCTGGCATTTTTTGATTAAAAATCGCGGGAAGTTCATACCGCCCATCTCCGTTTAGGGTTGGACGCTATCTTGACGAGGAGACGGTGGACATTAAAAGACAAATCAAAGAAGGCATCCATATCAGACGCCAGCGTTCAACCCTAAACAGAGATGATGGTTATAAACTTCCCGCGATTTTTAATCATTTGTTGTCACGTGACTACAGTACAGCCAAAAATAATGCACGTGATATGCACGTGCAAGAATTAGCGCAAGAAGTTGATGCGCCGCAAGAACACGCAAGCCACGTGCCGTATTTTTGCGGTTTACCCGCGAGAACTTTGAAACGCAAGAAGTCAAAAATCTAGTACATTGCCAAGGTAAAGAATGAACATTCATGGAATCAATTGCCTTTGCTTAAGCTTGGGGCTGAAGCAAATAGTCCATGGTTATTGCATTAGACTTGAGCGTTTCAGGGCCTTACAAGTGCAAGTTCCTTTTCTTCTGGAATGTTGTAACCTTTGTTACACAAACTTGGTGAAACAAGTGAATAATAGTATCATAAAGCACACTGTATTTATGTAATAATGAAAAGATCAGAGTTCAAAACAATGCACCACAAAGCAAAGCTGTCACAGTGAATAACAAAAGAAAAATATTTTCCTTCCTGACGCGTCCGAGCTGACGCAGACGCTCATCAGCGCCGACGCGTACCTTCGTCCGAGCTGACGCGTCCATCGCGTCAGTTTCGCGTCTCCATTGTTCGCATAGCTCTGGCCTGCACTGTACATTTTGCAATGCCATCACTTTTTTCCCCGTCAAATGGCGTCTGAGAAACGAGCGCAGAAATTCCATACTGATGATGTGTCACTACCCAAATCTGGGTGGTGCTTCTGATTGGTCACGCCACGTGAGAAATTTGATTCAACCAATCAGAAGCACTTCACAGACTCGGGTAGTGACGCTTCATCAGTATGAAATTTCTGCGCTCGTTTCTCAGACGTCATTTCGCGGGAAAACCAGTGGTTGCGACGCGAAATGTGGACTGTTTTGTCAGGCTACGAGTTCTGAAACCTGCCATTTTATTCTATCAGGGAGAACCAAGAGGTACATGTACAAACAATTCTGATGTTTGTTATCTGACACAACATTCATTTTTATTTTGCAGATTAAAACTGTGGACCTGTCTAATTCAGCTGACTGCCTCTCAAAGTTTAAGTCCAGCAAATGGTTAGGGCTGCTTCTTTTTGCTGGAATTGTTGGAGGGACAGTTCTAAAAGAATCCTCAAACAGTGAAAATGAAGAGATGAAAGCTTAATGTTAAGATATTAGAGACTTAAAGATACACCGTTTTTTGTGTTCAGGTACGGGTAAATTACGTGTGTGCGGCATAGCCATGAGTACAGGTAGACTGCCTCTTACCCCAGAGAAACGGGTAGGATACTGTGTAGAACGATGACATTATTTATCTCATCTGGGAAATGATGGTCGCCTTGTATTTAACCACGTGGTAAACATGGTCGCCTACCCATACCCGTAGGTAGAAACATGAGGGAGTTTTAGCATCGACGACAGCGAGGGCAGCGAAAACGTCACTTTTAAAATGAATGAGCGTCTTAGTTTTCAAACTTAGTCGCGTTTATTCCAATTCGCTGAAAATGTCTAATGCGGGCAAATTTCCCTGCAGGGCCCAGTTGTTCGAAGGCCTATTAGCGCTTAACCCGAGGTTAAATTTAACCCGGGTTTCTTTTTCTTGTGTTTAAAAGAATGTTCTCGGATAATTTTCTCTGTTATTATAATCAACTTGCAGACAAAAAGAATTAGAACTGAAATGATTTTTAAGCTTTCATATCTGAATTCAAATCTCGCTCTAACCCTGGGTTATCTTAACCCAGCTTTGAGTTGATTTCTTCGGGACCGCACTCAAGTCTAGAAAGAGAAAGGAAATTTCGTCGTCGCTTGTTTACGTCCTCCACAAAACGTGAAATTAGCCATTTTCGGGTCGTAGTCGTGCAGTAACGGCCAAGAAATGTACAAAAAAGCGTGATGCACGTGCAAACTCGTTTTGCATAATAAACCTATTGCTGTTTTGACGTTCTCGTTGCCGCCGCCGCCGTTGTTACTAAAACTGTGTATCTAAAGGTCACTACTGTGAACAAACGGATTTCTTCAAGCCTCAAGACGCTTATAGTTAGCTGCTCAATCGGCATTGCAGGTTAGAAACTCCCTCTGTGACCAGTCTGATCTGTGACTCCAGAAAATAAGGAATAACCGTCTAAATTTCTGAATGTCACTTTAACAATCCTTGTCCACTTTATGGACAATGGATTTTCTGGCTACCGGTAACTAACTTTCTGGTTAACCCTTACGCCCCAATATCCACATACAAATTCTCCCAACTGATCTCCATAAATTTCCATAAAGAATTAATTAAGAGAATTTGATATAAGATCCTCCTTTTTTCCCTTTGGTGATCATTTATACACTGTAACGCTAGTCAACAGCAAATTCATGAGACAAGTAATTAAAGGTGCAAATTTTTTATTGCGTTTATTGTTTCAAATCCCTGCTGATGGCAGTTTCCATTCAAATCCTAAGCAAATAAATCTAGCCAGCTATACAATAATATTGATATCAACCACAATTTGTTCCAAAGATTTGAGGAAAAATAAGTTAATATTTATAATAATATTATATGCAAAGTATTATAAAGTTGCCACAGTTCAAAACTCACTGTCAGTGGAATATAAACAATCAAGAATAATAGAATATTAGGAACTTTCTGTCAGGAAGTGGTAGGCTGCGTTGTAGACGTAATTTAAGGGTTGTGACTAGAATGGATACCCCAAAGTCAGATTGTCATCTTCAATCAAACTATGATAGGAGTCTAATAAGAGAAGAAAGAAAACAGAAGAAAACAGTAGGTGGTATGTTGGACTTGAACCCGCGTCATTTGAGTTATAATCCATATCCGTATCCACCACGCCATCAAGGGCTAACTGGCAAGACCGGTTAATTTTAACGCACTTTACATGGCGTTGATCATTACATTATTGAAAGCTAACCGTTGTTGAAACAGTGCTTAACCCTGATCACAGTACTTCGGTGCTAAACCCTGTATTCAACACTTTTTCTTGCACAACTGTCTCTGACTCTGATTTCCCCACTTTTCTAAAAGTTCTCCTGCCCAATAAAGTCGCCGAATTAATATAGTATAGCGAGGTGTAGAGTGTAGCATTGTGTAATAAACATAAGGTGTCCAACCTGATTTTGAGGTATCCATTCTAGTCACAACCGTAATTTAACCTCGGTTAGTAACGTCTGCGAAGCAGCGCTCGCTGATCCTTGTTCTGGGCCCTCAACGAAAAACCGGAAGTGCGTTTTGAATTTCCTTTCAACCTGATTGGTAAATCGACAATGGCTTATTTAACACGCCAATCATTGCATGTACTCAAATCCAGGTACACAGATGGAGACCTAGAACACGGATTTCGGCGCTGTTTCGCGAACTTAACCAGTGTTTTGTTTCGTCTGTGGCACAGCCTAGGAAGTACATACATAAAAAAAACAAAAAACATCGTATTCCAGGTTCAACTTAGAAAAGTTAACACTACCTCCCTAAGGCATGTCAGATATCAGGACAATGGACTTCAAAACAATGTAAAAGCATGACAATTTTGTGTATATTGGATTATCATTTCCAGTGGCAAGAAATTCTACACAGAATTGACATTATCCTCTCTTCGACTCATAAACGCTTTACAAATTCACATGGTTAAGACAGGAGATCATGCACTGAGATGTGTCTGGATACCAGATGAAAACCACAGTATTACATTCCTACTAACTCATTATAAAACATCTCTTTAGTGTTCAGTTTAGCGTTTAGAGTTTCTTGTACAGTGTTTCATAAATCCAATATCCAGTTAGCTTCAGATTCACTGTTGGTCTTAATAAAAAATACCGCCTTCTACGCGCATTTATAGAAACCCTAGTCTATTTTTGTTGTTGTTTGCTTATTATAATGACAACCCTGTGTAAGACTAGATGATCAAGTGTGCAGGTCAATAAATTATTATTGTTCCAAAGCACCTTAAGCACCTGTGCCATTGACCTCCAAAAATATCACAGTAGAAAAATAGATCTTGATTGTTGGAAGCTTGAGGCTAAAAAACACTAAACAAAGCCACCAACGAGCTACTATGCTAAGAAGTGCTGGCAAATAATGTGCAATTTCTTTTAACAATAAATTATTTTTCTATTGTCACAACAATATTGCAAATATGATTAAGCTTTCTTGCTCAAGTGATCATTAATAATAATTATTACTACTATTATAGCAATATTAATAATAATAATAATGATAATAATAATATGTTTTGAAAAGCTATTTTTAAGCTGTATGAATTGTTCACCCAAGCCGGACCTGACATGTTTTTCATGGTATGAACTCACTTACATGCAAGTAGAATATGGAAAAGGCCTATATAATATCATTTTGGAGTATAAAATGTAAGAAGAAATTTTGCAAGTCTGTACAAGGCGTGAGTGAATCTGAATTATTTAACTCCAAAACTAGCTAAAGCGAGGTAAAAATTGTGATGGGTGTGTTCCAGTTGAGGAAGTCTGATTGGGGTCTAAAAAAGGAAACAACAAATAAATATTTATCAGTTCAAGTCATGTAAGAATATGCAATAATTTTATTGCGGGCATGGGCACTGCACTGAAATAGGTCATTGCGCTACTACGTTGTAGTAGAATCTTGTCAATATTTTTTGGTTTGCTAGTGCAACATGACATTATTTTTTTTGTTTCTCTTCATCAAGTTTTCACCACTTTTTAACTCTATTAATGTTAAGAGCTGAAATGTGTGGTAAAACAATTAATTTTAGAAGAAAATGTTTGTAAGCATAATTATTATTGTTCTGAATACAAAGTTTGGTTTTCTTTTATTAAAATAAAGTACAGATTTTTTAGTAACAAAATGCCTTTAAGATATCTACTGTGCAAGGGATCCAGTCTCACAATCACTCCAAAACAGGTGCAAATAAACCAAAGATCGGACCTTAAAATTACACCAGTCCTGCAATGGCTTACAAGAAAAAAAAAGTTATTCTTTAAATTTTATTGTTATCATTTAAAACATCTTTGTAAGATAAAATATCACTGCCTTACACGTAAATTCACAACATCTCTTGTTAACAACTGATGTTAAGATGTTACCTGCTTTTATATTTTTACCCCAAAAAACTGGAGGTAAAATCCAACTGTTTAATCATTATTAAGAGACACTCATTCAAATGACTTCCATCATTGCCTTTTTCACCATAAATTACACTGTAATCGAGTTTTAAATGTAAAGTTAATTTTTATTGACTGTCAATTAAATAACTTGAAGAAATAAACAACAAAATAATATTTTGAGGTTAAATACCTTGATAAACGGGCTGATTTGAGAGCAATGCAGCATGCGGAAGCTGTAAGGAGGGCAAGCTTTGAGTAGAAGTAGGGTTCATTCCCAAGAGAACTGTTGAAATTTGAATAACAATTTATTTTAAAATTTATTTATAACATTAATTCATGAAAATATTTCTTCTTGATATTAACTAGACATATTTTGTGCAAAGTGAAGAGACCATTTCACTGAATAAAAGAACACCAAGCAAGTTGTAGATACCGGTGTCCTCAATTCCAGCTTCAAATTTCTCCAAACAAACAGCTCTCCCTCATTACAGTACAACCCCCTTTAATGCTGCAAATTCAACAACATTCAGTGGCATGCAAAGTTTCATTATTATGAGTTAACTTGTTATTAACATTCTATTATATGAAGTAAAAGTAATAGTTTTTTTTAACTTATCACTTTAAACATTATCTTTTATTGACTGTATGCAGACATTACTTGGATAAAATTAATATTCTTAAAACATATTCTATAAGATTAGCAAATAATGTGTCCAACTATTTTAACTGAAATAACATTCATTTTAATTGTTTGAGCAATACGCGAAGTTTTTAATGAAATTACATGTTTGTACCAACTAGGAATCACCACACAAACAAAAGTAAGAATCAAAATAAGCAAGCACTTTAATTTAAGGCAGACCGCAATGTAGCAGACATAATAAACTCTATTTTCTTGACACAATAACTTTGAAGCAAAAGTCACTCTCAGGATTCAGAAAAATAATGTGTCTGCTACTAGAGGTGGCCACTAACATGAATTTTTTGAATTTGGGAAGATAGTCTTCTCCACCTTCCACCCTCTCATCACACATAGGGGCACAGGGAAAAGAGATGAAACACAGGTACACAAACACAGAACAACTCAAACACATGTAAGCTGCTGACCATGACTCCGTGACTCATAGCCTCATCTTGTTAAGAAATCATAATTTATGTTCAAAAACTCATTTATCATTCATAAAGAAAAAAAACGAAAGAAATGAATGTTTGATGAGTGTCTTTATATCTGATGAAGACACAGCTGCACTTGATTAGGGATGTGTGCAAGAGATACTTCCCACTTCTTCAGGGCTTGAAAACAACTTGCAATGACTTCCAGTATGCCAACATTTTGCTTTTCCCAGGTGGTTATCGAATGCAGGTATAAGTTCATGACATGTTCCTTGTCCTTGCCCATTGAACAAATAAAAATGGAAAGGTACTAGCCTGGCAGGAAAAGCTAATTATTCCCGACTACCAGCACTTTTTTAAAAGAGAATAAAGCAGCAATACTTTTACCTTGATTATTAAAGTGATTTTGAGGCAGGACAATGCCAGATTGTTCCTGTGTCTGTCGTGACAGATGTAGCATAGCAGATTGAAGAGTATGTGGGGCAATGCCAAGATGTGTTAAAGGAGTGGTGACCTTGCCTGCCTGTAGATTGCCAGCGGAACCAAACAAAGTCAGATTAGGAGGTTGGGCTTGATGCATTGCCTGGGAAGGCATCGAAGAACTTAATGACATTGCAATTGACTGAGGAGACATTCCCTGATGAGGAGTGAAGCCCGGGAGCACTGTTTGACAGCTCTTGAGGTCCACTGATGATCTTATTAAAGAAACATGACAACACAGAGATACTATTACACACCACCATAGACATTGCTAGAAATCATAGCCATCCCGATAGAATATTATAAATTGTGTGCTAATGAAAACCTGCCGCAAGGAGCACTTAGTACCGTGCACCCATGGACCAAAGTCCAGCCATTTTTTTGAACACCTTTTTATATACCGTATGTATTCGAATAAGCACCCAACCTCGAATTAGCGCCCACCTCGAATATGCGCCCATCCTAAAGGCAGAAAAAGTTAATAAGCGCCCAGCCTCGAATAAGCACCCACCCCACCCCACATTCACACACATTCTGCTGTTCTTCATTGCAAAGCACCGTCTTGTTTAAGAAATTTGGGAGTTTTCGGTATGTTCTTTCTGACCATCCCACCCAATCCCAAAATTTCATGCTGTTGACAACTTACCTTCGTGGTGAAGTGATGCTCTCCAAAACTGCTTGAGAAGGAGGAGTTCCACCCGCAGTAACAGCAGCCTTTTGCTGTTGTTGTTGTTGCCTCAGTGTTGACGCCAGATCAACAGCAGCCTTCAGTTGTTGTTGTTGCTGCTGCTGCTGCATTAGAGATGAAGCTAAATCAGCAGCAGCTTTTTGCTGCTGCATCAAAGAAGAAGCTAGATCAACAGCCGGTCTGGGTTGCTGCCTCAATGATGCCAGATCAATGAAATTATTAGGCAATCCAGCTGCAGTGAGGTTCCCCACAGTTGCCGCCAGCAAAACTGATTGGTTCACACTTGGGATTGTGACGGGAGATGAGCGAACAACCTTGGGTGGGGATGCCAAAGCTGTTTGAGTTCGTGCAGGTGAAACAGTTGACGACTGAGCAGGATGTGAAACTGCTGTTGTAACAACTGAACTGGGAAGGTGAGTAAGTGGTTGATCCTTGGGCTTTTCCTTAGTCGGTGAAGGTGTCTTGTTGAGAAATGAAGCTAGCTGCTGTTTTGCAGGTATAGACTGCTGAGAATGCAGCAGTTTGGATGTATCTGCTTGCCCCTCTGGTGATATCATGTCTGCAAAATCTAGAATTGTTACTGGTGTCTTAGACTTAGGGCTCTCTAACAGCAGGGATGGATTAGGAGGTTTTGATGCATTGTCTTTCTTAGCAACGCAATCAGAACCAAGAGATCGATTTGCAGAAGATGATTTTGATGCGGTGTCTTTTTTGTTCAGTTTTAAGTCTGTTATTATTGGAACAATCTGAAGTGTAAGTTCAGGCCTGTTTACAGTAGTGCTTTCCATTTTGGTTGCAGTGGCTGTACTAACAACTGGTTTTGGAACTGATGTAGCAACCGTGGAATGAATCACAGGAGCTGCAGTTTTGATATTACCAGCTTGGCCAGACTGCACAAGATTCTTAAGAGCTGATATTGCTGGTGTTACTGTGGCAGCAGACAATGCTGGTGTTGCTGTGGTCACTGAACTACTTCCAATGTTAACGACTAGTGAGTTGCTACTGGGTAGTACCTTTGCCACTGGATTAACGCCAGCATTCTAAATTTTCCACAATAAAGACAAATATGAATGCATTATTTCAAATGTTTGTAACTGACATAACCTTCGTCAGGAGCCCATAACCTGGAGCGAGCAACTTCCATGCACTCGTGTCACAGCATTTTCATGAACCAGTTTATTTTTACAACAGTTCTGGTGCGATTTTTGAATATCTTTTAAATTCCACAAACCAGTCAGCAAAACCTACAGAGCTAAAAATCATATTTTTTGCCTTTTAATAACGTTACGTTGTCCTTTTTGATATCTTATACTTCAAATGTGCTCATAGATATGGTGGAGATTCTATTTTCACAGGAAAAAGTGCCCTAAAATGTGCCTAAAAATAAACTGGTCTGTAAAAACGCCGTGACATAGGCCTAGTATGGGAGTTGCTCGCTTCGCGTTATGGGTTGCTGCCTTAGTCAATTACAAGTAGATAAACTAATATTAACCATTTCACTCCTAGGCTAACTGTAAGATAAGGTAAGATTCAGGGTTTGAGCCAGGCCGCGCCATTGCGCCAATCCCGCACTGCAATTGGAATTGTCCCTTTAAAAAACGGCCAAGGGGACAATTTGTCCCCTTCAAAATTTAGGGAAAAAACTCGAAAGGAAGCACACACGAAGAGATTTATTTCAGTACAGGAATTGCAAGCTGAAACAGAACGTGGAAAGTATATTTTATCGCACCTTTAAAGTTCATTCCAAAGTTACGTTTCAGTCACGCTCTACTGCTATTTTTGTCAGAAATCTAAGACAGGGCTTCTGATTCTTCGCGCGGTCGCGGAGCCGCGAAATTCACAAAAACACGAAAAATACTGCGAAATTCGGTAGAAATCTTATCAAATATATGTCTGTACAACATATTTGAAACTTATTTCAGCTATAGGGGTTATTTATTTGCCGTAAACTTGCAAATTTATCTTGGAACTTTGTCACTGAAACTTGCAAACAGATTATGTTGCGAAAAACTGGGCACTAGCCATGACGTTTAAGGCTTTGCCATGCTTTGCCATTGGTTCATTTCTGGAGCGTATTGTTGTTTGACCTCTGCTAGAAAAACGTTAAAAAGGCTGGTCTGATCAGCGCAAAACCGATCGATTTCTAGCGAAATTTGCCTTGAAAATAACCACAAAATCGGCCGTTTTTTACCGATTGCTTTTCGGTGAAGTTTGCCCCGAAAACTCCCACGAAATCGGCCCATTTTTCCGCGAATTTGTCCCTAAAAATCCCGCGAAATTTGACTTTTTCTTCCGAGACCTATCAGAAGCCCTGCTAAGAAGACAAACCCCTTTGCATCAGCAGAAGGGTGTACAAATTTCTGTCCCCCTAAAAATAAAAATGTCCCCCAAAATTTTAGCCAAAGGAACAAATTGTCCCCCAGTGATCAAATCCTAGCTCAAACCCTGAAGATTATCTGTCATTCGAACAAACTGTTAATTCTGTGGATAAAATCTTATGCTGTTACGATTCAAATTAATTCCCCTCTTTTGCATGGTACTAGATTTTTTTTAGAATTCTACAAAAAGAAATTTGACTTGTTTTGTGATCTTCTTACTTTGGTCGCCATTAGGAATGAAATGGCTCATAACTAGCCTCTATGCAACATGAACCATATTGAAACTTTGGAAGCTCTAGAAGACTGTTCAGGGTTGCCGGGAAGCTCTCAGAACAGCATACAGGATCAGGTGTTGAATTTTACATGAATGAAGGTGTAAATTTATTTTCCCATCAAAGACTTTGCACTCACACTCTACCACTGTTTTGCAAAAGAGGCAATATAGAGCTACTCAGTAATGGTCTACTACACGCATACAAGCTTACAGACAAAAGACCTCGGTACAAGCATGAGATTTATGTGTTCTATGGCTTTTTTCATTTAAGTATAATACATGCAAAGGAATGATAGATTTCACTTACACTATCCTGATTTTCAGGAGATTCACCTTGTTTCTTAGGACCAGGAGCTAAAACAAAAACAACAAAAACAAAACTCCCTTACATTGCCTCTTCAAGATAATTCCTGGAAAATTTCCATAATCTTAGCGAAAAAGGGTACTCATTTAAGGGTCACTAATTTGAAGAGAAGGGTTTATTTTTTCAGTGAATTAAGGCTAGAAAAGATACCCGTGAAAATAACCAACATGATTAACCTGGTCTATTAATTCCAATTGGTGTTTCTAAGAAAAGGTCTATTATGCATAATTATTTAATTATTATTATTATTATTATTATTATTATTGTTATCATCATCATCATCATCATCATTATGCATACATGCATGTTTTGTTTATAAGTGTTTTTACAGTGCTGAATATGCTGTAGCAATAAAAATTGTTTATAAGTTTATCAAAGTGTATCTGAGCCTGCCAAAAAAGCAAACTTACCTTTCTTAGGAACCCGAGCTCTGAGAGAGAGAGAAAAAACAAATATAAAATTTCAGAGTGATATCTCCAGAAAAACATGACCAACAGGTAATAACAATGAAGCACTAAGGGTTTCTTAAAACATAAAAAAAATGTACTTGTATATAATCAAACAACTTACGGAACACTGGTGTACTTTCCATGGACAGTCTTACTTTCTCTTAGAAGAATTCTAAAGAGGAATTCAAGCAAAAATAATTTAAATTTCACCCTTCGCTCTGACATGAGGCATTAATAATCAAAACTACTGGGCTTTTTTCCATCGTCATGGATGTTCAAAGCTGGGTTAAGAAAGCCAAGGGTAAGTGCAAAATTTGAGTTCAGATTTGAAAGCTTAAAAAGAAAATCCAGTAGACCTTTGTCACAAGGCAGCCATTTTGTCTCAGGAGACTTAAAAAACTTTGTTTATGCACCTGCCGCAAGACAAAGGTCTATCACATTTTGATGATTAGATGCTCTTACTTCTGAACAAAAGAAAAGAAACCTGGATTGGAATAAATAAATAAATTTACAGCTTTAAAAAGAAAATTCGTAAGGTAGATCTTGAACAAGTAATCACAGAGGGCTGTAAAAACTGCTTTCTATGTTGTACATAAATGACATTTTCTAGACAAAAAAATATGTTTTATTGATATTTTTTTTTAGGACATATTTTTAAAATCAATAAATATTTATTATATAAACTGCAGTGTTTTACAAGGATTTCTATTTTATATGATAAAAATACGATATTTTTACATGTGAAGATTTTATTCAATATTTTTTTTAGGATGTATATTTTTGTAAAATTTTATTCTTTATAAATATTTATTTATATTAATTAGTTAGAGCTGATAGTATTTTAATTTAGTGTCCCCTGTTAGTAGGCCTTACATGGCCAGCTAGAAGACCTGACACTGAAATAAAGTTTATCATCATTATCATCATAAATAAACAAAATGATGATTTAGAGGTAGTATAATATCCACTATAAAGTGGAATTTAAAAATGTTGGTTTTGTGAGGAAAGGGGAAAAGCGGAGACCCAGAGAGAAACGTACAAGAAAAGAAAACCAACAACCAACATCGTCCTCAGTGCATCAAACCCAGGATTTGAACACAGGCCACTTGGGTTGGAGGCGAGTGCTCACCACTCTTCCACCCAGGCTAGCACTAATCAGCTTTCGAACAACTGGGCCCTGGATGATACGATAGATGCCTTGTACACCTATAAGCAGTTTGTATTGTTAAAATGGTTATGATTAAAAAGTAAAACAATTCTCACCTGCTTGTCATCCAGCCTTTTGGCCATAAAGGTCTTACTTCATTTTCAAAGAAGGCCTAAAAAGAAAATGAAAAATTAAAGAAATCAGATGAAAGTATACCTGAACTAAAATGAAAATACTGGTAATTACCGGGCGAGATTATAAAAATGCAACATGGCTTCTCTCAATCCCTCCGCGACAAGAGAACTAACTTTACCATAAAATTAATGATCTAGACAAACAGAAATAGACTGAGTGCTACTGTTTTTTATAAGGCCAGTAATGACTTATTAAAACTCCTACTTGGCTCTGGGGCTGAGAAAACAAAAGAAATTTAAGTTTTTAACTTATTCATCCCTGAATCTCAAAGCCATTTCTTTTGTTTACTCCCCCTCAGTCTCTGATCCAAGTATGAATATTAATAAGTCAAAACTGCAGGTCTATTGCAATCACCTTACACTTAAAATTTTCACATCTAACAAGACAGAGCCAACACCACGTCAGGGCCTGGTTCCCCAAAAGATGGTTAAGTTTAACCCAGGATTAAGCCAAATTTCAAGCAAGGTTTTCTTGTCTAAGAACATGTCACTCTATACTAGCTTACAAAATACAGTTACATGTGTCTTTACTTCGAGATTCAGTGATGAAAACATAGAATTTCAGCCTAAGCAATGCATAGGAAAGTAAATACAAAAGGTAGAACAAAATATTTAATCATGGATTAGCCCTTATCGGCCTCTCAGGAACCAGGGCCAGCAGAGCTAATTTAAGCCTATTAAGTACATGTATTGTTGTTTACGTTCCGTTTTGTCAGTTTTTTCCGTCCTTCCTTTTTTTCCCTCATTTTTCTATTGCCCACAATAAATAAGAGATTTATATCTTATTTTTGTTTGCCATACCTTGTTTGGTGATATTGGCCGTGTCTTTCATGAGTTTTTAATTTTTATATTTTATTTGTTTAATCATATTTACTTTTGGACAATGACTTTTTCCTGGTCCATCAACAAACAACAAAAGAACTTTATATAAATTTAACGGCATTGACCAAATGCTTGTTAAATAATGCAGATCACTATTTTTTTTTTAAATTATTCATCAAAAGCTACATAGGTCATCACCTTTAAGTACTCTTCAGCAGACTGGGCTCTTGTTTTAGACATTTGAAAGATCTTCATCTTCATTTGGACAACATCACACAACAGTCCTCTACAAAGAATTCAAACAAATATCCATTTGCCTATTAATTGGAACAGTATTTTACATAAGCAAAATGTTCAACTCCCAAAGGACTGGTTTAGGCATGCCGACATGGCCGCCATTTGACTTGGGTTTTGGGACACCAATATGGCAGACATGATGTCATGTGAGAGCACCCATTATCATATCCATACAGTCTACTCTTTCTAAGTTGGACACCTTTGGGGCAGGTACTAAGTGTCCGTCTAAGAGAGATCTCCATCTTATAGAGAGTCAAAGAAAGGGAGTAAAGAAAGACAGGGACCAACTCTAGGTATCCGTTTTACAGAGGTGTCCATCTTATAGAGGTGTCTGTTAAGAGAGAGTTGACTGTATTCATTTTAAGGGAGGCAAGGTTGATAACCATAATAACTTAGAAAACAATATAATAACCTGTTTAAAGACATGATTGTACAGTTTATCAAAAGCGTTATAATCAGTAACAAAAGTAATGCGGAGCACTGATTTTTTTTTACTGTAAGTGTAGAAATTCATGTAGACTCATTGGACAGAAGCTTTGATGAAAAAAGAAAATCGAATAATGATTCTTTGACCACCATTTTCTGCTTGACTTTTTATCATCAAAATTGCCATCAGAATATTCGGAACCGAACTACAAACCTTGTGTGGCATTGATGATTCCGACATTGAAGTCTTGAACAATAACAATTATTACAAATATTTGGCATCATTTCTCAGATGTCAATTGTAGACAATTGAAACTAATGTGTTGGATATGTCAGACAGACTTAGGGTGCAAAGGAAGTAAGTTTTACAGCCTGCCATTCGTGCAAGCTGTAGCTAGCATGTACTAGCCCACAAGTCATTTCAACTAGCCCCAAAACCCTATTTGACTAGCAGGATTGATTTACAATCCTTCTGTATTTGAATTTCCCCAAAAAGCACTTAACCATCAGGCAAGTTAAGAACAGATTTCACTAGCCTGATAACAAAATCCACTAGCCCGGGCTATTGACATGACTTTCTTTGCACAATGCAGACTGTAGGTTTAACTGCACAGAACACTCCTATGATATAAATAATCAACAATACATGAACCTTAATTCCTCTGTCCAAATAAATTTTCTCTTGGGAGTATTTTTCTTGGCTTTATCTTCTGGGTGAGAAGGGGCCTGAAATAAAAATTTGTTTCAAAAATAGATTATTTTATTAACAATTTAAAATGAGATTGGCTGCAGCCACAGTAACTGAGTTAATCAGGTTATGTTCTATTTACTTGGTTAAAAATTATTTTCTTAAACTTATGTACTGTACAAAGTATTATTTTTTTGGTATTATGTAATAGCTGCATGCATAGTGGAGCCCTGATCATATTAAAATGTGGGTAGAGATGATCCCTCTGATCAATGGATTGATCAGATTAAACTGCCTTTAACTACCCAGCGAAGAGGTTTGAAATGCAACCCAGTTAAAAAAATTACTGTTTAGTCTTTAACACCCAAAATACTGACATACAGACACATCTACAATAAATTAAAATTTTTGTTATTACACTGGTTAACTTCAGTGAATTGGAAATAACCTGGAAGCCCGCTAGTGTGGCTATAGACAAGTTTTGTAAGACAACTAGCAAATAGGCAAACAGGCTTACATTAGGATCTGTTGGTGTGGTAATCTCATCACTTTTCTCACTGTCTTCAACTACTTCCATGGCTGACTTGAACAGTTCCTTCTACAAGGGGAAAATATAAGAAATTAACTATAGCAACATACAGTAGAACCTCGATAACTCGACCTTGGATAACTCTAATTCCCCGCTGACTTAAACTAAATTCCTTTCCCTTGATCAAAATTTCACTGAACTCAAATTACCTGCTAACTGGAACTGTTTTTTGTTTCCCTTCAGAGTTCAAGTTAAAGGGGTTCTACTGTAAATTTAACAAAGCTCTATCTAATGAACCATTAGGAAGTCATTACAGCGTACACAAGGAAACTCTAACTTGTGCATCTTCAGAACTCAGAAGCAAAAAAAAATTCTTACCCACTGTCACACTAAAATATAGGTAATAATTTTACAACCCAATTTCTTAACAAGCTCACTCCCATATTTTTTCTTTAAATTCCACCTTTTTCAATAACAGATATTTTCAAGTATTCCATTGTCATAAGGAACAACTACTGACTTGAGAACAAGCAAATCACACTTGGCATGAAAAATTAAATTCCGGAAGGATGGTTGCTTAGTTATACATGACATTAAATTAATATTTTACTTCTACCTTATGGTCATCTGGATTTTCCCCATCTTGTTTTTGGCCACTGAAAATATAAAGCAATTATAAGAAAATTCTTGATGTTCATTCATAATACCTTGTTATATAAAATTTTGGCGACACTTTAATTTAGCGAATTTGGCGATTTTTTTCTCAAAATAGCTAAATTAAAATGCACCAAAATTAAGTGTTACTAAATTTAAAATGTTGTTAAATTAAAGTGAGTACAAAATGAAATTCCACCATCTGGTCAGTTCACACACATATGTTATTTGACGGTAGATGATGACGTGGTACTCGTAATGGAAGCATTGATTGTGGGACAGCATTGATGAGTGAGGACATATGACAATACAGCTGCAGTTTTGTTTGTTTAAATTAAAGTCCAGCTAAAAAAGGAATCTTCAAAATCGCTATTAAATTTAAGTGTTGACAAAAATTTTCATGTAATAAGGTACACATAATGTACTTTGTAACATTCATTATAATTATTTTCTTACTTTTATCTTGCACATGGAAATAGTACTTTGTACATGCATACCACCACAAAGTAAGTTAACCATCTAAACTCAGAAGTAACCATTTCAACAAAAAAAAAAATAAAATTTTACCCTTGCTTTTTGCTTTCTTCTTCTACATGCTGCCTGACCTCTTCCTCAAATCTCTTAATTTGCTCAGGAATAACTCGATCCACAGCTAAACATGACACAAGAACAAAACATTATTAAACCCCTTGCCACCTCATACAGAAGAGATTTCACAACATCAACAGTTTCATCTAAATAATATCACAGGGATCCCAGCCAGTTGAGTCTGACACCGTTTTTTTTTTAAGAAAGAGCCTGCAAGTAGTTGAACAATGAGTGAAGTTCGTAAAGCACCAGTTTGCAGTCCCCTGTTTTTCTGTAAGATCAGTGGGATATATGGAGTGCTTTGTTCTACGGGTGGCCATCTTGGTTGCAAATGTTCCGAGTCTAAAGCAATATGGCTGCCTAAACAGATAAGACCAGGTAAGTGCGTGATCACAACGATCTTACGAAACAAAAAATAGGGGAGTGTGAACAGTCTACTAATAGTTAGTAGTACTCAATAAATCAAAACGAAAGCCTGATGAAAATCAGCAGCACGCCGTTAAAAATAATGTCATGATTGTAGTATATAGAATTCTCACGAGACAAAATTAATCATAAACTAGTTAATATTCTTGGCTTTGGAAAAGTCAGCTTTAATAGAGACGTGACTTACCTGCTTTGAGTTTGGCCATTGGCTCTCTTAATCTGCCAGCCTACAAAACATTATCATTATTAGGTATGAAAGAGTGGAAGAAAATATGTAGAGAAAGTTAATACTACAGTGTAAATAGAACCAGCTCACTAGCAGGATTTTCAAGTAGTTCGATTTCTTGACTGGCATGTTACAAATTAAAATAAGAGAATTTAAATAACTTTCAACTAAAGCAGCTTATGGGAGAAAGGGATGCAATAATTCTGGCTCTTCAACTCACTTGATCATTTAAGAGAAGATTCTTTGCTCTTTTTAACAAAGTCTCCTTTGTGCAAGGCAGGTAAAATGCCAAAAATTCATAGATTCCCTGAAAAAGTAAGGAAATAAAAAATGTATATTACATTACATATAATTTGGAAATTGCATGAAACAATTACAACTGAAACGGGAATAGTTGACATAATAATAAACATCATTATTGGATGAGGTTTTCGTGATACCTGGAATAAACAAGGTCAAGGTAAGTGAAGGCCAAGAATGATGATACTTACCGAGACCTCGATTATTTGGAATATCACTAAAACCAAACCTAATAATTGTTTTATTATACATTGTTTTCAAGAAAATAATGACAAACACACCGTTGCAAGGAACCTGAATTGATATTGTCATAGGAAATCATGCATTATATTCACAACCAACAGCTTATTTAGTTGCCTGTTAGCAGATAACCAACTAATCTGTAGGTTGTGCTGATTTCCAAAATTAGCTGTAGGCTCGCGCCAATGAGAAGACAGATACTGAGTACAATCTATAATAATATTAATAAAAATAATTATAGAACTCACTGATCGCACTTTGCTACTGAGAGCTCTTGACTTTGTTTCAAGCCTAAAAGAGAGTCAAAGTTCAAGTAAAGTTCAAGTCTCCATTTTTATTCAACTAAAACTGGTGATTATGTTTACACGACCCCACAAGCATTGAGCTTTAAAGTCTATCCTGTTTCAATAAAGGATATGATGATGATAACCAAAACCACACTATTAAAAAAGATTGTGAAAAGCATACACTTTTTCAAGGATTCCTCTAAATCAGTTAAAGTTCAGCAGTACAAGTACAGTTGTGTACGGTGAAGTAAAAAATAATGGTAATGTCAAGATGAAAGCATAATAATGTGGTGCTGTCCTTGCTTCACCAGCAGAACAGGCAAAGATGGTCAAAATCCAGTAAAAAAAATAATTAAACATGGCTCATTGTCAGTAAGGCTGTAGTTGCTTAATACGTAGTAATAACTGCTTTCACAGTAGAAAAAAATGCAAAAGGAGGATTAGGGGCTATTCAAATGATAATGAGATGAATTTTATTCAGGAACAAGTTTATTCTATCTCCATAAATCTCTCTGATCTATTTGCATGACACGTGTACCAAGATGGAAATTTGTTCCCGTACAAGCTGCTAATGACATTATTTTGGTTTTCAGTCTGAACGAAATTCTCATTCTAGTATGACATGTCATTCTAGTGTCATGTTTCTAAACTGAACATTGAAAACCATGTGGTCTAATGTGAGTGACACATGCATAACATTTTCAAGATGGAAGACAAAGATGGTGCAGATGAGGGAATTATTGCATCAGTACAAATTCATCCTGGAATGTATGCCATTCTAAAACTAAAGTCATTCTGGTACAACACATGAGTACCTGCAACACCTTCTAATTATTACAAACACCAATTAATTAATCTAAAAAAAGGAACTCACTCCAGTAACATATGATTTACATCAGAGTTAAAGAACTTGCACTTTCCCTCAGTGATGCCATCAGTACCCGCTTGCTTCAACCTCATGATGCAAGCTTCTACATCAGTGGGTAAACACTGGGGAAGGCTAGGTTCAGCTATCTCTGAAGAGCTTGCCTCTCCCGTTGAGATTCCATTTTGAAGTGTTGAACTAAGCAAAGAGTCATTCTTTGTCACAGAGGCATTTTCTTCAGTTGTAACAGCACTGCCACTGCCATTTACCATGCCAGGCTCTGTTTTAACAATGCCTTGATTACTTTGCTGCGATGAATTCTGTACTTTTTGTGGAGAAGAACTGTTCACTATAACATTGTTTGTCCCTTGTGATCCTCCAGTAGTTAACACCATGTTTGAAGAGACTGTCGCAGAGGTGGTTTTTGCTGAGGAGGATGGTGAAGACAGCATGTTTACGATGTTTGCATTTCCTAAACTTAGCCTCTTCTTGTGCTTTTTCTCCTTTTTTTCCTTTTCCTTTTCACTGCTAAAAGTTAAAAGCAAAAGTTTACATTTGTACTGCATGTTAATGCAGGTACTTTTCACATCTGTCCTTTTTTGGTGGTTTTATGTCACTTTGGTAACAAACTGAAGCATTGGGAAGTGTTTAAAAACCTCCATTGTGGAAACCTTAAGAAAAATTAAGAATCTGCATGTACTTCCCAGGACATACCGGGACAGGGCTCAAAAAAAGACCTGTTCAGCCATCTGGGACAAAAAATACAGAAACACACAAAACGGATCGAAATCCACCAATCACAAGTCACAAATCATGACCTTTTGAACCAGTTGAAGGAAACTTCTGTTTCCTAAGAGGTTCACTAAGATGATTGAAGGCAGCAAAAAACCCAAACCTCAGTTGGCTTATGAACTTCAGAATTCGCATGTTTATGAAAAGGGTAGTAAGAAATATTTTTGTTGGTGTTCCAATCTAAATAACGATGACATAATTTCTGCCTATGCCAGGTCTGAAAACTGGTCTGGATTCTAGAGGCCAGGTCTGAAAACGGGTGTGAAAAATGACATTTTTGGTCTGAAATAGGATCGAGATTTGGAGAACTGGGCAGCACACCACCAACAAGAATTCCTAGGAGTACCCCCCGGGCTTTGTGCCCTCCTAGTTTCTAAATACTTGCTATGGCCCTGTTAGGACAAGCTGAAATTCAAATTCTTTTTAAGCCCCACAAATCTCTCAAGGGAAAATTAGTTATACATGTGCAAATTGATGGCTTATTCTTAAAACTGACAAGTACTTACCTGGAGCTTTTTCTTGGCTTTTTCTCCTTGTCTCCTGATTTTTTTCTCTCTTTCTTTTCACCGGGTACCTTAACTTTCTTTACCTTGGGCACCTTTGGCATTTTCTAAGCAAAAGAATTGTTTTGAAAAGCATAAATCTTTCTTGCTTTAGAGAAGAAGGAAGAGGCACAAGTGAGGAAGGGCCCTAAAGCAGAAAATTAAGGGTAAAGAGAAGTTTCCTCCTCCTTTAACTTGCCTTAAAACATACATTTAAAGGTATGGGTGAAGTTACAATATAGTTTTCTTCTTTGAAATAATATATAGACTTTATGATTTTGTCAGTTCGAAATAAAAATGTCTTAGATTGTACAACTGTACCTGTCAAAACTACTTTTATTCCAAATTTATACCCTGTAGTCTCGAATTTGGAGTGGAAAAAAATCATACACAACACTCAGACTTTCTGAGGTTCTGACTGTACAGACCAAATATAGTTTCTGGATAATTTGAACTGTAATAAAGGTTCACAAAAAGGAACTCATGAAATTCTTATACACATGGCTATGAAAGTTCCATACATACATGTACATGTAGGTTTTTGCATTTTCAGGGCTTAGAAGAGATCAAGATGTTTCAACTACAAACTAAGAAAGTCTACATGTACATCAGGCGATGAGTTGACGAGTTACACGTCAATTTAAAAAGCACAAATATATCATTTTCTGCTGTGAACGTTTGGTTTTCCACAGCTGTGATTAGCATGCTTTCATCCTTGCTACTTCAGCCAGCTGTTTTCTTGGCAGTCCAGTCTTGTTCAGCTCTTATCAGCACCCATGTTGTGGGATCTTTACTCCACTATCCCAGTTGCAAAAAGACCAACCATTCACTCCAGAGAATTTTGTGTTCTATAAAGTGGCATGTAACTAACTAACCTTATTGCCTGATGAAGACTAGCAGTATGCTATCAAAAGGTCACAGTCCGCATCACAAGCAACTACATTGTACATGTACAAACAGTAGCTGAGCCAAACGCCAAAACTTCAATAAACGTAATTAATATTTTACTTCAGCATGGCGAATAATGATAAGATTTCCTACAACATCTACAGTACATGTATTTACCATACGCCTAGTCTTATTTCCTTTCTAAATGTACCTTTGGGGACTTGAGTTTCAGTTTCTTTGGTTTCTGAAAGTCTCCCTCGTCCTGTTCGCTGATACACAAAAGATTTGAAGGTGACAATAAGCCACATTGTACAAGGAGGAATTTTAAACAGAAATGCTTATATCTGAGAAGGCTTATAACCAGAATAGAAAACGAAGTTCAAAAAAAGCTAACAGTGCTAATCAAAATGGTATAATAAATCAAATTCAGTTCAATGCAAGTCAGGTCTAGTCAAGGGGGGGGGGGGTCTTAAAATATTTCTCTGTTTCTGATTGGCCAAAATCCCACGCACAATTCATCATAACCAGCTACTGTAGAAAAATTTTGCGATATGTGAACTGATGGCATCAGTCATGCAGCAAAATTACCAGATTATTGAATGGTTAACCGAGAAGGCCTTGGGACAAGGTTGAGTTGTTTTTGGTGGTGAGTACAAAATGGCGGAACGTTTCACTTGTTTCATGGGGAACAAGTAGGCAAACTATTCACTAAAAATATAGCAAGAACAACAAGAAGACAACCCTGCTATTTGGAGAATATTTGCAGAACTGAACAACTCTTTATCTCCTAAACTATTGAAGATGAATTGATAGGGTAAGCATGTTTAGCTTGTTTTTAAACTACAAATTATTTTGAATGAATAACATATACAATAATATTATCGAATTCAGCTTTCGTATCATCTGAAGAATTATGGAGATCTTGAAGGGTGTTATCCGCCAAGGCCGCACCCTCCTCAATCTCTATAATTCTTCAGAAGATACTCAGCCTCACTCATTAATTGCTAATTATATGGTACAACCAAACACAGAACCACAGCTACATAAATGACAAGCCAAAAAAAATTAAAACAGAACCCAAGGTTGTGCCCTATCAAAAATAAAGAGAGCCCAGTGCTCCGAGCCTGTGCAATCCATGGTGCCCTGCATAGGTTTAAAACGCTAACATTTCCTAGTCACCCCACAGCAACACATAAGGAGCCGGGGGCCACCAGGTACATGTACTGCTAGAATGAAGCCCTTGAACCCAAGAACTTCATCAAAATACACATACTATTTATTATGCAAGCATAACATTTTACCTCTCACCACCTGGAGATACTGGTCGGAAGTTAAGTGCACCTTGGTTGATGTAAAATCCACCATGTTCTGTAGTCCAGTCTGCAGGTAACAGCTCATCATACTAGAACAATAAATTGAAAAAGTTTCTTAATCATTCATTCCAGGATTGGAGCCGATTTCTGATGCCAGAGGTTTAAATTCCACGCAAGCACCTCACAAGCCAAAATCTATTACAGAAATTTTCAATTTCATTTTGAAAAACAATAATACATGTACAAATGCATTGACTTGAATGGCCATGCCATAGGACTCTGCTCAAGGAAACTTAGAGTTGAAACTACAGTACATGAATGTCAATTGACAAATCTATAAGGATTAATATTATCTTATCTCTATTTTAAATAAAAAGTGTGACTTGCAATATTGCCTAAAACATCATCTTCGTTGGTTGTACGCAATTGATTGAAATAAAAATAATATCAATTTAAAAGACCAAAATCTACTACCCCAAAAATATTATCTCTAAAATACATGTAAAGAGGAACTCACAGCTTCACTGTCATCAACAAATGGATCTGTTTCATCATAGCCATATGTTACATCAATCAAATCCTAGAAAGGCAACAGTAAAAAGTTGTAGAGCAACTACTTGATGTCATTCCAAGCACAAAAAACAACAAATCTGGCAATTGTTTCTAATTTGCTAAACTACTGGTTTCATTGCAAGGATTTGATTGATTTGAGATTCTGGTGGGAAACATTTTCATTGTTAGATGTCATGTGACCTTAAAGTAACCAATGAGAGCCTGCGCTGTTGGGAAAAAATTTCCAGCTGTATAACTATCACATAGGGTGTGTTTGATTGTTCATAAAATATTCTGGAATAAGAATATATAAAAGGTTTGTTGCAAACCTCTTGTAATGTGACTTTTGGACCACTTAAGAGCTACATACATCAGGATATTTTATTTCAAGCATATTTCTAGATATTGCAATGCCAATGAATGCCAAAATAAGTGATTCCTAGGGTCAAACACACCCTTAACAATCAAAGGGTAGGGTTTTATGAACAGGGAAAATGTAATCTGACAAAGACAGAATTGGCTGAAGCCATTGTGCACCAAAGTATTACAAAAATCCAACATGCTCTAAGAACAATAATAATTCTCCGAGAATCAACTTATTAAGAAGAATTCAATACCAACTTCAACAATAAAGATTGAAAAAAATGATATCAGAAGTACAATGTCTGTTTAATTTACTATTTACATGATGAAAAATGTCATGAGTATATAGACCTTATATCTAGACATAAAGGCAAATAAAACTAAAACAAACATACCAGAAAAAAGTGGATTAAATTAGATAGGTGAAAAAACACAATAATATTATATAAGACCAAATACATTATTATAAAAATTATTACTCATAACTGGAAAATACCAATACATCAATAAGTGGAATGCTAACAAGATTAACATATGCCTCACGGAGTGACCTCTGAATTCCACTGGGTCTATACTTGCTTTTGAAGTAGTTAACCAATTAGGAGTATATTATGGACAACCTCTCTCGTAAATATCGTAACAACATTTTTGCCTAAAGTATTTAAAGGAAATGCATTGGAAGAAGCTTACGAATGTAAAAGTCAGTGTAGTTACTGTATCATATCCAGAACAAACTGGAGTTTGGAAATATTGATTACCACAAGATGCAGAGTCAACACCAGCTACAAAGGTCTTAACTTTCAACCACGTTGATGCAGGGTTTTATCCCTCAATAGAGGTTTGTAGCAAGGGCTAGAAAATTTATCGCCTTTGACTGATCCACTAAAGGGTTTAGAAATTTTCCCTCAAAATAATAAATCGTTTTTTATATGCAGGAAGAAATTTTTCCACTGCAAGCAGCAGCTTATCCTTTCAAACTACAAGGAAATCTTGGAAAGCTTTTAAACGGATTGCTAAAACTTTGCAGTGTTATCAATAATGCGTTATTTTGTGAAACTGGGCTCATTTTAAAAACCGAAATTTCTATTTCCCCTCTCCAGTTTCAGTGAAAGTTAAAACTACCCTAGCTTATTTTTTTTACAACGTTCTGCCACCGAAATGCCAAAAGAATTGCAGAAGAAATTTTGAAAGTTTCATATAAGACGACAAATAATACGCAGATATATAGATATTTAGCCCTTTTCAATTTTAAACTGCAATTTATTCAATCTGTTTTTAAGTGTGTTACCGGAAACTAGAAATACGGACTCTTCTTCGTATTTCCTGTATTAAAGAAATCAGCGTGAACTGAGAGAAATAAAACGGAGGGAGCCAAAACCTTACAGAATGGAAGAGAAAAGAAATTTTGCATCACGCTTATCGTAATTTTGAGTTATAAACAAGATCTGTTCTTTTCCTGGGTCCACGTTTATAGTTGTAAATAACGCAAGAAATCGACATTTTCGTGAGATGTAAATATAGCAAAGTGTCATTGAATATTGTGGCACCGAAACTAGAAGAGACAATACACAAAACCATGGATTTGGAGTTTTAAATACTTAGAAAACAATAGCACAAAGTCAAAAACGACTTACGAATCCCTGAAAAGGCAGCGAGTGTTAACAACAGGGTCATGTCATAAAGGACAATGAATTAGTAACATAAGGAAGGCACTACACTAAACAAGTGCTCGCATAATTCTACACACACGGCTTCAATACACCCCCGTACAGCACCGGTATTCTTTCAAAAAAGCTAAATAACTTCTACTCTAAAAGCAATTAGTATGGTTATAATCCATGTCAAAACACAATTTCGTAAGATCAGTATTTGTAAGAACGTGTCCTTGATCGACGCAGAGAAGCCAATTTAAGCTTATTGATGTTTGCAAACTAAATTTAAAACCGGGGAATAAACTTCACAGACGTAGTATTTTGGTTTACCTCCATGCGATCTCTCCTCCGCTTCTTGGATGTAGGTTTTGGAGCCTGTGAACAAGAAAAACGAATTGTGATCTCAAGTATTCATACTCGGTAAATTTTTGCTCGGCAAAGGGTTCCTAAGGAATCTTAAGCCTCGAACAAAAACACGTATTGACTTTGCATCGGTGTGTACAACTTACGTATTTCTGCTCAAATTTCTTTGCCAAGGCTCTGAGCTTTTCATCATCTCCATCTTCATCGTCCCATGGAGTTTTCTCTGGAGTTTCGCCGGACTGGAGTGTGAGAGAAAAAATTGAGTTCACTCTTCGGGAATCAAAATCACGGCCATTCTAACAGCGGTTAAAAAAATACACACTGGTGTTCTTCGCACACGAAATTGTCTCCGCTTTAGAGAAAAGGACTGTACTGAAAAATGGCTGAAAGATTCGCCTACCTTGCGAGTAGCGGATTTTACGAGGTCCAGAAACGAATACTCGGGGCAGGTTTTGTCGTCGCTGGCAGGTAGTGAGAGCGTAAAACGCAAAGTTGGTACATTTTCTGAGCCTTTCCGAAACGCGTCGCCTATCTCCGAAGGAAATGGGCTAGCTTTTTCCATTTCCCATGAAGAGGAAGCCAAAACCTAGGGCCTTCTGTATGGACCCTTCTTCAAACGCCATGGAGTGGAGCCTCTTCCATCTTAAACTTGCCCGCTTCTCCGTTCCAAAATTTAACACTGGGACTAACTGCGCATGCTCAGTGACCCACTGCGCAGTCGCAGTGCAGATTTATGTCCGAAAAGGCTTCGAAGTTTCTCTCTTAGTGGAAATTTAGCAGAATCCACAACAAATCGAGCAATCTTCCGATTTTCGATCTTTGCCTCAGAATGGGCCTTAAACGTCGTTAGAGGTCCGAAAATGGCCTAAAATCGGTAAAAACGCGAAAAAAATTGTTTAGTGAAATTTTAAAATTTATGGATTCTGCTCCCTCAACCTTCCTAAAATCCTAAAATGTGGTCCTTTTTATGTCCAAAATGGCGAGAAACGCAAAAACGTGGAGCGAATTAGCCCGCTACGCCCCACCCGGTACAGGAGAACGCACATGTTTCCACGGAATCGCTGGCTTAAGTATATTATGCAAAACCCTATTGTTTAGCCCCGATCAATTTTTCAGCGCTACATGTACTTGATACGCGCTTATGCTTGCGTGAAAAAAGCGCTTTTGTTGGCTGATCGCGGTCGAAAATGACAGATGCTATACCAACCGGTAATTCTTATTGGACGCATTCCGGCCCGTGTTTACAGCTCGCAAAGAACAATATTGCGTGAAATACCACTTTTATTTCCGGTTTGTGATGGAGTCCGCTGACAATTTGCAGACTCAGTAATGCTTTTTGGTGCTGGCGAAAAGTGGAAAAGGCGTTATTTGCTCTCTATCCTTATAAAGCCGGGGTTGTTCAACTCCTTATGAGTTTCTGTCTCCATTTAAATAATGCCTATTTCATCCCACAGTCACAGTGGACAATTCTGTAAACATGCTTTTTGTGAACTAGAAGAAATAGTTCTCAGGGCTATCGAAGTTGGTTTTACCCACTATGGACTCTCGGAACACATGCCTCGGTATGAGCCGGAAGATTTGTACGAAGAAGAAATAGAGGTGAGATTTATTATTTCGCTTTCTTAACTGAGTGAAGATTCATTATAATATCCGATAAGCGTACGGCGCTCATCGTTTTCAACAATAAGATTTAGGTTAAGATTATTGCTGCGGAGCGACCGTAGGGAGCGAGCAGCAACATAATCGGGATTTAAGGGAAATATATATGGTAAGACGAATCCTCGAATTCATCACTTTTTACCAGAATTCATTGCATTTAACCATCCTCGCTCGTCGCTGCTCTGGACGTTTCGCGCGTAGGAACGTCTGCGACTCAGTGGTAGAAATTCCATACTGATGACGCAAATCAATGTTTATATAATAAAGCCGGTAGTCAGATCATGAGTTCCAAATATAAATTTGTTCAATTTTATGTGTCTTCTGGTCGATTTTGGTATACCGTTGTGTTCATCTACCAACGAGCTCAAGCAAAACTCAAATACTTCTTCTAGAGAAGACTATATTCCCCAAATTCCACAAATATTGACTGTTTTGGTAGAGATTCCGTGACATGTACATACAGAGTGCATTGCGGTACTTTTTACCAGAATGCATTGCGTCACGAACAACTCAAATTAAAACACGAGGAAATTTGGTGGCTGAGAGCATTCATTGTTCGCTGCCCAGACTCAGAGTTTCTTTGTGTCAAATTTTCTACAGCAGGGTTAGAGGTCTTACCAAATTTAAGACACTAAGGAGTCTTTCAGATGAGTATGATGGTTAACTTTAGGATTAGCCTGCGTGGCAGGCGTTTGAAAGGGAAGGGAAGGGGAGTTTAAGGCTCGAGAGAAACACAAGAGGCATGTGAGGAGGGAGGGAAGGAAACGCCTGCAAGGAAACCATTGTTTTCGCCATCCTGCCTACTAATTATGTATGCAAAAATGACGCAATTGTAAATGACTAGCTGTCAAATAAGTCTGTCAGCGATGCACGTAATTTTAGCTTTTGTTTTTCTAAAACGAGATATCTGAAGTGTAGGTACATTCTATAAAAAAAAAGTTCAAATGCAGCGGTCATCCGTTGGAAGAAGAAAGTTGCAATGATGCGTGTCTTGTTATATAAAATCGAGCATAAATCTATTACGTCGTTTGCTGAAGGAAACATGCTGGATGTTGCAACTTGCATGCAATATCTGTCTGAGAAAAATTTAAAACACTTTGCCAGCTCACGAATTCTTGTAAGTCTCACTGCCTAACCAATGCCAGTATCAACAGAATGTGCCACAGCATTACTATCTTTTAGATACCCCAGTCTCTAAAATAATGAGCTCATCCTCAGTGTATTATCCGTGAAACTCTCAAGTGACGGAAAACAAAGGAAACACAGAAGTCAACACAAGAGAACCTAGGAAAACAAAAGGTGCACAACAAAGAAAAAGTTCACAGGTTGTTACACTGAGGTAAACCCAAATAATAGCTCAATCAATTCCAAGTGTGCCTATCCCCCCTCCGTCCCCATCCATTTGTCAGGCATCTGTTGTCTTATCAGTCCGGGTGGCGAGGTTTGTTCAAAAACCTCTACGCGGAGATTTTACATTTTTCAATTCTTCTTGAAGCGGTTAACAGCTCTCCTTTTTCAATATTTCCCTCTAGAATATGCCTATTTAGATAGCTATATATATTTCTGTAAAAAATATTGTTAATAAATATGTTTAAAATGATACAAGACAGTGGTTTTCACTCCATCACCACCCTATCAAGCTTGCCCTCCACCCCCGTTCCCCATTAGGCATTTTTCAGGTGTTAGCCAGTCAGTTAAGTTCCATGTTCACTGTATGTTCCCACTTTTCCCATGTTGGGCTATTGTCATCAAATGGCCTGCTCGAAGGTGGGAATTTGCCATAGTGGACTTTCATGTATTTCTTCTTGCACTTTTAAAATGGATAAATCTATGGCACGTACATGTTAAGTGAACATTCATGATTACAAGCTAATTAAAGAAAGATGTGTTACCACAAACTTTGAGTTCTAGCAAAATAATTGTCCTCACCCTCCCTGAATACTTGCCTGCAGAAAGTGTAAGAATGGCCACTACTAGAGATTTAAGAGGGAATAGCAAGCCACTGTGGAGAAGAAGTTGAAGTGAAATTGTACTTGTTTGCAAAGATTGACAGTACCCTACAAGCAGTAAAGGAAAATGCAGAAAAACCATCTCAGGGTGTTCATTAGGCATCGGAGATTGGAGAGTTCTCAGTTTATGATGCAGAATTCTCCGGCTAACATTCGGTAACCTATGACTATTTTTTATTCAGAGTTGGAGCCTTTTTAAAAATATTATCCTGTAACATTACACCTTTCTCCTGCTACTAGAATTCTAAATGAAAACCTTGCATCTAAAGTTAACCATAAAAGTCCAATGAAGGTTTTGTTCTACTAATCAAAAACTATCTTGACATTTTGCTTTCTGGGCATGCTGTTGCATTCATTGACTTACTCTCTCAATTATAATGCTAATTTGCAATCTTTAGGCTCTTTCAAGAAAAATTAAGTTTTTCTTTGTTTTAAGGGTCATGGCCATGACCCTACAATGAGGTTCTTATTTGAATCTGCTAGCCTCTTGCTGGGGGTAGAAAATAACACATTCTGTACGTTTAAATGTCAATGTGTTAAGCAAGGAAATAGTGATTAAGGATGCTATCTTTATTTCTCTTATTGGAAATGAGGCTGCCATTTTACCTTGTCATTCAAGACACGTGAAGGTCCGGCCACTTGCAGGGCAAATGCAGTACCTTTATTACTCAGTTGGTCTAACACCCTGAGTATTGGTCTGGCCTCTAAAAATCAAACCCACAACGTTCCACTCTGCAGTCGAGTGCCTGTCCAACTAAGCTCATGAAATCCTGCCCATGGTTAGGTTATGCCCAACTTTCCAAGGAAAAAAGGGCAAATACCTGACAAATGCCTTGTTGGGGGGGGCAAATTGGCCTGTTTGGAATTACAAATTGAAACGGGCAGACATACAGTACTGAAAACTCCGGAAAATCTTCAAATTTGCCCCTTCTGCCACTTAAATGAAGTTGAACATGCATTACACTTTCTATTCAATTGTAATCTTTATGATAGTCTTTGATCTAACTTTAACAGAAACATCATGAAAAAGATACCACCATTTTAATAATTTTGACAACAATGAAAAAACCCTCTTTATGTTTAACAATGTCAATCCTCATATCTACAGACTTACAGCTGCTTAGACAAGTTCATTTATGGAATATAGACAGAAACTTGTTCTTTATTATAGCCTTTATTTTGATGTAAGATTTATAACATAAATAATGTAGGTAACTCCATGTACTCATGTGGGAATACTGAAATAACGTTGTTGACTGAGCCACAAGTTTATTTGCTTGACAGGGGGTACTTGTCAGTTGTGACCATGCTTGAAATTAAGATGGAGATAGTTACCAGGTTGAGGGCTGTAACTAATGGATGGGGCTGGGGATTAATTTCTGGCTAGTACGAGCATGACTATTTTCACAGGAAAAAAAAAGACAAAACTAAGAACTAAAGAAGTTCCTATTTGTTCAATTCCCTGCCTACTAAACTAACGTCAGGGTGGCAAGTTAAGAGGGATACTCGTCACACATCACCAGACTTTTTTAAGGCCTTCATTCATCACAGGGAAAAAATTAGCCATCACGCATAATGTACAGGTAGGTGAGGTGCAATTGCAGAAGGTTAATATGGCAACATCTCAACCCATTGATTAAATCAGCTCTAATGATTAATAAAAAAATTGTTTTAATCGTTTTTGAGTAGTTGATTGAATTGATCTTAATTGTACAAAAGGGTTCTCTGAAATCTGGTGTTGTTCAAATGTTAACCATATTGACCAGTATTGTTTAGAAACAAGAAAAAGGACCAGTAAATGATGTCATGACTATCTGTTTTTAATGTCTGTGCTTCTAGTTTCATATGATATTCACCAATCACAGAAATCCAAAAGGAAATTCAAAATCATGCATCACAGGTTATAAAAATAGTAAATCATGCACCAGCCTGCTATTTCGAATCACGGCTAATTTAAACCCGATCACAGATCACACTGATAATATATTTATAAGATCCACCATACCTTACGGAAAGCCACCCTGAAACATGTACACTGGATAGCAGTGACGTCAGCCCTGTCCTTAGAGACATTTCAGTAAAGTTCATTGCATCTTTGAAGTTAATACATTCCTGTGCCAGTAAAGGACTGATGTGGAGTATTAACAAAATTAAACAACAATCCTAGCACTGCATGCCCCCCCTGATCATGATACGCTTAACAATACATTGTTTATTACTATCCCTCTACATTATTCTTATTACTATGGCTATGTCTGGTATTATATTTTGTTACAAAAATGTAGAGTTTTACATGCAATGAGCAGTAAGAAGTAAGCTGAAACCATTCTAGGCATACAGATCAGAGATGGGTGGGAAGTGGAGGAGGGGGGGCGGGGTTTAGATGGTAGATGGCCTGCGACCTACTGTACTGTGTAGTTTTGTTTGTGACAAAAACATTTTATCTAAAAAAACTTGGCCTGTTGCTTTCTATTAAAAATCAATGTCACTCTATAGTTCTTGTTCATGCCCAATATACACTGTATATCTATGTATCTCACCCCAATTAAAAATTTTAGGAATTCTTCTTTGAACTAAGGGCAATAAATTTTGCCGTGTTTTAATTGATTTTTGCAGTTTCATATAGCTTGTACCAGGCTCTAGCTCACAGAATGAGAGTAGGCATGTCACAAAAACAAGGCAAGTGAAAAGAAGATGCACCTGATTGGCAGAAGTGGGCCTCCACTCTCCAAATTCCCCACCTGTTTTTCGCATCAGTTTTCATGATCTCTGCGCATTACTATCTTGGAGCCTGAAACAGGCTAAGACTTACAGCAATATGTAAAAATCAAGACCCACCCAAAATTTTTTAAACTGCACAGTACCATCTTATTTGCAACCAATGCAAGAGTGCTGTCAATCAGTAAAATTCATGGAGTAATATATTTAAACCTAAAGGGTGCTTTCCATTTGTCAGAACAGAATTGGCAAAACCTGTCAGGTCACCAGGAGAATTCCCCTATTAACCTTTTAAGTCCCAGTAGTGATCAACATCAATTTTCTCCTGACAATATCCATATGTTGCCAAGAGAAATTGTTATGAGAGTTCATAAAATGATCACTAAAGAGAAAACGCCTTGATCTGTTAACAAACTCTCTCAACTAATTCTTTAACAGTATGGAGAATTTATATGTGGATATTGGGGCTTAAAGGGGTTAATCAGGACTATCCAGCCAGATCAGTTTATTTCTAAATGGTGTGTGCAAGGCAGTGATGGGTTTAATAAAAATTTGTGAGAAGACTAATATTCTGAAATACATCATTGTACAGTTGAACCCCACTTTATGGACACCTGCTTAATACAGATACATACTTTTTATGGACAGTTTGCTTTGTCCATGGGAAAAGAAAGCCCTTGCAAATTTTTCTATCTTCAACCCACTGAATATGGACACCCAGTTAATACGGACACTTTCTATGACCCCCTTAGTGTCCTTGTTAATGGGATGTGAGTGTCTTTCTTTTGTGACCAGTCTGGCTGGCCAGTTCTGACTTTTCAAAAGTGCTCTAAAACAACTGAAAATGAAATCACACTATGATTCATTTTACTTTTTTAGGAAAATATGGAACCTTCTGAACTCTGTTGCATTTTTGAGGATTTTGTCAAGGAAGCAAGGCGTCTTCAGGACAAGTATAAGGACAAAATTTCTCTCATTGTTGGCTTCGAAACAGATGTTATTAGAAAAGACTGTTTTGAGAGGATAAAGACGCTGAAAAAAGATCTGGAACTAGATTACATTGTAGGATCCATTCATCATGTTGATGGAATTCCAACAGACATCAGCCTAGAACTTTATGAAAAAGCAGAAAAATTAGCTGGAGGAACAGAGCTGCTTATGTGTCAATATTATGATCAACAATATCAGCTATTGCTAGAAGTTAAGCCTGAGGTCATTGGCCATTTTGACCTCATTAGGTTGTACAGACCTGATTTTGAATTTACAGATATTATTTGGAGGAAGATTGTCAGAAATGTCGACTTTGGCATATCTTATGGAGCATTGTTTGAGATAAACACAAGTGGCGCTTCCCCATCAAAGAAACTGAAAAACCCACACCCACATAAAAGAGTTCTAGAGGTAAGTGAAATATGGTTATGTCCATTGAGGGATATTAGGGAGTTTTAGCAGCCACTAAGGTGACAGCAATAGGCTTAGGGCCTGTTTATATGAGTTGAGCCAGCCTGGCCTGCTTTACCAGCCTGGCTGGGCTTATGCCTTGTTTTCACGTTAAATTTTTGTTGTGTTTATATGAGAAGGTGGGCTATCCTGACTTACCAAGAGATCTCAGCATTACAGCCAGCCCGCCTCCCCACATAAACGCAAAATGGGGCATGAGCCTAGCCAGCCCATTACAAGCGGGCCATGTTGGCTAAAACAGACCCCTAATAAGCAAAACAAGAACTCTGCACGTACAGCACACTTATTGGTACATTTCTTTGTCATCATTACATCACTATGACGTGAACAGTTTTCCTTGTGCTGTGTCTAAAAGAAGGAATGACATAAAATGATCTAAATGTTACCTAAAATGGCTCAAATTGAGCTACAACTGCCAATATCTAAAATACACTTAGATTTCTCAAATCACTTAAAATTGTCTAAAGGCAAAATGGTGAAAATGGCGTCACTGACTTTGCATGTGCTTTGGAAACATTTAGAATATTTAAAAGTGGGGACTTGACTGCAAAACAGTTGGTAGAGTCTCACATGTAAGAGTCTCTCCCCAGTCTCGCTCTCTGTTTTCAGCCTCGCTCCAGACCTTTTGTTTGACTGTTCGCGCGTACTTAAATACGGGCTGTTTTGCAGTCTAAGGGTTGATTTCCAGTGTCACGTAATTTTACATGCGTAAATAAAATAGAAGCAATGTTTGAAAGGCCACGCACAAACGTAAAGGTTGAGCAAGGTTCAACTTCACATATATGCTTGACCTTCCATACATTGCTTTTATTTTTTTCACTTGCGTAAATAAATTAGACGCAGTGTATAAAAAGTCGCACATAAAAGTAAAAGTTGAACCTGGCTCAACTTTAACATTTACGCGCGACACCTCAAACACTGCTTTTATTTTATTTACACGCGTAAAAATGTACATGGAAACCCACCTTAAGTCTTCTTGCTACTCGGTGGGAAGATGATGGCACGAAAAAGAAAAAGTTTGCTCAGTAACGCAGTTTTGATTGGACTAGAGCTCGTTTATTCAGATAGTGCCGAAGATTTGAGGGTGTGCCTAGCAACCTAGTTGTGATTGGTGCAGCGCTAACAGTGCAAAAATTTTGAGTTTGCCTGGTAATGTAGGTTTGACTGTAACCACCAGGCTTTCAATAAAATTTTGCCACGTATATCTAAGCTCCAAAAATTGGACCTGATTTTTGTTTAGTATGTTTGGTACAGAGTTCACAGCGAAAAATTTGCAAATTTGCCCAGCAAAGGAAGAAGTTCGATGTTTGAAACTGGCCTTAACTTAATCAATTACCATGGTTTTTCCCTAGTACTTGGTGGAGTCTGGTGCAAAACTCACCCTGTCCGATGATGCACATGGTACTGGCGATGTTGGTTTCTGGTACAACAACTTGTCTCAGTACCTAACTGATAACAGGGTCACTGAACTGCACTACCTTGTGCCCCACCCCCAGAAAAAAGTGGTTTGTAGAAAGATAGTGGATTGTTTAAGTCATCCATTTTGGACACACTGCAGGGAATTTTTGGAAGAGAATTAGCGGTGGTAATTTATTTCCTAGTTTGAAAATGAATTAGCGCGTTCCATGCATCATCATCATCATATCATAAAACTTTATTTAAACTCGAATTTTAGGGTAGCTAACAAGCTAATATCTTCGAGCTGACACTACATAAAAACTATATAGAAAATATATATATACATTAAATGCAAGGAAAGAAAATATCATTTACAATTCACAATTTTAAGTTTAAGTATGTCAGGCCAAAAGAATCTACATGAAGGTAACATCCTGTATTTTAGTCTTAAAGTCTGCAAAAAAACTGGTACGAAAAAAGTCCGGCAGTGCATTCCACTGCTTAGCTGAAAAGTAAGAAAAGGAGTTAAGACCATAGGTAGTTGTTTTAGGTTTACTTAGTGAAAGAATGTAGTTGCCACGAAGATCATAGGAAGAGGACCGGAGTGAAAACATATTCTTCATATAAGTAGGAAAATGAGTGAAAAACAAACTCTTATATAACAGAATGAGGAAATTTTGAATGCGTTTGTTAAACAAAGAAGTAGAGCTGACTTTAGAGAGAAGAGTGTTGTATGGAGACGAGTAATCTCCAAGTATAAATCTAAGTATTCTTTTATTTAAAGCTTCGAGCTTATCTGCATCGCGCGCTCCACAAAAGTGCCAGACAGAGGAGCAATAATAAAAGTGAGGTAAAATATACGCTTTGTAAAGTTTGAATAAGATTTCCTTGCGTTTGAAAGTCTAAAAAGCTAAGGGGTTTAGATGGTAAAATTGAGGTCGTGTTGTACTGGGATCAACCGTTTCCGGTTGGTTGGGATTTTTCGTGTTCCGAGTCATTGGGAAAAGATCGAATTTTGATTGGTTTGGTTGATCAACTTTTGTTAACCAGCTCAGAACTTGAACTTGAGCCTTCAATTGGGAACTTCAACCAAATTAACCAAAACCAGCTTTTCGATTGGCTATTCGTGCTCAGGGTTTCCTATTTTCCCTACTACGTTTCTTGGAAACCAATTACTGCTAAATGAGAAGATAACGCCTTAGAGGAATGAGAACAGACCCAATCTGAGATAAAATGCGTTATATTTCCCTGTTTGTAAAACTAAAGTAAATTACAATGAATGGAATGGTCTATCCAATCATATTAAAGAATGAAACAGTATTGCAACTTTTAAAAGAAATGTTTTAAGTTTTATTAAGGATAACTAGAACATTTATATTTCTATTTGTATATATTTTTCTTACATTTTAATCAGTGGGGACGTCCCTAGTATGGCGCATTGGCGCTTTTGGGTGTCTCCTTCTCCACAACTTTTTTTTTCTTATAGTAGTGTTAGCTTATTTCATTTCATTATTTGCTTGTAATGTAGTGGAGTGAATCTGTAATAAATAAATCTAGATGCTAAGACAACTTAATTAAAAATTTCCACCTATTTATAAATAGCTGTGCTCAAATAGATTAACACTGAATTTAAGATCGTGGGACAAAATACTTGGTTTTCCAACCGCGACAAAACAATCAATTGTAATTCTAACTAGTCTCTTAAAATTGAAGAGCAGTATCTCAAGCAGTCTTGCAGTACTTAAAAATAATTTTAGTTAGTGATAAAAAAAAGCCGTGAAATTTCACGGTGACCCTTGTATCTGAATAAAATAACTGTCACTGTAGAAGTGCATCTTTACAGCATCTAAATCCTAATACCTAAGAATAAATATAACAAAATTCTGTTCAACTGAGGATGTTATTGGAATGATATTCCTCTATCTATAGAGCAAGGATAACAAGACAAGTTAATCAAAAACCCAAAAGTCTATTGCCGATTTTTTTTACCCAACTTGGCATGTTATGACCAGATTTAGTTGTTTTGTGCTTAAAAGTGGATTTTCTAAGAAAACTTGTTACTTTTCCCAAAAGTACCTATCAGTATTATCTTGCTCAGTATTGATCACTGCCATACCGACCCTCGTATTTGCTGTTTAACTTGTGTTTCCTCATTTCCTTTTTTTTATATTTTTCTATTGATTTCTTTTATCCTAAATAAAACTGTATTCTAGTTAAAAGGGTATATCATGAATCTTATTTTATCTTGTCCTTCTTACAAATACAAATGTAAACGCCCAGAAAATCTTACACAGTCAGGGTTCTATCTAGGGTATTTGAGGGGTAGAAGCTTTCCCCCCAAAATGCCCAGCTTCCCCCCAAAAATATTGTTATCATTACAGTATATAAGTAACTATATCGGAAAAATCATCCAGACGCGACGAGGTCAGTGCACATTTCTCAAAATTGAGTCTCAAAATGCACCAGATTGCATCTCAGCGCATTTTCATTTCAAAAAATTTCCGGGGGAGCATGCCCCCGGACCCCCCTAGGAAACTCGAGGCCATCGGCCACTCGGGACTTCTCCCCCAAACGATAAATCCTAGATAGAACCCTGACAGTGAGTTTTCGTCTCCTCTCGCGTGCCTCTCCCGCGTCTACTTTTCAAGACATCACTCAAATGGAGAACTTGCTTGCAGGCTAGTTTTCCATCATGTTCCTTTTCTACTTGCGTGTTTCAATTAACAACCTCTCTCCTTCCTTCCTATCGCTTCAGAACGTTGATTGTGCGGTCATTCGCGTGTTGTTGACCTGCGGAAAATTGCGGCTGTTTTTCAGTGCATCTATTCCTCTCAGAAATGCTGTAAAACATAAACGGGCAAACCACGCGAGCACGCGTGAAAAGTGCCAGTCGCGAGTAAAGCGACACGTGTGGGGAAGTAACCTTTCTTGCGGGTATTAATTTTCACGTGAGCTTGCGTATTTTGCTCGCTCTGCCATTCCTTACGAAAATAAGGGGCTAGTCGCGCTATACCCTGGGGGTATATCTCTCTTCATTTTGAATAGTGAATTTGCGCAACAGGACGAGAGAGGAAGGACGACGGCAAACCTTGTGTGACAAGCTTGACAATAATTTTGTTTGAAAATGCTTTCCGCTAAACTTCACCTTTCAGTAAACAGCGGATCTTCACAATCTTGTAAACGACTAGAAAACATGAATGTTAAATGAAGATCACGACAAAACACGCATGTAATAGCCCCCTCACGTTTGTCACGCACAAGCGTTTTGTTGTCCTCTTTTTCCCCTGTTGCGTAAACTCACTTATCAATTACCGGCCGTGAGTCGAGTGAATCGCGTAACGCAATTAAGTCAGTCAAAATGTCCAATGTAGCTGCAGTAGAACAGGATCACTCGATCAGCTTTTTCCTGTATCAACAAAAGCGACGCAACAGAGAATCAGGCTCGTCAAGCGATTCCAAGTGCATATCAGTTGACTCCAGCATATCACATGACTCAATCGTTTTCTCTTGTTGCCTCTGCAATCTGCAATCATTGGATTCAAAATAGAAACAGACATTAAGTTAATTTCTACCATTCTTCTCTTAATGTACATCAAGAGTGGATACCAAGTACATTCAGTTAACTAACAATCGTTTAGGTTCCATTTAGGTTCCTTATGAACAACTGAGGACTTTTCCCGTGGTGTTGGGGTGGGAGGGGGGGAGTAGCCTACGTACAGAGACGTATTTCCGGTCGTCCCTTCTCTTCACCCGAAAACGGAAATACGTCTGTGTCCGCAGGCTAGGGAGGAAGCACTCCCTAACAGAAGCTATACAGGGTATGTGCGCTACGAAAGGGTTTGGTTTTAAATCCTTCTGGTCTGAATGGATTTTGTGTCAGAAGTAGGGTAAAGGTTTGTACTTCCTCGAACCGGGAGTCTGGCAAACCCCCAGTTGCAGGTGGGGGAGGGAAGGGGATTGTCGACTCCCTCTTCGCAATACTCGTCAATTCCGCAGGCGGATACATTCATAGTCCACTTTCCAAAATCGTGTTTTCCCAATTTACATGCAATTGTACGCATAATTTATGAAAAGACAAAGGATGAATTCCCTTAGGACCTACATTGAAAAACAAAATGTACAGACCATCTGTACAAGCTAATCAGGCCTATCACAGTCTCTATCTTTGTTAAGAGTTGTCACCCTAGGGTCATAGCCTCTGATGTTTTAGCCTGTCGATAAAAACTGACCTCATGTGTGCCGAACAATTCAAGTGAGCGAGATTCTTTTTTAAGGTCTCGGTAACGGAAAACGAGGTGCCCACAGAAAGAAATTCTAGTCGCGCGAGTATTTTCGCTACAAAGGCAAGTTATATATCAAATTAAAGCTAAAAGACTAAATTACCTAATAAAAGATTTTATATCATCGAATTTCAAAAGGCGTTTAAGGTTGTTGCTCTCGAACTCTGAGGAAACGAGTTTACTGCTGAAGCTTCAGCCCTTTCGCGTTGTTAAATATTCACTTCCTTTTTATTGCATCTGATTGATAGATAAAAGACCTAAAAAAGAGTGTGAGGAAATTTGCATATGTTTCGTACTAGCGGAATTATTGCATTTCAAACTAAAACGTCGAATCTCGAGCGCGATTTACGCAAAGAAACTGACATAAAATGAGTCACAAAGGTAAGTCGGAAAATTCCTCACACCCTTTTTTAGGTCTTTTATCTGTCAATTAGATGCAATAAAAAGGAAGTGAATATTTAACAACGCGAAAGGGAGCTTCAGCCGTAAACTCGATACCTCTGAGTTCGAGAGCAAAAATTTTAAGCGCCTTTTGAAATTCGATGAAATAAAACCTTTTATAAGGTAATTTAGTCTTTTAGCTTAAATTTGATATATAACTTGCCTTTGTAGCGAAAATACTCGCGCGACTAGGATATTTTTCTGTGGGCACCTCGTTTTTCTTTACCGAGACCTTAAGTGTTGGCTCTATGACACTACACAACGTGATCTCAGTTCTGCCGTCGGTTGATTAAATGACCATTTTTCGGTCGTTTTCTTTGTTTTCCAAATGTAACTTTGGGCAAAAATGACTCCTCTTCAATTTAACAATAGGGAACTAGAAATATAACGGCTGTATAGCAGACTAGTTACAGTGAGGACCTCACCTTTCATTGAGCAAAATTCATTGTCACGTCGTCGCCAATCAACACGAATGGTGCCCAGTACTTGACAGCATTGAATTCTCCAGACTCGCGTAGCGTTTTCATGGCCTGATGAAGCGACTTACTTGCACTTTCCCCTGCTACCAAATGTTCGTAAAAGTGTCTCATAAACTCCATAGTGACATCGTCGCTAATCGCCCACAGTGACGCAATAACCGAACGTGTACCGGCTCCCAAAAAGGCACGTGCAATTCCAACCACACCTTCGGCTTTGATGGCACCTTGCCCACTGTAACAACAGCTTAAGACAACAAGCTTGGCGTGCAGTTGTGCCTCCAAAACATCTGCCATCGTCAAAAGAAAGTCTTTCTCTTCGGGATTGTCCGAACTAGCAAGGTTAGGAGACAAAATAATTCCTCCGGTGTCTGGACAACCGTGAGCTGCAATGTGTACTAAGGAAACTGAGGAAAGCCCGCTTAAAACGTTCTCTTTTGAAGCGTCCTTTCCAACGAGAGGCTCGATGTTAAGAATCTGTCCAATCATTTTCACTTCTTTCTCAGCACCTGGAAGTTGCGGAAGGTTTTTCCATGGTTTGTTGCGTACGGTTTCCAAACATGGATTACCAACAAGCAGCGCACCAGATTTGCTATGGTAGCCCTCCGGACACTCTGACAGCAGCCTCAAGCATGTTAGTGATGGAGCCAATCGAATTCTTAGCGTTTCAGACAAATACCTGGAATGTTGGTCCACAAGGGCAGCATAAGGAATCAAGAATGAGTAACGGTCAGGGACAAGAACGAGTTCGTCACCTTCTATCAAGGGTGAAATTGTAGCGATAACTACGTCATACAGTGTTTTTAAAGCACCATCCTTGTCTTGCTCTGATTTTAAAGTTTTCTCTTCATTTTCCGGCCCATCCAGGGAGCGATTCGCGCACCTGACTTTTAACTTGACACCAATCTTTTCGTATGCTTTGCAAGTCAACGATGTCAAGTTCTCACTGATTTCCTTTTTCGTAAACTGACACTGCTGACCCGTTTGAATTAACCAGAAATTCACCACAGATTTTAGATCTGATTCTAGTTCTTCTGCTAGAAACAGCGTAGGTGATGAAATGTGGTTTGAAATGCTAGACATCGTCAGTTTTATTGGCTGTTTTAACTTCCACTGAATTGACTTTCTCACGCCATATTGCGATTCCATGAGATCCACGAGAACTTGTGCTCGTCCTACTTCGGCTGTAAAAAGAGCTTCAAGGATGTGGCCTAGTTGTAATTGAATTCTCCACAGCAGGGTATAGCTAGGATCAAGTTTATTACGAAGGCTGATTAACCACTCGTCTTTTCCTTGAAGGAGAACCCTCGCTTCCTCGAATAGTTTTATAGAGGATTTACAAACCTCCTCGGCTTTAGAAAACTGGCCAACACGAAAACAATTAAAAGATAAGTTATAATAACCAATTCCTTTTTCAATTATGTTTCCAGTTTCTTTCAAGATACTTAGACCCAGCTCATTAAGCTCGATTGCTTTCTTGGAATCACCGACAGATTGGTAGGCATCACCAAGGTTGACATATGCGGCTGCTTGTAAATTTCTGTTTCCAGTCTCTCCTGCGATACTTGATCCCAACTTAAAATACTCGATTGCTTTCTTGAAATCACAGATACAGCCATAGACAACGCCAAGGTTGACATATGCGCTTCCTTGTAGATTTTTGTCTCCAATCTCTTCTGCGATACTTAGTCCCAACTTAGAATACTCGACTGTTTTCTTGAAATCACCGATACAGCTATAGGCAACACTAAGGTTGTTATATGCCTCTCCTTGTGACTTTCTGTTTTCAGTCTCTTTTGCGATACTTAGACTCTCCTCATAAAGCTTGATTGCTTTGTTGGAATCACCGAGACATTGATAGACATTGCCAATGTTCATATATGCGCGTCCTTGTGACTCTCCGTTTCCAGTCTCTTTCGCGATACTTATACTCAGATCAAAACATTCGATTGCTTTCTTCAAATCAAAGAGAGAGCTATAAGAAGCACCAAGGTTGTTATAGGTTGTTCCTTCGAAGTTTCTGTCTCCAATCTCTTTCTCGATACATAGACTTAGCTTAAAAAACTCGATTGCTTTCTTGGAATCACTGGGAGTGACATTGGCATTCCCAAGGTTGTTATATGCCATTCCTTCTAAATCTCTGTTTCCAGTCTCTTTTGCGATGATTAGAGCCCGCCTAAAATACTCGATTGCTCTTTTGGAATCACAGAGAGATTGATAGGCATTGCCAAGGATGTTATATGCACTTCCTTCTAAATTTCTGTCTGCAGTGTCTTCTGCGATACTTAGACCCCGCTTAGAATACTCGATTGCTTTCTTGAAATCAAAGAGAGAGCAATAGGCAGTGCTAAGGTTGACATATGCACCTCCCTGAGCGTTTTTGTCTGCGATCTCATTGGCGGCTTCTAATGCCAACTCGACGAAATTCCGAGCGGTTTTAAAATCACCATGATCGAAAGCTTCATTTCCCATGGCACCATAACATACGTATAATAACCTATTCTTCATGAAATTAGTGTCGGGTCGTCCATGTTTGCTCTTACCTCCTCGGCATGACTAAAAACAGAAAGCAAATCCTCTCTTATACAACGCACGTTATTAGAGTTCGTACTTGATGTAAAATTATTGTCCTTTCCTTAAAAAGCTAAAAAGAGGAAATGTCTCGAAAATACTTCTCGCATATTTTTACTGCTTTGATTTTAATTATTGATACTCCTGTAAGCCGTTTTGGAAAATGGTGAACGCTTTTCTGTAAGACACCCGTAAAACTTCTTGGACGATCAAACCTTGCTTTTTTGCAAGGGTGAACCTACAGTGGTAGGAGCTTCTCAGAGGGGACAAAAATATTGTGAGGAAGACAACAGTCCAGGTTTTTTTTACAAATACCTAAATTTACAATTAACCTAAAACTTTTCGAGGGAACAGAGGAGTTATTTAACATCAAATTTCAGGTTAAGGCTATGAACGCTTTAAATCTGGTTATCGTTAGCCACCCTTCAGGACAGTCCGCGCGCGGATCGCTGTAGCGTTAGTTGTTTTTATAAAAACCCCTATAAACCATATATTTTTTAAAAGCTTAATAATTCCAGATTATGGATTTGAACTAAGAAAAACGATTTACTTAAATGTGTTTCGAAATTGGAACGCTTTGTGTAAAAGTACACGTCTCTATAAATCATGTTCCACTCCCGCCGGAAATAAACGGAAGAAAACAATTGACACCGCATTCGCTTCTCAACACGTTCCACTAAAAAACCGTGTCTCAGATTTTTGACAAGTGCGTTTGTTTTTCTTTTATTAGCAAATGAAGTTGGGGAAGGCAATTAGTCAACACTCTCTGTGTAAAAAAAGCTCTAGCTTTAAAATGAAAAGGAGTATTAAAATTCGCAGACACGGTTTTGTAGAAGAGATATATGGCATCACTCTGGCCAAATTTTAGCCAAATTGATTGAAAGGCTGCCGACTTGGAGTTCAAAACGTACGAGTCGATCAGGAAAATTTGCGTTCGGAGATAAAATAGAAAATACATTTTTGGCGGCATCCTACCTGGAATGAGATTATAACACCTAAATGTTTATTCTGATTGATATCAGAGAGGGATGAATTTTCTCTAACAATAGGACTTTGACAGGTAACATGTAACAGGAACAAACTTTTTATTGCTATCAACATCTTCAAGTGAACAGTTTAATTCTCCGTTGGAAAACTTCCACTCTTTTACACCACGAGAAGCACGGTTTAATTCTTTCTCGAGCGCCAGGCCAAGGAAACTAAAAAACTTTGAAGCCGCCGAATGCCCACCACCGATTGCTCGAAGGCCAAGAACTGAGGCCCGGTTTATTTCAAACGCTCTGCTCTTCTCGGAAGAATTAAAAACAGAATTTGTCTTGTGCGCCGGCCAGCTTTCATTCTCGCACTGGATTCTCCAGGTAGAACCAAGTCCATGCTTAGTTGCTACATTTTCCATGACTTGGACTCTTCCCTGGCAAAATCGACAAGATACAGACTCGTCCAGTTTCTCAAGCAGCTTTTCGCTCAATACGATAGCTCGACCGCTTATTGTTTTCCACGTTCCATCAGCAGATGGGGTCGATGAGCTTAATTGGCTTTCTTCATCTGGTTCTTCAAGCTGGATTTTGGAGCGGCTTGCACTCTCAGCAACTGCAGCATTTTCGCTTTTCTGAATATCCAACTCCTCGAGCCACTTCTCTTGCTGATAAAATGAGCCTTTGTCGCTCTCTGCCTGTTTTGCGGCCCATTCTTTGTCAAACTCGCTCTTCGATGTCTTTTTCGCTCTCGGTTTCGATAACGAAAACGGACACGACCTTTTTTTTTTTTACGGCACTTTCACCGAAGCAAACGCTAAATATCCACGGAGAATACTAAAGGCTATAAACAACGCGAAGACAATTCGCACGTGTTGTGTCGAAGCACGCACTCGGTAACGTTACTAGTTCACAGGCAAGTTAATTGATATATGACACGGGTATGACAGATCTTGTTAACGATCAATTAAGATAATTAACGAGAAAAAATCTTTTACCCCCGATATCTTTCGACAGAAATAATATTTTCTTCTGATTTTTTTTTTAAAAGAAAGCTCTCAAGCATATCTATTTGAAAACGTTGAAACCTCAAATATGGAAAAATGGCAATTTTAAGGGTGGCTGATACCTTAAGATACGAGGACGGGACAAACTACGACGGCTACCGGAAGTAAATTTGCACAACGAGGCATGCGCACGCGAAGCCCAAACACGTGTTCTTGCCGTCCTGGTCTCGCCGAGGACGCCATTCAGCCTGTTTTGCTGTGGTCTCGAAAACGTGAGTATTCTCGGCTTGTTTTCACCTACAATAAGGTGATATCGATTCCCTTTTCAGATATTCTGACCCTGGTGTTTCTTAAGATCATATTCTTCACGATTTTTGTCGGAAATATTTCGAAATGAGAGAAAAAGGCCATAATTAATGTTTGTCATTGTGTGTTTGTTTTGCAGGTTCCTGAGTGCCCAGTGAAGAAAAGTAAACCAGTGTAAGTGAAGTTAAAATAGATCCAGTTACAGTGGAGAAATAATCGAGTAAAAAAACGTTCAGTGAAGGTTTCTTTGACTTGTACCTCCTGACAGTCCGCCGGTGTGTAATACCTTCAGCTCATGCATGACGTAGTTCATGCCATGGGCTTTTGGAGGAACTCAAATGGCACTCGATGACTCACTCACTCACTCACTCACTCACTCGATTCTCATTAATATATTCATTAAAGCCAGAGTAAACACTTAACTCTTACCTCCCTTACTTATATAGTATTACTTTTGTTCCAAGGGTCTTTTACACATATGTTTGGCGTATTCTAGAGGCTACTGGTAAAGCGTAGATTTTTTCCCGGACACGTTATAGAGATGGGGTTTGTATAATGGCGGTGTATGACATTTGCAGACTGCAGACCGCAGATTGCAGATTGTAAATTAAAAGACACCAAAAATCTTCCTATAAGGTGACAACAGCAAAAATATAACATAGTGTGAAAGTAAGAAAGTAGCGTGGGAACAAGGTTGATATTTTTGCGCAAAGTTACATTTGCCTCATTTCCAAGATGCTGTTGGCTATTCTTCTCCGACGGGACTTTTATTGACTCACCCGGCATATCACTAATTGCGTTGATTCTTTATTCTTCTTTGATTATAGTGAATTGATAATGACAAGTAGCAATGCCCACTAATGCCTGTCTAAACAGTAGTCTTCTGTAAAAAAATGTTTTTAGATTTCAAGCACTTCATGCTCACTACAGTTACGTTGACAAAAATAACTAGGATAGATCACGGACATTTAACACCTTTTAAGTGACGTACTTCATCTTAGCAGTATCTAAGGACATGCCAAATAATCTAAACTGAACAGATCCTACCTGGACTCGACGAATTACCGGAAGTGCATTTTAAATTTCTAAATGGGCAAATCGACAATGGCTTTTTTGACAGGCTAATCATTGCTCATACTCAAATCCTAGTACACAGGTTGGGCACCCGTAGAATAAGGATTCCGGCGCTGTTTCACAGACAGACTTATATAAGCAGAGTTTAGTTTCGTCTGTGGTGCAGGCTAAATTGCTAGCCTGTTGCTATGGATTCATGAGCGAGTTTGTGACATCGGCAGACATTATTCTGCTCTAATTCAATACGAGAAGAACAGCCAACAACTCCTTTAGGAATGAGGTCGGTGTAATTTGCGTGAAAAATATAAACTTCGCTTCTAGGCCTTACATGTACTTCTCGGAACAAGGTAATGTTGATGATGATGCCACCTTTATTACGATATTTTTGGTTTCATTCAATTTACAGTCTTGCTGCCTCTTGCAGTCTACAGTCTGCGGTCTGCAGTCTACTGTCTGCAGCCTGCAGTCTACAAATGTCATACACCGGTATAATGGAGATATTCTAAAGAACACTGACAATATCATCTGCAAGAAATAGACTTGGAATTGTTAAAAGGACATTGAAATAATTGAGCGTGGATCATTGTTGTACATTTGGACGAATTGTGCACATTGTTCCCGATATAACTTGATAAGGAGAAGATGCGATCGACAGGAGTGTGAAAGAGCTATCGCGGCCTGACGATCAAGAACGGTCCTCTAATTGTTAAAGCGACATTGAGGAGTATCTATTGTGGTTTATTCAATTATTTGGACGAATCCATTCGACGATTTGTCTTCCTATGCAAACAGGGAATGAAATAATGTTGTGTCCACTGGAAGCACAAGTTTTAGAACCAACAAGCGTTACGCTTTTTTGCTTGAATTCTTAGGTGATCTTTGCCCACCAGGCTTTTGTTTGTCGATGATTCAATTTATCAGTGCTATTAATAATGTAATTTGTACAGAAAATGCTGCGCTGGTATAAACAAGTTTCTAGAATAATCAGGTAGAGAAAGGCAATCGGATATTTCGACTGCGTTTAAATTACTTATAATTAGCTTGGGGTCAGAGCACGTATAGCTTCGAGCTTCGTCCTTTTGATTAAAATAATTTTTAGCTAGTGTTTAGCAAAAGCGCGTTCCAAAGCAGTTTAATTTAACCATAAACGCCTGTGTTCTGTAATTTATAGCTCGTACTACAAAAACAAACCGTTACGTGCTCTTTGTGAACAGCATATGGAAACATTTATTTAAAAGCATCGCACTTATAGGAAACCTTCGAGGTCCATTAAAATAGTTGTTTAAAACCACGATTTAAATAAAACTCGGGCTTATGTAAAATTTAGCTATTTTACAAGAAAGTGCACTATCTTCCGGAAAGTGTTTGACAGTCACATAAAAAAAAAATGCTAGCAAATTTTTGCTAACAAGATCGATCCTGGACATATCTCATTATTTTACAACTAACAAGCGTTAATACTTGCTTAAAGTGATCCTTGCGTTATAAGTAGAAATGCTGCGCTGATAAGAAGTTTCTAGAATATTTATGTGGACATTCAATCGAATACTTCGGGTCACGCTGTAATTTGGTAAGTTCGTCCACAATGAAGGGTCCAAAAAGACTGATTATTGAACTATCTTTTCTACACTAATTCAATTCATCCATGAGCTCGCTCCTAGGAGCCTTTGATTTAACTAAAGATTTATACGCCTGAATTGGATTCTAATATTTTTAGGAAGCCAGTGGTATGGAGTTCTTTTCACGATGAAATGTTGTGCCGGGAAAACATGGTTGTTGATCCCTTCACTGGAACAAAAAAGAGCCCTGTTGCGAGAGGAAAGAAAAGGGAAGAGGTCGCTGAAAACTTGAACAAAATATAAGCTGTTTATTTCACAGTTGACAAATGGGCAGTTCCAGATCGCTACAACCTTCTCGCGAGGCTAGAGAACTGAGGAGCAAATTGAAAAAAGAGAAAAAAAACAGGTGGAATTGAAACCGACATGAGCAGCATTGAAGTGGCAATAAAGGAGTTTAGTGTGTTGTTTCTGTATTCTGTGTATTCTTAGTCGCATAGTAGAATAAATTCATCGTCGTCTATCACACCGTTTACGTAGCTCTCCAGAAGAAAGGTCCTAGCGTCTTTAAAGGTCGACATATTTGTTTGGGAAAGAAATATAGCCATTGCCGTCCCAAGTGAAAATTGCTTGCTCTTAAGTATTTTGGTTTTGGCGGGCACGACTGGGCTCGACCTAGTCTTCTTCATCCACCCCCGTCGCCGTCCTAGCTCCCCGCCCTCGTATCTTAAGGTCCCTATTAACAATTATTGGTTGAGCAAAATATCGTGATTTGTCTGTGGCGAGCAGATCAACTATTTGCCAAAACCGAAGGCTGAGGCAAATAATAGATCTGTGAGACACTGACAAATCACGATATTTGCGATAATCGAGTTCAATAATTGTTTTATAATTCGATCACCGAGTTTGTTTTTTTAATGAATATCCTTGGGAAGCGAAGCGATCTGCCATTTTCACGTAAGAGCGATCGCAAGAAGGAGAAAAGCACGGTTTCCTTTACGCTTGTGCGGAATATTATTTGCAGCCAAACACAGTTGGACGGCATTGCGCATGAGCAGATCATTATTTGTAGGCAGTTATTTACAGGTCACGTGGTGGGCTCTCGGCCAATGAAAAGAAAGAAAATTTGCTTCGAATGGTAATAAGGATTATTTAAAAGGTGAAGAAATAGTTCATAATTGCGACAATGAATATTACTCTGTGTTCTACTTAGGGTGAATGCAACCCCCGGGGGGGGGGGCACTTTAAGAATTTCTGGGTGGGGATGTGCCGCTGGGACCCTGGAACCCTTGACCTATACCGGAGCTAGTTCAGCTGAATTTTGCTACCCTATACTAGAGTAAACTCCCAAAATCCCCCTACCCTAGAGTAGCTGTTTCCCCAGTCTAGATAAAATCTTCAACCAACTGATCAGTTTCCTGAAAAATGATACCCTATTCTAGACCCAAACGCTCTGATTTATATACCCTATCCTAGAGTAAACTGCTTGAAAACCATACCCTTCACAGCGGCACATACCCATATAGCCCATATATGGCAGTACCCCCCCCCCCCCCGGATGCAACCTAAGCCTTGGCACGAACATTTAGTAAAACGAAACTCGATTCTTGTCAGATAGGTAGGTCGGTTTAATAGGTAAGGTACTGGCTACGGTAAGAAGTTATACCTTACTATAGGAAATTAACGCGTCATGAAATTAACGCCAATTTCAAAAATTCGCGTTAATGTAAGTCTCGTTAATATCTTTAAACGCTAATTTCCGCGCCGTTTATTAAGTGTAGCGAAACTGGACTTTTTAGGGGGGATACCTCCGCGTTTCCAAAGCGCTTATCATTTTCTTAAAATATTAGCTAATTGTGTGGATAGCATGCTATTTCACTGTTTTTATGATTCTTAAAACTTCGTTTCAAAATATTTTCAAAACGCTCCAATAGAATTTGTTCAAACCTTGCCATAATTGAGGAAATTATGGCAGGTACCTACTCCCTTAAGAGATTTCTTAACAAAGCTCCAGGTACAGAGAAACACAAAGATAAATGAAAAACGTAATGGTGTCATTACGTTGTCATGGCGACTCCGATTGCAATAAAACCCAGATCATGAGACATTTTCATCTTTATAAAATACGGTTGTGCTATCCTTTTTCCAATATTTATACTCATGCCGACGTAGTTAATGCTTAAACTTGGGAGGTAGCCCTCCTAAAAAATCCAGTCGAGCCACCTTAATTTCCATTATTTTGGATACACTTCTGATTTTCTTGACACCTAACAAAGGGGAGTATTTTATCGGGGTGGAGATCCGCCATTCTCAGTGAAACTATGAAGAACCCCTCGAAGTGACCAGCTTTCTTCGCTTGACCCCCTTTGTGCGATTATCGGAGGCGAAACGAAGAGTGGAGGCCAAGTATATATTCAAGGTTATACAATTTAATGGTTAAAGGGGATTACATGAGCAAGGCCTAAAGTCAACTGAACTATTGTACAATCATATCAGGATATATAAGTCGGGCGCGGTTGCTAGGTAAGAGGATTATGGGCTAATCCCACACCCTTCGTACGTTTATGGAAAGTACCACGAACAAAGTTCCTATGGCAAGCCGTTTGTAGCAAAATTCAATCAAGCCAAAAAATTATTCAATCCAATCATAATGCCATTTAATTTCCAAATATGTGAAAAGAATCCAAAAAAGCATTTAACAGAATCATTCGCTAATCAGTTCAATTTAATCATGACTAAATATTTATTCAATCCAATCACTGAAATATTTTTTCAATCCAAAAACGGAAGCATATGTTCAATCCATTCATGGTCATATTTATTCAATCCATTCGAGAGCACGTTCAATCCTCCTCTAGGGCAAGAACGACCAACGCAAATCCATCCCGGACATCAAAACCCACTACAAGCCGACTGAACACACTTAAGAGGCCCTGCGCCTAAGAAACGACCGATGATTTCCGGCTAAACATTAAACCGGCCGATTTTTATCTCCCATCGTGAAGTGAAACAGTTTAATGTTGTTCCTATTAATGATGATGAATTCAGCCTTACCCTAGCTTTCTTAGACAAAAAATCGATCAAAAAAGAAGCTGAATGGAAACTTTGACCTCTCAAAAATTTTCGTGCCATGTATTTTTGTGAAAGCAGGGACCTTGAAAGAAAGGTTTTGAGTTTGTTTTCTTTTCTGTAATGGCGGCCGTTAGCTTTTGAGTTAGCTGTATTGGAGAAACTGACAACCTTGCGATTAATATCTTCTATATAGATTTAGCCAGGGTTAAAAGCGAAGCTCTGGTTATAATACTTGTAAACCAAAAAAAATAAGGGTGCGTTCGATTGGGAAATCCGGATTTAGATTTTCAAAATCTAAACGGGGAGGGCAGTGAAAATGGCATCAAGATCAATAGATCTAATTAGCAAAAAAACAAATTTGCACGTGCAGCACACTTTTTTTCTAATTAGCAAAAAAACAAATTTGCACGTGCAGCACGCTTTTTGTCTTTCTTTGCCGCCGTTTTGTAGGACTAAAACGTCAAACTTCCTAGTTACACATTATCTTTATGGAATTGTGGTATGTGCTTACCCAATATTTTGTCTCCTGTGTTCATGTTCGCTTTTATTTTTCACTGCCGCACATTTTCACTTTGCTGGCCGCTAGCATTTCTCATTGTCTCACAGCCGCTTTGAATTTTTATGTTTTTCATCCCACAAAATTCGTCTCTTTTGTTTTCAATCACTAGCTCTAGCTCTTTCTCTGTTATCCATGCACGTGAGTGTAAACATCAAAAATAGCGTTGAAAAAGACACGACTTTGTTGTTGTTTTTTCTTTCTAAAAGTCCCGGCGGCCATGCGATTTCTTTCCGTTGCATTTAGGTTGCCGTACCTGTTGATTGAATTATTTGACATTGGTATGGCTGTGGTGCGGACGGACGGTCGGGCGGGCGGGCGGTCGTTGTACGGTAACGTGATTACCAAATTTTCTCGGATGGGTAGTTTACCACACTTTTTTACCCATGGAGCTCCGCTGCGCGCCGGAGAGCTCCGCTACAAAGCCTGCCAAACGTAGTTAATAATCGTAAATTTCACTATTATTAACTACGAAGCCTGTCAAACGTGGTTACTATTCGTGGTTTTCACGATTATTAACTATGTTTGACATAATTATTAATCGTAAATGACGTCCTTTACGATTAATAACTAATATATAGATTTAGCCAGGGCTAAAAGCGAAGCTCTCCATAATATTTATAGTTTGTTCAAACAAAATATAAAATCGTGTAATGCTAAGCGGCGAAGAGAACGCCGGAGAACGGAGAAAAAACAACAATAGGTCTAATTATTTGCATTAACCCACGAAGCCTTTGTTGTTTTTCAAACGTGGTCCAGAAACCTTTTTATATTCGTGGTTTTTCACTTTTTTCTTCACTGCCGCTCATTTTCTCCTTGCATTGGTGGCCGATTATTTTGTCAACTTTTCATGTTTTCTTAAACAAAAAATGTCTCCTTTGTTTTTTATGACGTCCCTTTTTTTCTCGTTGATTAATAACTTTTCCAAATATTCCAAATGCATGACAATTAATCTAAATAATACTTTACAAAGATACAGAAACAATTTACGCCTTTTGTCTTTATTGTTTTATTAAAGGCGCGGGTGGCTAGATTTCATCACAAAAAAACATTTGCGACACCTGTTTTATTGGTATGCCTGTGGTGCGGACGGACGGTTCCAACGGACGTTAAATTTTCAGGTCAGCACGTGTGGGGGCGCGCTTAGCAGACCCGCCAAAGAAGGTACCCCGTTTTGTAAAATTCCAGAAAAATAAGCCCCTCCATGTATATTCCAACGGACGTTACCCAGCCGCCGCCCCCGCCAAATAAGCCCCTCCATAAGCCCCCAAACTCGTAACGCAAAGAACCCTCCGTTAAATGGGTTTCTGCTTTTTGAAGAAAAGACCTCAAAAACCTTTGGAAGATCACTTTCAAATGAAAAGTATCAACTTCCGCCATAGCCATAGTTATGGCTACTAGCTTCCGCTCCCCTAGTCAGCTTAGGTTGACGGCGCTCGCCCCAGGAAGATTAAATGAAATGTCCGAAGGATTGAACGTGTTCTCAAATGGATTGAATAAATAAGTCCATGAATGGATTGAACATAAGTTTCCGTTTTTGGATTGAACAAATATTTCAGTGATTGGATTTCATAAATATTTTAATAAATGACTAGGTTGAATAAATATTTCAGAGATTGGATTGAATGAATATCTAATCATTATTAAATTGAACTGATAAACGTAGGATTAAATTAAATACTTTTTCGATTCTTTGAACATGAGTGGGAGAAAGAACGAACGGTGTCAAAAATTCTGGCCATTTCCCAGCACGCAATGCAGTCGTGATGTTGAAAATCGAGGTAAGGCCAGGATGCACAAGAACAAAAGGCTGTAGCTCGGCCCGGGAAACGAATAAGAACAAAAAAAGTTACTTCTAAGCTAGAATAAGGATTGAATCTTACTGTGAGTACCGACTTTTGGTTTTGCAACAATGATTTCTGTAAAAAACCTGAAGGCAAAAAAAGTGTTTTTTTTTTCTATGACGTCAAAAACGATCATTTTTGTTCTTGTCCAAGTTCAAAAGGTAATATTTTGCAAAAAGCGCTTCCTTTTTTTTTTGTTTGTTTATTGGGTATCTCAATTTGAAGGACTGTCTACTTAATGCTCACAAATGACAGTTTAGGCAATGATCGCGCTATTGAGAAAGTTGCAATGTTTTTAAGTAGTGTAGTCTTGTACCGCCGCTTTTGGCGGGCACGGCCATCAATGGGTTAAAACAAATCAGTACCAGTGGCGGCCGTTACTGAGATAAGAGAGGGTCTCAATGGGTTTAAGGGGGCAGTACGATTAAAAGCATTATTTTTCGTTGATATCTAGCCAAGATTTCATTCAATCCAACAATGACTCAATTAAGTTACAGTCCTTAATGCAATAATTATTTGTGAAGTTTTCGATAATTTTTCGGATGTTTTTAATGTGTAAAATTTAAGGGGTGGAGGGGGGAGATGTTTAAAATTTGGGGAAAATGGGAAAATATTGGAATTGGGGGTTGTTAAAAATTAAGATATGGAGTAAATAATTAGTAGACAATTACGAAGTAGTCCACCGCCACAACAAGGTACCTCTGATCCATTAGCGGACTAACTGGTTTATATGTATACCTTTTCTACCCTAATTTATTTCCTTCCCAAATCAAAATCACTTCCCCAAAAAACCAACCGTAATGCCCCCTTAACCCTCAGCCGTCAAATGAGGCCTAAAATTTAACCGTCAACCGTCAAAAATGCAGAATAATATTGACCGCCAAAAAGTTTTAAGAGGGTCTGAATGGGGAGGTCCACTTGGCGGTTAACATTTTCGATCTTTGTCCGTTGTCAGAAAATCTCAGTTAAGTAAAATGTATGTTAATTATTAATATTTGTTATGTATTTCACCCAGTTTTAAGACTTTTATCTCTATAAAACGTGAAAACCTTGTAAGGAAGTGTCATTTGATTGCACTTAAACTTCGTTAATTAACTCTGGTTTGTTTAATATTTTTATTTCACCTTTGTTTGCCAATATAGTACTGAAAAAATCACCAAAGCTTTTATTGTAGGTGGTTGATGATTGGTGGTTCTTTAAAAATTTGGCAAAGTAGTGGCTGGTTTTGAACGAGATTCCACTTTTTCATTGAAGTTTCTTTTATAGAAGACACTAAGGGCTAGTATGTGTCATGGAAAGCAATATTTCTTTTTCTTCCCTGTTGTTTTGTTTCAGAAGTGAGGCATTTCTGTGAGTTTTATTTCTGATAGCAATTTTTCTTTCAAGTTGTGTGGGCAGCCTCTGTCCATCAAGCGTCTTTTTTTAAATTTGAATGATACTTCCTTAAACGTTGCTTCAGAGGAGTTTGTTCGCAGGATTCTTTGACAAAGGTGAAATGTGTTTACTTGAAGGTTTCCATTTGTTTAAAATGTGTCTTTACATCAAGGACAGTTTTTTCGTTGAATCTTGTGCTTATGTATACAACCGTGTCTAAAAGCATTGTCTCTGAGTGTCAGGTATTTCGGCCTTGAATTCATAGTAGCGTGATGTAAGCTTGCTTTTTCGACGAAAACTACGATGTCTTGTTTACTTATGTCCCGCATGGAAAATAATCCTATCTATGTAGCTCTGGTTTAAGGACCTTACTAGACCTTAAAATGCTTGCAAAGGAAACTGCTGTATATATCTTGCCCATCGCGGTACCGTGGATTTTGCACGTGGTGCTTTCCACTGAACTAAAAACAACTTTCTTTTTTGGGCATTAATCTAAGCATTTCTGGCAGGCAATGTGTAGGAATAGGGGGCTGTCTTTGTAGAAATTTTCATATGCTCTGCAAACTATTTCAGTGCCCTCGTTTTGTGGTACAGTTAACTTAAAGAGTTGTGACGTCCATTGAAACAAGAAATGTTCGACTTTTCACCGTCGTCTTTTCAATGAAATTTATAAAGTCGGTGGTATCGATATCTTTAAGGTTTGACTTCCGTGATTTTGATATTGGTTGTAGCAATGTACATCTATCAACAAAGATTTTCCAAGTTTCATCCGACGAGGGAATGGGTAAATAAAGTAAATTCGTCGAGTTTTCAACTAAAAAACATTTTAAAATTCGTGCTTGTGTGATTAGCGCTCGAAGAGCAAAACATCTTGACTCCACACATGTTTACATACTCTCATGCAAACACATCTCAGAGCGCCAATCAGAGCGCGCGCACACTATCTCAGTTATTTAAAGACGTTGTGCAGTAGTCTTTAGGGCCTGTTTCCATGGAGGTGGGGGACCCTAAATAGGTGAGGTAACATGCGGCGGGTCTCCCCACCTATCATGTAAACGTGATCAAATTAAAATGAGAGATTATGTGGACAGGACGGTTGCCCACCAAAGCGGCTTACCTCACCTACTTGGGGTCCCACACCTCCATGTAAACAGGCCCTATATAAGTTTTATTTTTTTTATTTTGTCCCTTTATTTGTTAACGTCAACTGAGTTACACAGTGCATAAGGAAATGTACCAAATTAAATTTTTTCTCCAAAAATGCGGCGCTTCTTTGAGGGCGGCGCTTAAAACCATAGTAATACCTCTTAGTACCGTATTTACGCGAATAAGCGCCGCGGCGCATATTAAATCCCCCCAAGGCGGCCCTTTTTTGAGTAATTACTGTAATTTGCAACTTAAGAGTTCATTACATTTCGGACAAAATGTTATTACATTTAGGACTTAACTACATTTAGGGTCGTTTATTACATTTAGGCCTTCTACCCGACCTCGAAACGTTTTTCCGGGTTCTGTGAAATTTACTTTCGTCATAAAGGTGGGGCCCGAACCTTTTGGACCCCTTCCCCAGAACGTTATTAGCAAGGTTTTCAGTTAAACTTTGTATACTTAGGGAAAGATATATCATGAACTTGCTTTTTTAGCCCATAGCGCTAGCATTTACAAGAGCTGATTCATTACAAGCCGCAAAGTATATAGCTTTTAAAACTCTTGCATGTCAATCTAGAAAACATACATCCTTTATCTGTTGAAGGTGATGTTTTTCTTCCTGGATTTACTTTAAACGGAGGAAAAATAGACCACATTTTATTCAATCAGATCGGTCCGTTCATGCAATCTCAAATTGTCCCTTTTCAAACTCCATTATTATATGTGTCATCGACACAGTTCTCTGAATTTTCTCTCACGAAAGGTTTCTAAACCATCATGAAGAATTTCTAAAACGGGCCCGGCAAAAATTATTTACTAAAATAAACCTCAGCCAGAAACGCGTGGAGCAAATGGCGATATCTCGACTTGTATTAGATTAAAATTAAAAGGCTTAATATAAAGATAAAACATTATACCTTGTTAATGCTCGTCGCTTCATCTACGCATGACAAAGCTATTTCCAGGAGTTCAGTTATCGCAGTGTTTTCCATGTCAATCTGTTCAGATTGTCAAGGCGTAAATAATGTTGAAATTTTAAGGATTAAAACCCTTTGAATACGGATCGAGTCAATATGAAACAATGCAGAGTTTGCATTTCTGAACCGACCTAGTTTTCGAGATCTTAAAATCCCTTAAAACTGAGTCACTTTATGCTTCTTGTTTGTAACTGAGTATGAACTAAAGAACGATAGAACTTTGCACAATAAATACCTCATTTTGGAACTTCTAACCAATTCTTCTGCCGAGTTGAACACAAAAAAACCTACTAACTTTTTGGGGATAAATCCACTGCTAATTTCGTTATTCACCTACTGCGTTTTTGCAGATAAAATTTCCTCTTTTTCTGAAAAGTTATAGCAGCCGAAATTCCATGAGAAAGAAAGATGATCGATAAAGTGCCAAAAAACTGGATATAGGCGGAAAAGAAAGACAAAGGAAAGAAAGAGAGCAAGAAAGAAAGATCGAAATAGATTCATTCGCCCCTTCCCCCCCCAGAAAAAACAACTTTGGCTTAAGGGCATGCGCTCAAACAAAAATGAAGCACAATTACATCCAATTAGCAGAAAACATTAGAAAAATTGTTGAAAATCTCTTTTTCAGCCTTTTCTATGCTATAGTTGGAGAAAATGGGTCCAACAAGGAGAGATCGTTTGATAAATGCGGGTTTTTCGCTACGAAAATTCCGTATTCCAAGGATTAAGTGCGTGTAACTAGGGGTAATAAGTAATCCATGTTATGGAATATAAGTGGGGATACTGTAGGTTTGCACCTTTTCATAATACTAGTTGAGACAAGCAAATAAATGTCTTCTTCATTCACTTGTTCCTTTGTTTATTTATTCATTTTTTTGTTTTGTATTTTAATCCAATTTTATTTGTGACTAAGTCTTGACGGTGATGCGTATAGCTAGCCTGCTAAAACATCCGTTTCTCCTCGCTTTTCGCCGCTGGAGACGTTAAGCGCGGAGGAACGTCTGCGACTCAGCGAAAGAAATTCCATACTGATGACGCAAAATCTGTCCGGAATCCGGTCAGAAGCGCTAATTGGTCGACGGAGTAGTTACATTGTTTTAGCTATTGTTTACGAATGATAGACAAAAGGCAAAATGCAGGTTCCCACGCTTTGTGATTGGTTGGTTCTTAAGCGGAATCGTAACGTTGTTTTCACTCGATCATAAGCTCTACGCTTCTGATTACGACTCCGACTCCGTCGCTAGTTAAACCAGCCTTAAGAGGTAAATTAATATACATTTCTATTGAGCGTGCATGACGTAAGTTGGAAAGAACAAAAGTATACTGCTAAAACTTTATGACAGAATATAATCGCCAGCTCAAACAGACTCAGCTTCACAGAGGCCTTTGCTCCTGAAATCATAAAAATATAGCTTATCATCAGTAAATATATACATTGGAAAAAAGGCAAATTCGGACCACATCTTATGTGTCCCGCCCCTAATCCTTCAATTATTACGAAACAGCGAGCGAGCAAATAGAACTTGGTGACTATTATCACTAAACCTCGCAAAATGACAATAAAGGTTTTTCGCCACTGCCTTTAAGCATGCTCTGTTTTTGAAGTCTCAATAGACCGCGAACATAAACATGTGACGATGACTTTATTAAGCTATCGCCCCTGATTATAAGCTTCAATTTCTTCCATAGTTTTCAAAGTCTTGAAAAGCAAAATAGTGAAAAAAATTTTACACTTTATCAAGCGTCAGCGGTCATCGAGCGAGATGGCCAAGAATTTTGAAGCTCCGTGTTAAAGAGAAAATAAGTTTAATTAAGTTTCTTTTTCATATTTTTCTTTCATTAAAATTTCATGCCTTAATTGATCAAAGTCTAATTTCACGCTGGCCTTGGTGTCTGAGCAACATAATTCGCTAATTATGACACCAGAAGTGCATCCTTGCAGCACCTAAATCCCAGTAGCTTTAGATAAATACAACAAAATTCTGTCCAACAGTTACAGGATGTTATTATTGGATTGGTATTCCTTTAATTTATCTATGACGTGAAAACACAACTAATTAACTGTTTAAATAAGCACTATAGTACTCTTATCCTACTCAGTATTAATACTCGCCACACTGGCTTTTGTATGCTCTATATTTTTTGGTGTACTTTCCTTTTTTCTCTCTCTTATGGCTGTCTGATCTTGTTAAAACGTGGCCACTAGGGTTTCGCCTGGCACCGGCTCCAGGCCAGTGCAGTGTCGCCAAAAGTAGGTGGCTTGCTGTCTTGGTCGGTACAGCTGGATAGCCCAGAGACTGCTTTAACAGTGGGTGGGTGGATCAGGCCTAGGGGTCAAAACTATTGGGGTAGGGAGGCGGCTATTCTGACACACCCCCCCTCAGAAGCAGCAGTGTTCAATTATAGAAGCTTTGACTGGCTCCAGTACATCAGAAGGGAGCAGTGTGATGTACAATCCTTTGTCCCTTTTGGCTTCTCACAGATTGTGATGAATAAATTAAGGCGACGTTTTTATTGGTCAATAAGGTCATAATGATAGGAAGATGCCATTGAGCGTTGTGTACCGACATGTCCACTCTATTAACACTGTTTTAACAATGTTATAACTCAATCCCTTTCTGTTCCCGAAACTAATAAGCCTTCGTTAGAAATTACCTGTTATTATCGGTTTGATTGACAATGGTAGTCTATCCATGGCATTTTTTGCGTCCGTCAGTGAGTAAATGTAATTCCCTATGATGTTTAAAGAAACCAACTAGTAAATAGTCACTCACATCTAACAAGAAACGCAGCAAGCCAGGCAGCTTTTAAATCGAAAACAATATTTCAGTAAGGTAAAAAATGCCCAGAGCGCTGGAGGACGTTTTCAAGCATTTAAGTCTCCAACAAAAACGTGGTGAATCAATCGGAACGGTTTTATTTTTGCCTCCAAATTGATGTACTATTTATAGCTAAAGCTGCAAGATGGTAGCATACAAGCAAGCTCTAGGAAGGGGGAGGGAGGGCGAGAGCTCTCGGTTTCCTCTACCCCCTCCCCCTCGCGTTCTCTCTATCAACTTGAAACATCATTCATTTTGTAACCGAAAATGTTGATCGTGTACTTTTTTAGCTGCACCAGCTAGTACAGTGTTAAAGCAGTTTGCTTTTAACGAGCGTGGTCCATACTCGTCTTTCCCCCTGCGTGCTTGATTGTCTCCTCCTTGGCGCTCGGCTAAATGTCGCATGTTATGCAGGCTAGACGCGGTCGATTTAAACTCAGCTCGTCCGGATTTCACGCTGCCTCACCACTATTTGGAACTTACAAATAGACTTACCTAAACCAAGGTTTGCATAGGTTCTGTTGCTGTACAGTTTGCCATTGAGATCTTGGTCCTTACAGTTGACTTTAATCCCCTCAGTATAAAAGTAAACAGCGTTTACGTAATCTTCCTTTAAGTAGGCTTCGTTACCTTCATTCTTGTAAACTTCTGCTATTGCTATAAAATGATGAAGGAAAAATGTCGTTAAACCTGACAACTACAATAGTTCTTACAATGGATTTGGCAGCATGCGAGATTTAGCCTATGTGTTGCCGCACCCTCCCTCCAACGAAGGAAGGAGGAGGGTGCGGCTTCAGGTAGGCTAGCGAGATTTCGCTTGCCTTAGTTACCAAGCCCCAGCTTTGGTATTATCATTACTCCCTGCTCTCAATCAGAATTAACTTTTACTCGGCTCTTAAATGGATGTTGACTAGCTGAAAGAAACGTCTTAAGTATACCCCATAAAATGCATTTAGTTGGTACAAGAGAGCCACATTCTCTCTTGATTGGTATCTTGTTTACGCCCAGTTGTTTCAAGTTAAGATGGCCTTTGCGTTGCAAGAGTGTCATGATAACGTTCTTCGTTCGAAATGCCAAAAAAGCTAAAAAAAAAAAAATAGTCCCATGAATACAAAGTAAACCAAAGCTACACAAGTTCTGGGAAATGTGCTGTGCGTCGGCTCTGCAGAGTTTTTTTTTTGCAGGCTTGCAGTGAAATATAATGATGGGATATGGGATCGAAAGTTAAAACTGTGCTTAAGTGAATCACAAAATAATAATAATAATTAATTATAATAATAATAATAATGATGATTATGTATATAGCGCTCTATTCAACTACCCTTTCATAGCGCTTTACAATGATTATGCTAAGTAAACGTTAAAGCTAAAAGCATACTGAGATAAATTAATTATTCAATCAAGGACTTAAACTAGGGACCGACCATTTGATTTTTGAGGGGAAGGGCGGGGGGTTGGGGTATAGGTGATTTCAGAAAAAAAATATTCTGCAGACTGATTTCGAGGGAAAAAAATTTTGCAAGTAAAGGTTTGGGAAAAGCATTCTTACCCAAACCAAATCACCCATACACCCCGCCCTGCTCCCGTGGTCGACCCCCTAAGGAGATGTTTGAATGTTTGTAGATCTTACATACTTGTAGATACTTATGTTCTTTCAATATTGTTTATCGACGTTTCTAACCACTTGTGAGTACTTACGAGAAATATGTGTATCGCAGCAACCCTCAAAGATCTGCAGGTTAAGGGTCAGCATATATTTTTATTCTGCTGTAACTAATGATGTCGGTTGAAAATGCCGCAACTTGTTTTCAAACTGGTGGCATCTTAGTCTACATTTCAAATGTACCCCTTCATTTGTGCCTTTAACAGTTATTTACCTTTTAGAGTGTCATTGTCAAAGTCCAGATCTTGATTATTATCAAGTGATGTGACATCACTCTTCCTTGCTGCTCCATCTCCATTTCCACTCTGCGTCATGATGAATGCTTTGATCTGGAAAAAAAAAATCACTACAACGATTTAGACTTGTATTTATACTGATAAACTGTCATTCAGTTTGCCATGGTATCCACCGTACAATGCTATACTACTTTTTGAGCATTATCAATCAAAACTGAACTCTACTGGCAAGCAGTGGTCCTGAGCTGCACAGGTGTGATATTATTATCATGCAATATTACTTACAGTTAACCAGTGATTAGGTTTCGCTTTTCAGAATCATTAAAAGTGGCAGCCACTTGCGTGGCTATTTAAACCCCCGAACTGACGTTTCAGCAACCTCAGCAGCTGACGTGTCTCCAATTTTACATTGAATTAACCTACTAACGAACTAACGAACTAACTAACTAGCTAACGAAATAAATGAACGAATATCTGTAGGTGGTCAACTGAGATTCTTAAACTGGTGACAAGGAGTTACATTGCCGCGTAAGTAACGAGTGACAGCTCCATGTATATCTATTAAACCATATAATCAAAGCGTCAGTTGCTATTATTAAAACGGCCCTGATTCGCCCCATGTAAGGTAATCCAAGAGAGTCTTGGATTCCGGATTCCACGCTGTGGATTCCGGATTCCATGCCTGTGGATTCCGGATTCCACATCCGTGGATTCCGGATTCCATAAGTGGCTGGATTCCAGATTTCAAAATTCTATTTTCTGGTTTTCAACGTTTCCTTTGTACTTTGTTTTCACCAAAAAAGCTTGTTCTTTTTTTACCCGAAGTGTACATTGTCTTATATAAAATATAAGTATAAAATATAATTCTTGGCCTTACCCGAGAGGATTATGAATATAGGAGCGGTTTCTGAAGTCCACTGAGTCCACATCGTTGAAGAAATACTAACGAGGAAGGGCTATTCTTATTTTAATAATAACAACGGCATCAACAATAACAAAAGAGGTACACATTGCCAAAATCAGTGCTTTTCAGGTTCAAACATAATTCGTCTCCGAATTGTTTAATTGCCACACAGAAATGTAAAACTTCAGTTACAGCTTACCAACAAATAGCGTGAAGATAGTCCAATTACTATACTACAAGCCACGCAGGCAACGGAAACGTTTATCTTAGAATAAACCGTGTCGTTCTCCGTCCTGATAAACTAACTCCCGGCAGTCTTATCGGGAGGGATACTTCTCCCTCATCCTCTGCAGTTGGTGGTGCAGTTTCATTCTCATTGTCATCATCGTCACCGTAGTCCCCATTAGCAATTCGACAGAGCCTGTTATCCTCCTCTGTTGTTAAAATGATGTCTGATCCATCGGAAGAAAAGTCGAGTACTCGGGTTAGAATGCACTTGGGGGAATTCCCATTACAGACATCACCGGAGGTGTATGTTAGTGAATCACTTGTTTGGTTTAGCCACTTTAGGGATACTCTTTGCTGCACAAAATTTCCACCATTCGCTTCTATTTGTTCATCCTCCAGAAGAACTGCTAGCCAGAAGGGTGAGATCTCTCTTCTATGGTTGTGTCTTACTGCCAATATGTCGTCTTTCTGGTAAATGGTTTGCACCCGTACAGCCGTACTCCGCAATGCCACATTAGCATCCACAACTTGGCAGGCTGTTGTTACGTCTTCGCTTTCCTCTAATGAGGCTGTGATGGTAGTGGGACACATACTAAGGGCATAAGGAAGGGTGCCAGTTAGCTCTTTCGTTTTTGAGCGGACATTTTCCTGTCTTACGCCTCTTCCATACTCCTTAGCAAATTCTCGCATCACAGTTTCTCGCCTTGTGTCTTCTTCTTTGCTACCTGTTCCTTCAGTGATTGCTGACAGCTTGTTTGGTCGCGTCTTGATGTTTGGGCGTTCACTTTGATAATTTTCTCCGGATAATATGAATTGGGCCCAGTGAAATATGAGAAATTCTTCTGGTAAATGCGCAGCATATCGTCTTCCACGCAGCGCGCTTTTCTGTAAGCGTAGTTAGCCACTGTAGGCATGTCGTGGTCTGCTCGCATTCCTTTGAAATAGCATTCCACGCCCAAAGTTGTCATACTTTCGAAACAGATCCTGTCCAGAAGGTGACTATGCCCAATCTCCGTTAGCATGTTGGTAAGGCTGGTCAGCGATTCTAGCACTATGAGGAAGGACTGTCGGGTGCATCGAGGTATGGTCATGTCGGGACCGTTGGTATTTCGCTTGCCCGTCCTCTCCAGGGCTTCCTGTTCGTGGTTAGAGAGAAATGCAGCCAACTCCTCGACAGATTTCACATGATCTTCAAATGTACGTGGTAGGTCTTCTTCTTTGGCTTTCTTGTCGAGTCGGAACACGTTTGCATATTGGGCCATCTTACTTTGCAGGGGGATCAGTCCCTTTGCTGACATCAACATTCTTATTGCTACGTTACCGGTATCGCATACGAAAACAGTGTTTCGATATACGCATAAAGCAGTAGGCTTGTTCCATCGACTTTGGACACCATCACGATGGCCTGCAGTTTCTCCACACACTTTTGTTAAGGTTTCTTTACCCCCAAGCATCTCTTCTTCCTTCAAACTGAACAGTGCGTGTTCTTTGCTGGAGGACAAGAACACGGTTCCATCATCTGTCACTGTAATACCCATGAGGCCTGGAATATTCGAAATTGTTCTCAGTTTCAATCGTCCTCTCACTTGACAAAGATGAATACATGAACCATTCCCGTCTCCAACTAACAAGTATTGCTCGTCACGTGTTAAGGCTAATGAAGTTAATAAACTAGATCGATCAAAACAAAACAATTCATTTAACTGGCCGACGCAGTTAGTTTCCTCATCGTCTACAACACCAGAAATTGAAAAAATCTTGCCAAGACCAACGTCTAACATAAACAGTTCGACGCTACCCTTTGCAGACGCACATATGGCAAAAGGTGACACCAGATCCGGTACATTACCTTCAGAAATAAGGGAAAGATCGTGTACATGGACTTTACGGATACGTCTACCGGCGCAAACTTCTTCCTCACTTTGGCTTTCTTCGGCGCTCCCTTGTACAATCTGGGAAGCGTGACAGAAAAGCGTTAGCAAATTGACTACTCTAACTCTTCCGTTTCCTTGGTCACAAATGTACAGCTTCCCGCTCTCTTTCACCGCAATACCAGCTGGGTTTCTAAATCTGGCCTTGTTGCCATATCCATTAGTGTGCCTGGGCTCACCACCCCCAGCGATTAATGTGACATTTGCTGGACAGTGCATGTCAACCATGAAGACTGCATGGAGACGTCTATCGGTAATAAACAGCCTGCTATGCTTTGGGGAGAATGCCAATCCTACCGGGTAGCTTAAAAGAGAGGCCCTGTTCTTTTTCCAGTGCTTGAATTCCAGTTCTGGAACTAATGTTGTGCTCACTCTTTCATCTGGAATGGAATCTTGAATCGCTTTCCGGTGAATCTCCACTGCTGTTTCTACATCCATCCGATCTTTGTTTCGAACTGCTTTCAATGAAACTGATTTCTTGATGTCTTCGTATTCTCTACGTAGCACCAAAAGCAGCCTTACATTCACTAGGTATCCATCAATGTCAATCCAATGCCAAAACTCTGCAGAACGTACTGACTTGATGTTGTGTGGGCAGTCAGGAATAGGGACGTGGTAGGGGTACTTCGCCCTGTCTGCTAGCATGGAATTCATAAAGCTCTTTTGCTTGGGATCGCAGTCAGCGAATTTATAGACGTACGTACCTTTCCGAGTCATGCTTTTTCTTGTGCTTCCCCATGCTGACAAAGATTGATAACGATCGATTGAGAAAAAAATTCAAAGTGATCTCTCGAGATGTCTGATTTCGACTGATTGAATCTGGACTGAATGAAAGACACCACGTCGACACCACGTGCAGCATGTCATTCTTTGAGTGACACTGATGACATGTGCCTGAAATTAAAGAAGCCAGTAACTGCAACCACAGCGACTACTGATACTACGGCCAAGAATAAGGATACTTTGTATTATTGTTCTTTTGACGTTACCCGAAATCCAAAAATTAGTTCCAATTGCGCCCAAACAGGAAAAGAATCTAAACCTCCGACTCCAAAAGCGCAAAGGGGAAAAAGGTCGAAAGGCCCGGTCGAAAGGGTGTCTTATAAAGAGCGATAATATACAGTAATATGAATCACTCCCTGGGATTCTGTCACGTCATTATAATGTGACCATTGTTTCAAATTGATACCCGATATGTCACAATGACAAGGGATGTTCCTGCGAGGGAAACACGCGTGAACATGCCTGTTGCGCGTCCTTGCGACATGAGATTTTCACGCAACAGTCGCTAAAGGAAAAGAAGAGGCCCCGGAACCATCACCACAGAGTGGATTCCAGCAACCTGGATTCTGGATTACAATGCTTGGATTCCGGATTCCATTAGCTGGATTCCGGATTCCAAAGCCGTGGATTCCGGATTCCACAGACCAAAATTACCTGGATTCCGGATTCCGGATTACCTTACATGGGGCGACCTGATGAAGGTACTGTCAGTATTGATTTCGTGCAAGAGAATTTCTGTTTAGATCTGATCGATCTATCGTAACTTGTAATGAACAACAACAACAACAACGATACCTTTATTCGCCTTGTACTTAATTAATTACCTACACACATGAAAGAGAAAATATACATATATATATATATATATTTATTTATTTATTTGTACTTAATAAGGCCTGGAGCTGAAATAATCCTAAGATTTTCTAGCCAGTTCTCCAGAATTTAAAGTTTTAAAGTTTTAAAGTTTTTGTAATAGCCTTAGTGATGAAATAGTGGTCATTATTTGTAATAGTTTGGTGCAGTGATAAAAGTATTCTTGGTTGATCCTGTTTGAACAGCTTAAATATATTCAGCCGCTATGATTAATAATCATGATAACCGCAACTGTCACATTTTACTACTTTTTCACTTTCAAAACTATCAAAACTTAAAATTGGGAACGCTAATATTACCTTCTCAGTAATGATAAATACCACCACCACCACCACCATCGTCCACAAACACAAAAGTTAGAACTACCTTTAAATGTTATTGGTACTTAATTTCGCAGGTCTTTCATTTCGCGTTTTTTGCGATTGTGGAAAAATCACTAAATTAAAGACCCGCGAATAAAAATCGCCGCGAAATTTAATATCCATTTAGAAAATTCAAATCGCAGAAAAAAATGAATAACATTTAATTACTACAACATTCACTTTACATGATATATGCATGTGTTGACAAATACTGACAAGTTATTAGCTGGTTTTACTGGTATGTTACATTTCGTGACTGTCTGCTGTTGTGAAATGGCGTTATAACGTTATCAAAGTTCAGAAGATTGAAACCAAAATCAAATTGAGAACACCGCTTGAATCGCGAAATTTAATGCCCTTTTTCGTATTTGCCTATTGAAATCAAGAAAATAAAACTCCGTGAAATACGGTAGGTACATACTAAATATAAATAGCAAGGGCAACCAAGGAGAATATATAGTTCAAAACCACTTAAACGTAGCATTGATGAAGGTATTTTAGTATTTAAACGGTATATATAGGCATATTTTTATCTCCTAAGAAATTTTCATCTGTTCGGATTTGCTAGCTGAAAGTCTAGTGATCCGAAAATTATAGGGATCAAAACTAACGATTTCGAAAATTTCAGCCAGAAAAAAGGCTCCCGAAAATTCTACGTGACCTTTTTAGGGTAAAAGTCCGTTAAAAATGTGCAATTATACCATTTTTTAGATGTTCGAAAATCCTAGGAGAGAAAGGCAAGCAAGAAATTATACAACAACTGTTCCGAAAAATTCTAGATATATCTCAAATCGTCTTCCGAACAGATTTTTTCAGAAAATTGACGTTGGGTGCCCCTGAAATAGTACCATGTGAAAGTACTGCTAAAGATGTTTCATTTGAATGGTCACTCTATAGGATTTCATCCACAGATTCAAAAGTTAGAACCTCATACTAAATAAATAGTATCATATGAAAGTACTGCTGAAGAGGTTTCATTTGAATGGTAACACCATAGGATTTCATCCACAGACTCAAAAGATAGAACAACCTACTAAATAAACAGTACCATGTGAAAGTACTGCTGAAGAGGTTTCATTTGATTGGTAACACCATAGGATTTCATCCACAGACTCAAAAGTTAGAACTACATACTGAATAAATAGTACCAAATGAAAGTACTGCTGAAGAGGTTTCATTCGCGGGTTACATCATAAGATTTCTTCCATAAATCCTCAAAAGCTAGAAGACCCTAGAACAATTCAAACTACACATTGATAAACTTATATTACGCATAGTTCTATGTAAAAGCACGGCCCAGGGGCACCCGACGACAATTTTTGGAAAATATCTGTTCGCAAGACTATTTGAGGTCTCGACTATTCGGAACGGCATTTGTTGTAAAATTTCTTGCTTGCCTGCCTCTCCTAGGATTTTTGAACATCTAAAAAATGGTATAATTGCCCATTTTTAACGGATTTTTACGCTAAAAAGGTCACCTAGAGTTTTCGAGAGCTTTTTTTATTGGCTGAAATTTTCGAAAAGGTAAGTTTTGATCCCTATAATTTTCGCATCACTAGACTTTCAGCTAGGAAATCCGAACAGATGAAAAATTTTTAGGGGATAAAGATATCTACCGTTTAAATACTAAAATACGTTTAACAATGCTATGTTTAAGTGGTTTTGAACTACATTCTCGTTGGGTTCCCCTGACGGCCGAAGAGGTTTTATTCACTGTCGAATGGTCAAATGATAGGATTTTACCGTGGATCCACCTTACTTCATTGGTGTTACATGTCTTCCAAAAAATTGACTCTAGGAAAGAAAGGGTTCACTAAACCACTTCACAATTTGTTATCATGGCGGGAATAACGATGTTGACACTGAGTGACAAGCTTTGTACAATCGCAAATGGAAACCGGACATGATCTCATATATTGAATTATTTATTGAAGCCAATTTTGTTCATAGTAACTACCGAGCGCATCGGTGGGGCTTCCGGAAAAAGTACAACCAAAAAAAAAAAAAAATCGGCAGATCAATTTGAAGTAAAACCCCCGCGCGAGAAATACCGTTTAAAATTCGTCAAACTTAAATTAGCACGTTTACAAATTTTCCGCAATTAATTCTAAATACCGTATAAAAAAATGCCCAACACCGCTTAATACAACAAACTTCCGCCCAGCGTACGGAGTTAACGACAAATCTCTTTCCCCGCGACAGACGTTTGATTACAAAATGCACCAGCGTGAGCAAATGTGCCCGGCCAATGATCGGAGAGGGGGAATCAAGTTTGAAAATTACTGACCCATAATATTATTTGATTGCAGGCGTTAATTCACAGGAGAGTTGAGAGTGCTTCGGTTTTGGCAGACAGGTTGCTTCATTTTCGAGCTAAGGGCATTTCGGTTTCTAGCTTAGGATAATTAGTTCTTTTTAAATCCAAGGCTGTTTTTTTCCTTCTAGTAAGTTGCGGCCCCGATCGCTTAATTATGAAGTAAACGTCATTAAAAATGCTATAAATACAGTAAATTTTTGTTTGAACAAACTGCATTCTAAGTTTTGTTACGTTCGCAATGTTAACTAAAATTAGAATCAGAATCACTGTTAATAGCAGCCTGAAAAACAAAATGCAATGACTAGAACATTTTAGTATTACACCGGCAGAGTAAGCGAAGGAAGTATTTGCTGAATTGATTTTAGAGGCGAAAACCCGTCTTCACGCGTGCCTAGGAAATCTCTTCTTAAAAGCTGGACCAGTTTAAATTCCGTCCTCCCGTTGGAATTTTATCCGACCATTTTCTTGCATAAAAGACTAAAGAAAATTCTCTCTTAGATTTTAACCCGTCTTTCCTTTGTAAATCTCATATTGGATTAGACAATCAGCATGGATTTTTGCTGCCTCAAGTAAATTGAGGCCTGGTTCTAAGTCATTCGTGATTCTCTTGCACAATTTTTCAAAAACTATTTTTATAGACATCTACGAGGAATAATAGATTGTGAAGTAAACTAAAAAAAAAATTTAAATTTTTACAATTCGAAAGTTGTAACCAACAATGCCCACCACTTGCTAAAAGTGTACATTGATGCTACAAGGTGTCTACGAAATCAGCTCGGAATGGTTTGAATCGTTACAATTTGTAGGTCCAATTGGTGGTCATTAACTAGTCCTAGTCCTCCTCTAACTAAAATTTTCGTTACGAGAAAGACGTTAAATGACCTCCTCTCATTCTGACGGTTTTTACAAGAGGACTATTAGTAGCCACTGTTTGGACCTACAAAAGGAAAAGGGTTTGCTCTCTATATGGTACGCATTTCGACCCCAAGGATTTCTCGATAAAACAGTGCGTGTCTGGTCACGTGATACAGCTATAAACAATTTTAAAAATGAAATTTGAAGATTTCTAGGATATGATAAGCCTTCAATTAATAGTCATGAGATATCTTAAAAACATTTTTCATTAGACCAACCCGCTTTAAAATTAATTGTGAGCATTCTGAAAAGAACCAGTGTCAGGACAAGTCTGGGACTAGACCAGCCATTACTTCTGTGAAAAAAAAAAAAGTAAATAAAAACCTTAGCCGAAGAAGCCTGTGACAGCAAAATACAAAAAGAAACTATCAAGTGTTAAAAACTTATCAGAAACAGTTCATGCAAGAAATTAATCAGACTAAAACGGCTTGTTCTCGTTCCTCATGAACTTATTGATGTTTTCATGGAAAAAAAGATTTTAATAATAAGTCAATGAAACATCCAGAAATTTGACAAAAATGCTAGAAGGTGTACATTGGCCAATATTCTATTACGAGCAAGAAAACTATTCACTGACTAAACAATCTAAATGGACAAAATCAGGTCGTTTAAAGTTGATTAATTTAGCCTACCGCAGGAATGTCCTCTCTGATTTGTTTCACTTAATCTGTTTCGCTCAGCCAACTTAGCCGCACCTTGATATAACGATATGAGCGGGGCGTCAACTGGATATATAGTCCTGAATAACCACCTGATCAAAATGACACGACCCAATAGGGTAATTATTGCATCTTTTTTTAAACGTAAAATGCGTGTGATGACAGCCGGCCTAAAAATATGATGTTTTATTCATAAAAACCTGCGAAAATGATATAAACAAAAGACTCTACCGCAAGATAGTTTTATTCAACCAAAATATGCCTGATGACATCTGGTCGAAAATAAAATGTTTGTGAAAAATTTAGACCGTCACACACATATACAGTGCACATAACTAAATTTAAGTCCTTCGCTTTGATTCTCTTTATATTTGTATTAAAAACTGTTATATTACCTTAAACCACTGGGGATCAGCTTGAAGAACGTCTAGTGATACCGACATATAACTCTGATCGGGAGCGATGGGCTCCTGCTCTGATAGAGTGATGAAGGTGGCCTTTACAATACAACTATTAAGGCCACTGTCCACAACATTCTTTGCTATAATTAGCTGGTCAGAAGACATTAGAAAGATATTTACATTAAACTGTCAAATTATTTAGAAACTAAAAGGTTGGAGCTTCAGTTCCGCCTTACGGACTCAAACTTGTTATGTTGATCTGATAGGTGCGCTAAGTTTGTTTCAATTTGTTGATTTAATTTTCGGTTTGAATAGGAGCCTATTATTACTTTGTGCTAGTGGAATTGAAATGTAATAAATTTCGCTGCACGAGCACCAAGTAAAAATCTTTTGAGGCTCCTACCAGTAGGAAAATGTCTTCATGCTGTACCCTACAACCTTCGGTATGTTTTGTTTTCTGTCACGTGATAGTAATCGAAATAACTTGTTGTTTACCATTTACCAAAATTTTCCTGAAAATCAGATTGGAAAGTAAATAACACACAACTTTTTGGGTCGTTCCACCGGAAAATTTCCGGTAGCAATGCAACGACAGAAAATCTGAAAAGGTAGTCCTGTTTTTCTGGACGGAATATTCCAAAGTACGGAAATTCGTGTTCCGTTTCTTCAAAGCCATCTTTGATACCGGGTTCAGGCCTTCGCGGTCGTTTTTTGGTAAATGGAACTGATTTTTACAAATGGTAAACGCGATTCCGGGACGAAATTTACCAGTCCTGAATTTTGCGTACCATTTACCCAGACCAAGAGCCACCGGTTTGCCCGTGTAAATGGCCTCTTTTTCATTCAAATTTCTTGTTATTCCCGTGCATTTTACGCTTAATTTATAAGAGGAAAGCTAAAGGAAAGAGGGGCAAATTCCTATGAGACCCTCTTTACAAACTCAAGTGGTCTATTGCAAGTGTCCTGCCGGTTTATGAAAAACGTCTCAACTTAGCCCAAATAAAACAAAATCGACCGGATTCACAACAGACCAGGCTTTTATGTGAAAACGTCTAACCAGGCTTTCACCAGGCTTTGACTTCTCGTTTGCGGTTTTCAAAAGCGAATTTTGAACGCGGAGAGGCAGGTTTTCACGTAAGTCATTTAACTGAGCCCGGCAAAATTTGAATTCAGATATAAAAGCTTAAATAGTGAATTCAGTTGGATTCTTTTTGCCTGCAATTTGATGATTGGATGCTCTACTTGAAAACGAATAGAGAAAATTCACCGATAAAATGCTTTCAAAGAAAAGCCAAAGAAACTGGGCCCATTATATAAAGGACCTTCGTACAACTGGGCCCTGGAGGGTAAATGGAGTTGTAATTTGTAGAAAAAAAAAAGCCAACAAGGCGAATGACAGAGACGCTATAAACGACTCCGCACGTGCTAAAAGCCATACCAGAAATAAACCTCTGCTCACAGGGTACAAAAAAAATTTGAGGTCCACAGTGTTCACCTTATCACGTGGCCTAAGGCCTCCGCCGAACTTTTCATGGAACTAATCTTAAGATCTTTTTATTTATGCAGACTCCCAGCAACAAAATTTGTAATTTTTTGTTTCGTCAAACTGCTTAAAAATACGTTCACCTTTCTCACGTGGTTGCAGACTAAGAAAAGTCGATCAAAGGCTGCCGCCGTCTTTGAAAAAATCAACTTCAAATTCGTTCGTCACGATTCAATCACTACATGGAACAAAGTTCGGAAAAAGAAATCTTTAAATTTTATGCTATCGCCGTTTTGTAAATCAACTCACTAAGGAAAACAAAGTGGAAGAAATCTTTAAATTTACGCATTGATGCATCATACTGTAGCACCTTTTGAAACAACAGCTCATGTACAGCAGAAAATACTTCACCTTTGTGTGGAATCAAGACCTTTAGCCGGACTCGATGAGATTAGAATGTGGTAGATTCAGTCATGGTTGATGCGACATCTAAAACCCTCGGAAACGAAAATAACGACGCGAAGCAAAGTAAGTGGGACTGTTTTATCGATGTTTTTACGTAAGCCTTTTTACTTCTTAGCGAATATAAACGTACGCTTCTTTTATATCTTTTTTATTTCTTATCTTTTATTTATCATATTATTCATTATTTGTTTTATCTTTATATTGTGTCCCCAATTAGCGTCAGCTAAATACATCGACACATGAATAAAGTTCATCATCATCATCATCATCATCATGTTTCGACTCGATCTATTCAAATAGAGTTTTCTGTCGACAATAGGTTGCTGCATGCATAACAAATGTATGGGGCTGCAAGGGAAAGTAATCGAGCACTTTAGGAGACTTTAACATGACACCGAATAAATTTTCGACCGGCTGAAAAATTTGACTGAATACTTCGTTCACAGGAAACCGTTCAATATTTTTGCTCTTGACATGTCATGACTGATGAACCAGGTTGAATTTTAACTTTTGTCGGAGGTGAACCATCTGCCCATGCGTAGAGCTTTACTTTAGCAAATTCAAGATAGCGTCTCCCTCCTTCGCTTTACATAAAAATAAGCCGGTTATGGTCTTCACACCGCGCCGATCAAATTTGCCGTACAAAGGTTTAAACGGTTGTGCGTTGTGGTGTTTACATCACGCCGGCTGCCTCGTACCCATAGTAGAGCAGATAAAATTATGTGCTTCAATTGTTCACTTTCTGTTAAAAAGCATGAAATTTGGCGTGATGATAGTTTTCAAGGCCCTAAAAAAGATAGGATATGGTGCCATCGCCAAAAAGTCCGTTAAGTGCGAAAAATAAAAGTTTTAAAACGGGGGCCATTTTAAACCGGAAGGGAAATTAACATTGTATTTAAAACGTCTGAATTTTAGCAACTTGGATAAGAAAATGTCAGCAAATGCCTAAGGCAGCTGTTTTTTCACACAAAGAGACATTATTTCAACGCAAGTTGTCTAAAAAAGTAGAATAGAGATGATATAAGTGACCGCCAGCTAGACCGAAAGTAAAACTACCAGAGTCGGAACTTTTAAGGAATGATGGCACCATATCACATATTTCTATTAAAATAGCCCCAATATTATATATAATAAACAATTTCATCGTCATTTTGGCTTAAAAAAGTGCTTAATTTTGTGTACTTTCGGTTAGATGATATTTACTTCCGGTCAAAATGACGGCCAGTTTAATTTTCACTCCAAAAACCCGTTTAACAGGAAAAATTTGCGATGGCACCATATGACATATTAATAGTCATAATTAGTTCTGTCATTCCTGAAAATTTGGTGCTTTTAACAAAAAGTGAACAATCCCGCTCCAAATCTGCACAAATCCGCCCCACTAACTTCTTTGTGATAGAGAAACAGTCGAGAGAAGAAGAAATGCAACCAATTAAAAAATATATATTTTTCGTGTTTTGTGTTCTCGACATGCAAGGAAAATGAAGTTTCGTTCCGTGGCTCATAAACTACAAAAGCGTAAAAGATAAAAACTTCGTAACGGTACGTGACTTGGAGGAACAGATCGTTGGACGCGAGTGGCCAGCGACGAAATGGTTTTGGGATGGAAACTCGGCTAAAATTTATCTTTGAAAAGATAGCTTCAGTCGCTCAAACGGTCGACAAATTCTTTTCGAACGGATATCCCGAGCCGTTCGAACGAATAACAAGTTTTTCAAACGGATATCCCAAGCCGTTCGAACGGATGGGTACAATTTTTTTCAAACGGATAGCCTAAGCCGTTTGAACGGATGACAATTTTTTTTGAACGGATACCCCGAGCCGTTCAAACGGATACCAAATCCGTTCGAAAACGGCAAACCATAAGAAAAGTTTTCGCGTGAGAGGTCACGCCAAGGCCCTGACAAAATATGTTCGCTATGTCCATTAATCCACAGGTTTAGTAGCTCTTTAACTTTCGTCGTGTTTTATATCTTCGCAAGTAAATTGTCGAAGGGGGAAGCTACTTCCCATACATTCTCTTAAATGAAATGCAAACGATGTTCTCACAACTTGCAAAGCGATCAGCAAAGGTCTTGCGAGCGGATTTGTGTACTGATCATGCGCATTACGTCAAAATCCATAGATCAACCATTCTCGTCCCCAGAGCCCGTCGTTTCTTGGTCACGTGGTAGGGAAACGAGGGGCTCTGGAAGCAGCCGTTACCGGATGTCAGAAAATTTCTGACATCCGGTCGCGCATGTGCAAAAGTTACAAATATCACTGCTCATGCTCATAACGGATTTTTGTCCCTCACTGCTCCACTGGGGGAAAAAATTTTACTTCCCAAGCTCTCTCTAGAGAGTGGCTTCTTTGGGGTGTTTTGAAAATGCACTACTTCACTCAACTTGGATTCACTGACAATTTGGGGTTAAAAGAAGAAGACAGTAACAGAAACCGGCTGAGCACACTGTTGGTTTGCAGAACTGAGACAATTAATCGGCAGACTATCGTCTGAGTTATGTGATTTTTTTTTCAATACTTTTGGCGAACAAACACTGGGAAAGCAATAACGCGAAGATCGATATAATGCGGGAAAAAGTCAATCTGAAAAGGTATCTTGTTCCACGTCCTGCAACTCATCTTACTGACTTCAAAACTCTTTTTGAAACGATTCCATTCATGAGTTGTGTTAGGAGAGTAAAATATAATTTTCATTTCACTCGAGCTGGTTGTGTTTTTTCCTATGTTTATTTCCTTTTGTGGTGTCGAGGTTTTAATTTTGCCCATGAGCGTTTGTGGACAACACGTGTTAGACAACCCAAGGATTTCAATATTAATCATTTTACCGACGCAGGGTAGAAAACATATATTACAAGGTTTGTCCAGGAGAAGTGCAGTCTAATACACCTTCATGGGCTTCCATGCATGGCAACTTTATACAGTACTGGGTGAATCAAAATTCCAGTTCAGTTCTCTCAGTATATTAACCCTAACCGAAACTTGAACCCCAGTTTCCTAACCCTAATCATAAAACTTCTGGGTCATTTGGTGTTTATGGGAGCCATTCAGTGTTCTACTAAAAGGGTTTATCCTCCTACAGATTTCAGGTATCATCTCCTAACAAAGTACCTCAGAGAGAGAGTTTTCAATAATTTTGCTGTCTGACTCAGAAAATCATTAATACCTGAAAAATGTTGATTGTGTAGTGACCAATCACCATAGCGCTCCGTACACATGACCAAACCTCAAAACCAAAAAGTAATCACCATTGCTGTTTGAGGTTTGGTTTTCTCACCCTTTGTTAGCTTTTTCTCTGCAATGCAATAGCATTCCTTAATATTTGTGGTGTTCTGGGTTTTGTAACTTTCACTGTATAGGTGAGCTCTTGTCACCTCTGTTGTAGGGGTATAAAACAGTTATATGTACTTTTGATGACCGGTTACTGATAAAAAGTGTTTCTTAGGACCCTGATTTAGTGGAAAGTGATGGTAATTATGCAAATGCATCCAGAGAGAAACCTATTTAACTACCACTTATGAGCTCATGGGTTACACATCTTTGTATAAGGGGTTTTAAGGGTTTTTTTCTTAGGAGAGGGCTTACAACTAGGGAGACATTTTTTCTTGTTCACTGGTAAATGGGCCTATAACTGGGGGGCTTATAAGTCGGGGGGAGGCTTAAAAGCAGTAGTTTAAGGTAGCCTGTGCCAGACATTCAGGTATTGGGGAAGGTGCAAAGAGAACAAACCTAAAAAAAAAACTGCTTCTTTTAATGCTCTACTTCTCACTATCTGAATGCCTAGAACGGGTTACCATAAGCTATATCATATAGCTGTACTTTCTTATCTGGAACAGTGAAATGTACGTAGAGTGATATATGCATTGTATATAGACTGTATGCTTTAAGAGATCTCCCATTAAGAAGTACACTTTGAGTAACACACAACCCAAAAGCATTTTCTTGGGTAGCTGCTGTCATCAAGTTTTGAGACTGGAGAGCAAGACCTGCAAGGTTTGAAATTGGGGATAGAACTTTGGATCAGGCCTGAAACAGGATAGTGAAAATCACATAGTTTGGTCAAAATTTGGCAAGGCAAGAAGCATACTGTGGGGTGAATCTGAACTGATTTTTGGGGGGTAGAACGCCACCCCCAATCCCCACCCTCCTCAGTTGTATTGAAACTGAATGTGGTGCTTTATAGAGTTAAAGTATAATATCTGCTCACAGGTTATGATAATGTATAATTTTTTAGTTCCCTTAAAATTCATTATTTTGTGTTATAACACGAGGCCTTCAACAAGGAAAAAGTTTTACCAGAACTGAATCATTGACCAGTGGAAGCAAGTTTTAATTTGGCTCATCATTATTTGTCAACAACCAAGTAAACAAAGATGCTCTATGATTAAGTTAGCCAATGCTGTGTGCAAGCTCAGGGAGGGGTGGAGAGCGGGTGTGGTTAGGATTGGCGAGTAAACTATGATATTGCCGTTGATCAAGCTATAATGTTACCCACCCTATCAAAGGTGACATACTGCAAAATCCAGTTGTCATCATCAACAATTACTTACCCCAGTATGATACAAAATAGACTACTCTAGGCTGTTGTTCATTTATCATTTTATTTATTAACATCTCAGTTGTCCCTAACATCGTCAAAAAATCTAATCTCTCATGTATGCCTAATTATAAACAGTTAAGTTTCCTTGTATTTTAGAATTCTTAAACCAAAGAGGTTGAGAACATTGTGCTACCTTATGTAGTGATCAGATAACATAATTATTTATCAAGAAAAATTGTGCAAAAGCTACTTCTTTGTTAACTGTTCATCAGTTATAAATAACCCCAGAGCCCCTTGTTTATCTTTGTCTAAATGCCACACGACTGGAGGCCCAGGGGCCCCACTCACATATTTTAATGACGGGGGGTTCCGGAGGATTTTTTAGTTCTAGCAAAGGAAATGTTCTTTCAGCAGAAAATACAATAAATTAAAAGCACACTGCAATATCATTTCTGTAATGTAGTTGAAGCTTCATTTCCTTTCCTACTGTAGCACCGACGAATATCCAGAGGAATCAGAAAAACTGATTAGACTAATTAATAGCGCCATACAAGTACAGTATCAAGCGCTTGATTTTTTAACGAGCAAGGAGCAACAGCAAGAGCTAACTAACCATTACTCCTCCTTCACCAGTTTCCCACAACGAAGGCAATGCAATACTTTCTTTGTTAAGGCTCGCTATCTTCGTAGAAACGTCTCAAACTTTACCTGCAATTCTCTTCTTCTCTGCTACTGCATATAAACAAACCAGGATTGTCGCTATCAACGAAACTCACACACGCATTTCATGTTTGCAGGCACGTAAAATGTTATGCGCAGTAGATTATATTTTTAATTTACTTCGCGCATTCAATTGCCTTCAGCCAATGAAAAAATTCGTATTTTCAGTTGCGTCCAGAGCCACTGGTCGGTTACAAATTAAGCCGAGTGGCTCTGGGGACGAGAATGTAGATCAACGGTCTTGAGAAGAAACGAAAACATGGCGGTCGAAGGCGGGACTGTTTCTCACTATTATATTTTGGTAATTCGCAAATTTATTGATTTTATGTCGCCTTTCAGACATAGTGTGTGGTTTCCTTTTTCTGTTAAACAATTTCACTTCTGCAGAGTTTGGAATATGCAACATATAGCCATAGGCGTACGGGCCGGGGGGGCGAGGGGGGCTGCAGCCCCCCCAAAGTTTGGGCAACTCAGATTTTTTGGGCAGCAAGAGAAAACTTGTGCAAAGCCAGTTTTTAAAGACGTTTCGATGTTTTTTTTTATTATTATATTTTGAAGACACAAATATTTTCTATTTTAACCAGAAGTTGGCGTAATAATTCACACGAGAGAGTGGTTGCCTAGCACGTGATGAGTTTCTGGTTATAAGGGAAGGGTATCATATGCTGATTTTTTTGTTGTTGTTGTTGGGCACTGTACTTCACTGTACTAGCTGGAGTGGGCTATTTCCAGTCATGAATTGATTAGAATAAACTTCCGCATAACTTTCTAGAATCACCTCCGCTCCTAGAACAGTGTGTGGCAGAACACCCATCAGCAATGGGTCTGAAAGTGAAGTGGCTGACTAATTCTCAGTTTGAATTACGAGAAGAATCATAATTTTCTTGAAAAAATCTATCGAGGGTTTAAAAATTATTCACTAATTTGTTTAAGTAGACCGAAATGTTTACGAAACTCCTAACAAGATCGAGCGCTAATCAAATCCTTCCTTATTAGCAATTGGCAGGAGCTATCTCCATGATCTTTCATACACGTTTTTAATAAGATTGAAACTCCGTTTTCTAAACATCAAGATTTTCCTTTTTTACCTTATTTTTAACAATAAAAACTTCATCCCAAAATATCTCGATAACGCTCTTACAGTTCCGTTTTAACTTCACGAACATCGAGGCGACTATTAGAGGAAAGAGCTTCCCTGAACGATTTTGTAAGAACAGTTCCCAGTGAGAAATATTGCTGCAAGTATAATAGGTAATGGCGTCATTTCGTTGCTATGACAGCTCCGATGTCAGTGCAATCCTGATCATCACAAATTTCCCTCTTTATCTAATACAACTGTGGTGGCAATTTTTTCCAAATGCTTGTTTGTGGCGACGTAGTTTATGCTCAAACTTGGCAGGTATTGACTCTGAAAAACTGTATCGAGCCACTTTCATATGCCAGTACGGCCTATTTTGTTGCATGGCCCTAGTTTTCTTTCGACTGTTTTGTAAAAATTTGGGCAACTTGCAAGAATTTTTTGGGCAAATGGATTACCGCCCCCCCTGGCAAAAAATTGCCCGTACGCCTATGCATATAGCTCCGTACAGCTGATAAGAACCGCCGAAGAGCTAGAGTTGAGCTATCAAGCAGTGTTTTGCTGCAAACCTTAGGAAAGTTAAAGTCGCTTCAAGGTACAGAGCTTTCAGTGGTAGTTGTGCTTTGCTTTGGATTCAAGGTGTTGACTGATGGTAATAAACGAAGTGAAATGTTAGAAGTGTGAATGTTTATTCAGTTATGATTGTAGAGCTGTAAGCTCATATTTATAAAGCTCGCTGAATATACTTGCTTCCGATAAATCTGACACTTTCTCCAGTAATTTTTATCAGCATCAATTTATCCTTACCTGGCAAAAACGATGTAACCACAGGCGGCCCAGACGTAGTATGTGTCACTGAATGAATATATTAATATTCACATGGACAAATTAATGCGATGAGTCGTCGAAACTCCCATGAACTAAAATAGTCCAAAAGTCAAAATATAACAAAACAAAGCTAAGATACCTTCAACTGAACGTATCCTTGTCTTTCCTGGCCGGTTTAAGTGGCATTTTGTTGAGTTTTGCAATTGTAGGTACTATCCACTAAAGAAGAATTAAAGGCTGGCTACAAAACAAACGGACCATCTCCACGCGCCTTCACACGAAGCGCTATAAATTCGAGAATAATCGACGAATCCGCTCCAAATTGCCATCGGCTAATCTGCAGGTAACGTGTGCTCCTGCTTCTTGCTCGCTGGCTCCACAAAATCCATCGCAACTGCACAATAATTGCTCGCTCATCAACAACCACTGTTGACCTTTACGCTTCGATATGACCGCAAACTACCAGGTATAATACGCGACGTGAATATTCAAGCTTAGCGACCGCGTTCGCGCAACAATGCAGCACTTGCTATGGGAGGGATGGACTATTGCTTCTAGGTTAATCGAAACTGACCGAAGGTTCGCTGCGTTAGTTTTGACCAGAAAACAAAAGGCGATCGCGCGACCGTCCGTAAGTTTTCAACAGGGCGGCCCTGGTTTTCAAGCTCGAATTTTTCTAACGTGCGCTGTCACAGCTGCTGTCACATTGTTCGTCCAGCCGCTTGAACCTATTTGCTTAGATTAATGAAATAAACAGTTCTTTCCAGAACAACGTCTTACTCCACAATATGTTGTCCAAACTGGTCAAGGAAGAAGAGAATTTTCCGCCCAGGAAAAAGGCAAAATCTGGCCTCGGCTATGCAGCTGAATAGAAGATACAGCTGAAGATATCGTAAAGTAAAATTTATGTGGGCGATATCTTTTTATTATAATTATTATTATTATTATTATTATTGTTATTATTATTATTATTATTATTATTATTATTATTCTCAAAACTCAGGGGCACCCAACGATGATTTATTTCCCCCTAAATGCACTGAAAACACATTTAAGGCTGTCCAGAGTACTTTTGATCTAAAAATGCATTCTAAACAGCGCTTACATAAATTTAGTCAGGAGGGCTAAAAGCGAAGCTAATGATTTATAGTTTGCTCATACTAAATATAAAATATATCGTGTAATGCTAAGCGGAGAAGGCAACGAGACAGGGGCACCCAACGACTGTTTCCTCAAATACTTTGAAAACACTTTTGTGGCTATTCATAAAGTAGTTTTAGCTCTATAGAAATGCATTCTAAGTGGCGCTATAAAATTTGTATCTCAGTGTTCCGCCATTCTAGAGGAACTTGAGTCTTTTCAAAATTACGAGGAATTCAGAATTATTTCCCCGAAAATTTTAGATGCAATTTAACGTATTACGAAGGAAATAATTTTTCAGATTCCTTCTTTCATCACATTTATGAATCCGAGAATTTTAGGATTCCTTTTTACTCTCTACGAAAAATAGCCTAACCCGGTGAGTGAAATGTGAAAAATTAAACGTTGGATGCCCTTGACCAGAACTGTGACAAACAACAATAGGTCTAATTGCAGCACACTTTCTTGTACATTTCCTTGCCGTTGATTTGCATGACTGCAACGTGAAACGTCCAGAAAACTTCCTGGTTTTCACTTTTTATGCAGGAATGTGGTACATGTTCTTGTTCACTTTTTCCACTGCCGCTCATTTTTTTTAGCTCCGCTATAAAATTCGTATCTGTTCGGTGATCCTAGGGCAAATTGGATCTTTTTAAAAATGACAAGGGCTTCAATATTATTTTCCCGATTGATTGACCTAGAAGCAATAGTACCATCCCTCCCATAGCAAGTGCTGCATTGTTGCGCGAACGCGGTCGCTAAGCTTGAATATTCACGTCGCGTATTATACCTGGTAGTTTGCGGTCATATCGAAGCGTAAAGGTCAACAGTGGTTGTTGATGAGCGAGCAATTATTGTGCAGTTGCGATGGGTTTTGTGGAGCCAGCGAGCAAGAAGCAGGAGCACACGTTACCTGCAGATTAGCCGATGGCAATTTGGAGCGGATTCGTCGATTATTCTCGAATTTATAGCGCTTCGTGTGAAGGCGCGTGGAGATGGTCCGTTTGTTTTGTAGCCAGCCTTTAATTCTTCTTTAGTAGATAGTACCTACAATTGCAAAACTCAACAAAATGCCACTTAAACCGGCCAGGAAAGACAAGGATACGTTCAGTTGAAGGTATCTTAGCTTTGTTTTGTTATATTTTGACTTTTGGACTATTTTAGTTCATGGGAGTTTCGACGACTCATCGCATTAATTTGTCCATGTGAATATTAATATATTCATTCAGTGACACATACTACGTCTGGGCCGCCTGTGATGTAACCTATAAATCGATCGAGCGCATTGTTGTTGGTTAAGATCTAACACGGTTTCCCCCGCAATTTCAGTACCGAAAGACAAATACGATATGCAAGAAAAACAGAGATGCACGATTTTATTTTCTTCAATTTCAATTTTTTTAGTAAGCATTTCTGATTTCCTCTGCCGGTTCGCTTCTTGCTTCTAAAACGTCTAAAAATATTTACTGTGGGAAAAGTACTGCAATTTTCCGCTGACCACAACTTGAGGTGACCGCTTTGCAAGTTGTGAGAACATCGTTTCTCGGTCCCAGACCTCGTCTCTTACCCCCCTGGTCGTGGTAAATGTTTGTGTGTTTTTTTTTGTTACTCTCTTACGCGTCACGAGAACCCTCTGGAAATATTTCCCTATGGTGACCCCCCCTCTCCACTGGAAAATTAGGCAAATTGACCCCCCCTCCCCCTGGACAATCCGATCCCTTCCGTGGGGGTGGTATGGATATTTTCTGGAACCACACAATTGGTGGTCATTACAACAAATATACTAGCTTTTTACAAGGGAGGTCAATTTCGATGATACATGAAAATGATGTATTAGTTTGTATTTGTGATCATTGATAGGATAGTTTTGGTCAAGCAGTTAAGAAAAAGACTAACGTTTGTCCAACATATTCAATTTATCAAAGTGAGGTTGTCGATTTCTAGATGAATTTCACTTAAAGAAAGAAAGGAGGGTTTTTGACCACAAGAGTAATAACTTAAAGAATCAACTAACAACTTAAAAGAAGAAAACATCTTGTTAGAGGGAAAAAAAACTTACTGTAAAAGTTCAAATTTGGTGGTGAAAAATGAAAAACTTGAAAGGAGGCATGAATGTATCTGTTTTCCCTAATTCAAGTGGTTAAATCTCCAGCTCCGCTGTGAGAGTAAATTCATTCACTGGATGACCCTATAATAAGCATCATACTAAAGCAAGTCTGTCCACCCAACTGAAGAACTGGGTAAAGAATGACAAGAATTTATTAAATTTGAAATTGTACTAAACTCATACATAATAATAATAAATAATAATGAGTCTTTATTTCACCAAAAGATAAAACTACATATCTTATGTTACAATAAGAGAAGATAAAAACTATGATAAAAATATCTACGTTATATGTATATATTAAAAAAGTGTATCATTACAATAAATGGAGCTTAAAAATCAACCTATTTACAAAGGTGTTCATAAAACGCTCTGTATTAATTTTCGGACGTACGCAGCCTTTTACTTTCAGGAAAAGCTCTCAGATATGGAATTTATGTTTAGGCAATAAATATCCGCTCAAGGTTCTTTTGGTTGTTCACATTGAATATTCTTTGACCCGTAGAAGCAATTCTGAAGATAAGAACGCCCGTAAAAAATACTGATGGGAAAACCTTCACCAGCCACCAGGCGCCTGCCTGAGTGAGAAGCTAATTACTTACAGTAGGAGCTACCTTGTAACAGTTGCAATTGCATTCGTGCATGCATGAAAATTTAAACCAAAGAAAGCGAGGTAAATTGTGTAGTGTAATTAAAATTACCAAAAATACAGCCGTAAGTACTCACCTTAACGTGCCTTTTTTCTTCCATTCGGCATTGAGCTGCTGCTACTGTGTAACGGGTAAATTATAGTGAGGTCATCATTGCATTCCCCGTTCGCTATTTTAAAAATAGCGATAAACGGGGACTGCAATGATGACTTCACTTGCGAACTCAAAGCACTGTACGAAGCAGTTTTCTTTTACTCCGACCTCAGCTCTGATTTCATGTTTGTCCCTCATACGTTCATTACTGTAATTTACGTGTGAAAAAATCAGCATATGCAAAAAGATCTGAAAGGTCGATCCGAACGTTCAGAAACCATATTGGAAGCAGAAGACCCTGGGGACGAGGTTGACCCGTGTTTTGACGTTTTTTTGACGGTTTTTGCGCGAATTTCTAAACGCGGCTGCCAAACTTTCTTCATTCGTTCAAACACAACAAGGACAGAGATGACGCGTATAGGCTGAACAGAGAACAACAACAAAAACAAGACTTATTTTCCCTACATTGATTTGTAATCCTTTTCTTCGATGAAGTTTTCATGCAGTAAAATAATCAAAGACTGGCCGAAAAGGCAAGTGCTCTCCTTTTCTTTTGCTGAATGGGGTTTCTCTTTGTCCTATGTTGTTTAGAGCATCATTTGGTGTTTTAATTTCGTAGCTCGGTCTCGGAGCGAGTAAGGCGTAATCGAAGACAAAGCATTTTTCATTGTCAAAAATGAAGATGACTGGTCCGGCCGGCAGTTCTGACATCTGGAAAGCGCCCTATGTTGAGGGAGTACTTGTTCCCCAACAAATCTACATTTTTAATAATCCAGTGATTATAAACTAATTCAATGTTTTGAACACACCACAGTGACAATGCAATTCAAATGACAGGCCATTTTTTTCACTTGAATCGTGCAAAACCTCCGGTAAGTGATCATACTTATATTTTTTGTAAACTTAGTTTTTGTCAAATAGTTTCTGAAATGATTGATTTCTTAGGTTCTGGAGTGAGAAAGTGAATTCCTGGGTTAATATTAAGAAAAGGGTTATATGAGCTGCCCTCATGTGGTATTAAAACTTAATCCTTAAACACCTTTCCATCTAATAGTAACAGTACAGTATTTGTTACAGATGAGGAGTTTTCTTTTCTTTTTTAGCTTCAGTAAGGAGCACCTCTGTGCTTTATTTCAGATTTTGTTTTCAAAATTTTTGCAAAACAAAATAGGTACTTTTTTCTGTAACCTGCCTGACTATAAAAACTACCTAACTTATGTAGTTAAATACTTTTCTTATGAACTGTAATAAAGACTTCCGTAAAAATATTTTGCCTTGATGGCCAAGCTGAATCAAGGACTCAATATACAGCATTCATTCCAGTTCATGTGACAAAAAGTTTGTGGTTATTTGAAGACTACTGATGTGAGTACCTGTACATTTTTTTTAAGTTAAGAAGACCATCATCAATTAATCAGATCATCAATCAGGTTCTGATTGATTGTGAGAACTTAGGGTGTTTATTATTGTTTCATTTAATAATGTCTTATGGCTACAATATTGGACAAAATGTGTTAAGAATTTTGCACTAACTTACACATAGGACACCTATCTCATTATATACCCTCCACTCATCTAACCCTTAAGTCAATGTGGTTCACGCAGGAGCAGAAAACAGACTTCAACATTGTATTTTTCTTTTTTTTTTCTTGGGGGGGGGGGGGGAGCAAAAAGCAGACCGTGGAAGGGGATTTTAGGTTTTGATCGCGCAAGAAATTAAACGAGAACCAAAAAATGAAAGAAGGGGGAGGGGGAAGGGAAGGGAAGGAAATTGCTGCTTGACTCTCCACACGAACTTCATCAGTTGTCGGGTTAGCTTTGTTCTTGGATGCTTTTATAAGAGCACTCTAGTTGTCTGCGCAGTGGCGAGAACAGTAAGCCGTTGTGTCTAGATGAGCTTTGACCTGCATTGATCGTTCGGATTCATTGAGATTTAACCATTAACACCGTCCACGCGTTCGAAAATACAAAAAAAGTCATTTTGGTTTTACACACGCGCCTCTAAGTTCATTTCCGCTCCTCAGAAGGACAAACATTTTAAGGGTCAATTATGACAGCTGATGACAGCATCAAATGTCGTTGCGTGAACTCAGGCATGACAGTCCAAGTGGGTGGTTTTCAAAATCGAGGGGTTTGTCTGCAAGTGTTTTCTTCCTTTCTTCCACACCTCCCCCCCCCGCTCTTTTACTTGCACCATTTTTCGCGCGGTCTTTGGCTCTTGTTCCTCATTCTTTACTCCTAAAACGCACAGAAACGCTTGCTACGCAGGCTAGACATTTTTGTACAATATTAGTAAATCAAAAAGTCTTCCAAAAAAGTGACCTTAGGAAAGAAAGTCAAGAAAGGGTTCACTAAGCCACTTCACAATTTGTTATCATGGCGGGAATAACGATGTTGACACTGAGTGACAAGCTTTGTACAAGCGCAAATGGAAACCGGACATGATCTCATAGTATTGAATTATTTATTGAAGCCAATTTTTTCACAGTAGATGCGGAGTGCATCGGTGGGGCTTCCGGAAAAAGTACAACCAAAAGAAAAAAATCGGCGCTATCAATTTGGAGTAAAACCACGTCGAAAATTGATTTAAACGCGCGAGAAATACCTTTTAAAATTCATCAAACTTTACAAATTTTCCGCAAATATCTTAATTCAATACTGCAATTACCTAAATAACGCATAAAAAATTGCCCAACACCACTAAATACAACAAACTTCCGCCCAGCGTACGGAGTTGACGACAAATCTCTTTCCCCGCGACAGACGTTCGATTACAAAATGCACCAGCGTGGGCAAATGTGCCCGGCCAATGACCGGAGAGGGGGAATCAAGCTTGTAAATGATTGACCCATAATATTAGTTGATTGCAGACGTTAATTCACCGGAGAGTTGAAAGTGCTTCGGTTTTGGCATACAGGTTGCTTCATGCTCGAGTTAAGGGCATTTCGGTTTCCAGCTTAGGATAATTAGTTCTTTTTAGATCCAAGGTTGTTTTTTTCCTTCTTGCAAGTTGCGGCCCCGATCGCTTAATTATAAGTATACGTCATTAGCAATGCTATAAATATAGTAAATTTTTGTTTGAACAAACTGCATTCTAAGTTTTGTTACGTTCGCACGGGTAACTAAAATTAGAATCAGAATCACTGTTAATAGCAGCCTGAAAAACAAAATGCAATGACTAGAACATTTTAGTATTACACCGGCAGAGTAAGCGAACGAAATATTTGCTGAATTGATTTTAGAGGCGAAAACCCGTCTTCACGCGTGCCTAGGAAATCACTTCTTAAAAGCTGGACCAGTTTAAAGTCCGTCCGACCGTTAGAATTTTATCCGACCATTTTCTTGCATAAAAGACTGATAAAAATTAACCCGTCCTTCCTTTGTAATTCTCATATTGGATTAGACAATCAGCATGGATTTTTGCTGCCTCAAGTAAATTGAGGCCTGGTTCTAAGTCATCAGTGATTCTTTTGCACAATTTTTCAAAAACCATTGTTAAAGACATCTACGAGGAATAATAGATTGTGAAGTAAACTAGAAAAAAAAAAGAATTAAAATTTTTAAAATTCGAAAGTTGTAACCAACGATGTCCACCGGCTTGCTAAACGTGTACATTGATGCTACAAGGTGTCTACGAAATCAGCTCGGAATGGTTCGAATCGTTACAATTTGTAGTCATTGACTAGTGCTAGTCCTCCTCTATGACCTCCTCCTATTCGGACCGTTTTTACAATAAGACTATTAGTAGCCACTGTTTGGACCTAAAACAGAAAAGGGTTTGCTCTCTGTATAGTAACCATTTCGACCCAAAGAATTTCTCGATGAAACAGGACGTGTCTGGTTACGCGATACAGTTATAAACAATTTTTAAAATGAAATTTGAAGATTTCTAGGATATGATTAGCCTTAAATTAACGGTCATGAGATATCTTGAAAACATTTTTCATTAGACCAACCCCCTTTAAAATTGTGAGCATTCTGTAAAGAACCAGTGTCAGGACAAGTCTAGGACTAGACCAGCCATTACTTCTTTGAAAAAAAAAAAATAATAAAAATAAAAGCCTTAGTCGAAGAAGCCTGTGACAGCAAAATACAAAAAGAAATTATCAAGTTTTAAAAGCTTACCAGAAACAGTTCATGCAAGAAATTAATCAGATTAAAAAGGCTTGTTCTCGTTCCTCGTGAATCTATTGATGTTTTCATGGAAAAGTCGATGAAACAGCCGGATAATAGACAAAAACGCCAGAAGGTGTACATTGGCCATTATTCTATTACGGGCAACAAAACTATTCACTGACTAAACAATCTAAACGGACAAAATCGGGTCGTTTAGAGTTTATTTATTTAGCCTACCTGTATTCTCCCGCAGGAATGTCTTCTTTGATTCGTTTCCGTTAATCTGTTTCGCTCAGCCAACTTAGCCGCACTTTGATAAAACGATACGAGAGGGGCGTCAACTGGATATATAGTCCTGGATAATCACGTGATCAAATGGACGCGACCCAATAGGATAATTCTTGAATCCTTTTTATTTTTTTAAATAAAATGCGTGTGATGATAGCCTGCCTAAAAATATAACGTTTTATTCAGAAAAACCTGCGAAAATGATATAAACAAAAGAATGTGCTGCAAGATAGTTTTATTTAGGGAAAATATGCCTGATGACATCCTGTCGAAAATAAAACGTTTTCTGAAAAATTTAGACCGTTACAAACATTCATAGTGCGCATACCTAAACTTAAGTCCTCCGCTTTGATTATCTTTAATTTAATTTTGTATTAAAAACTGTTATATTACCTTAAACCACTTGGGATCACCTAGAAGAACGTCTAGTGATGTCTACATATAACTCTGATAAAGCGATGAAGGTGGCCATTACAATACGACTATTAAGGCCACTGTCTACAACATTTCCTTGCTATAATTAGCTGGTCAGAAGACATTAGAAAGATATTTACATTAAACTGTCGAATTACTTAGAAACTGAAAGGTTGGAGCTTTTCCCACTCTACCAACTCAAACTTGTTATGTTGATCTGATAGGTGCGCTAATTTTGTTTTAATTTTTTGATTTAATTTTAGGTTTGAAATAGTAAGTTTTGTGCTAGTGGAATTGAAATGTAATAAATTTAGCTGCTCGACCATCAAGGGCCTATTAAAGTAAAACCTTTTGAGGCCATTGTCTGTGGGGAAAAGTCTTCATGCTGTACCCTACACCCCTTGGTATGTTTTGTTTCCTATCACGTGATAGTAATCGAGATAACTGGTTGTTTACCATTTACCAAAATTTTCCAGAAAATCCGTTTGGAAAGTAAATGGCGCACGACTTTTTGGGTCGTTCCACTAAAAATTTCCGGTAGCAATGGAACATCTGAAAAGGTAGTCCTGTTTTTCTGGACGGAATATTCCAAACGGAATTTCGCGTCCCATTTCGTCAAAGCCATCTTTGATACCGGGTTCAGGCCTTCACGGCCGTTTTTTTTGGTAATAAACGCGATTCCGGGACGAAATTTACGAGTCCTGAATTTTGTGTACCATCTGCCCAGACCGTGGACCGACCGGTTTGCCCATGTAAATGGCCTCTTGTTCATTCAAATTTCTTCTTATTCCCGTGTATATGTACGCTTAATTTATAAAAGGAAAGCTAAAGGAAAGAGGGTCAAATTCCTCTGAGACATTCTTTACAAACTCAAGAGGTCTAGTGCAAATGTCCTGCCGGTTTATGTCGCTCGGTGTATGACGTCATGAAAACAAGCTCGATCAATGTCATTAGACCTAAATAAAAGAATCGCGTCTTTACGTATACCGAGAAATTTGATATTTTGATTCGTAACAGAGATAAACCTGACCCACGTGACCAGGCTTTGAGTTCACGTTTGCGGTTTTTAAAAGCGAATTTTTATCGCAGAGAGGCAGGTTTTCACGTATGTCATTTACCTGAGCCGGCTAGTGCAAAATTTGAATTCAGATATAAAAGCTTAAATAGCGAATTCAGTTAAATTCTTTTTGCCTGCAAGTTGATGATTGGAAGCTCTAAAGCGAATTTAGAAAATTCATCGATAAAATGCTTTTGAACAAAAGAAAAGGAAACGGGATAGGCCATTTGCACTAAGAGGTCATGTGACATCGTTTTTATGAAAATGAAAGTTATGTGATTTTGCCTTCGAAAAACGGTTAGAGGGTCATATTTTAAACAACATAATAGTGTTTTGGTTTTTCAAACCCGCACCATTTTCTGAAAATGAGTAAGTTCGTAGGTGGTCAAGTGAGCAAAATGTGATTTTTAAAATTATGAATTACCTCTCTCTGAACGCAAATTTTACACTTAAACTTCAAGGTAAATGTTGAAAAGATGATGCGGTAACGTTTACAGCACATCTGAGCGTGACTATCAAACGTTTAACAAGATATAAGCAAAACGTAGTTTTGACCGCCATGTTGGAGGGCAAGAGTGTGCCCTCCAACATGGCGGCCAATACAATTCATACTACTTTGCTGAAAAATCGAAGTGCCATAAAATATCTCCCTTAAACGTGTTTCCTCTCAAATTTCGGGTGTAAGATAATTTTTATGTGCTCTGTCAATTTTTGGCATCAGCAAGATTCCAAGTCATTGTTTAAAGGAAGCATTGGTCACGTGACCACTTAGAACAAGTGTCCTATCGGATAATCGACCTTCGAACAACTGGGCAGAGTTGTAATTTGTAGAAAAAAAGCTTACAAGGCGAATGACAGCGACGCTATAAACAACTCCGCACGTGCTAAAAGCCATGCCGGAAATAAACCTCTGCTGGCTCGGTATAAAGAGGCCACAGAATTATTGGTTTGCATCCCCTGGGAGCTAATCTCTTTTCATGCAAACTTCGCAACGAAAATTTGCAAATTTTTTGTTTTGTCACGAAGCATGTTCACCTTATCACGTGCTTGCAGACTAAGAATTCTTTTGCTACCGCCGTCTTTGAATAAATCAACTCACTTCGTTCGTCACGAGCAATCACTACATGGAACAAAGTGGAAGAAATCTTTAAATTTACGCGTTGTAATAAGGAAAACGCTTAATACTGTAGATGCATCACTTAGCACCTTTTGAAACAGCAGCTCAAGTACAGCAGAAAATACTTCACCTTTGTGTGGAATCAAGACCTTTAGCCGGACTCGATGAGATTAGGATGTGGTAGATTCAGTCATGGTTGATGCGACAACTAAAACCCTCGGAAACGAAAATAACGACGCGAAGCAAAGTAAGTGGGACCGTTTTATCGATGTTTTAAAATAAGCTTTTTACTTCTTAGCGAATATAAACGTACATGTTTCGACTCGATCTATTCAAATCGAGTTTTCTGTCGACAATAGGTTGCTACATGCATAACAAATGCATGGGGCTGCACGGACAATTAATCGAACACTTTAGGTGACTTTAACATGGCACCGAATAAATTTTCGCCCGGCTGAAAAATTTGAGTGGACACTTCGTTCACACGGAACCGTTCAATATTTTTGCTCTTGACAACTGATGAAAAAGGTTAAATTTTAACTTTTGGCAGTGGTTAACTATCTGCCCATGCGCAGAACTTTACTTTAGCAAATTCAAAATAACGTCTCCCTCCTTCGCCCTACATAAAAATTAGCCGGTTTAGTCCATGGGCCAAGTGGCTTTTCATTACCACTCGGGGGGACAAAGGCTACTATATATCAAATTAAAGCTTATCATGTGTAGATTTCAAAAATATATGATGGAAATGTTGTAAGAGTAGCTTAAGGGAGTCACGTGACCTTGAATTTTGCATAATTAGCATAAATTGATAATATACTAAAATGCGGCTTTTAGCAAGTAAGGCTGTAGATTCTGCATAAAATATAGCAGGCATAGACAAGATATAATGTCTGTAAAGTATTTTGTCACTTTTAAGGATAAATAGTCACGTGGCAGTGACGTCACTTCCGGTCACGGTAAAAAAAACACTCAATTTTTGTCTATATTTTTACTTTTTCCCCTTTTTTCTTTTATGTGATTCAAAAATACAATTTAGAGTATTTTTACCATAAAAAGCACTAAAAGATATAGCAATTAGCATTATTCTAAATGTATGTTCAAATAAGAATTAAACTGGGTACCCTGTGTTCTTAGCATGATAAGTGTTTCTCATGGGTAGCTGATATGTTGAAAATGCTACACCCACACTCAAGAGACTTCAGTCAAAGTGAACGTGCGCTTCATCCAGGTCTACCTGGATGTCCTCCTCTTCATCTGGCTGGTTAGAACAAGTTATTAGGCGGCAGAGGTCGGAGCACTTTAAGCCATTTCGAATGTAGTCACAAGAATCATCATTACAGGCCTTCTTGCACATACATGACATAAGCTCTATTACAGCTGTTGGTGCCGGGAGTCCACTCATCCAGTCTATCACCAATCTCTCTTGAGCTCCGTCATTTACAAGAGACCAGCCATGACCAACTGGGGATGGAATGTCGTTGTTTCGTAGAGAATTTTTCCATATCGCCGCTTGATAGTTGGCTTTTGAAATCTACACACGATAAGCTTTAATTTGATGTATGGTGGCCTTCGTCCCCCCAAGTGGTAACGATCCGCCATTTTTAGCCACTTGGCCCATGGACTAGTTATGGTTTTCACAGCGCGCCGATCAAATTTGCCGTATAAAGGTTTAGACGGTTGTGGTGTTTACATCATGCTGGCTGCCTCGTACCCAGGCGCATCCTAGCGGATTCGAGAGCGACTGGGATTTTGGTTCCGCGCTAGGTATCATGGGAAAGGCGAAGAGAAAAACGCGCCTCTCATTTTTCTCATTTACCCTTCCCAGCGTCCATTGCGTTCACGCTAAACGTTCCCATGGTTCATTGCGCGATACTCCTTGATGGCTCGTGCATTCGCGTTTTCGGTTTTCCGCACTTGAGACGCCTAGGAACAAGGTAGCCACGCCGGTCAAATTTTCAACAGTGCGCGGCTAAAAATTTGACCTCCATCTGGCGTTTAAACTTTTGAACGGCAAGGCGTCTTAATTTTCATATGGTTAACAGGGGTTGCGTGTGAACGGTACAACTAAGGCACGAATTTTCAACCGGTCGAGAATTCGTCCGGTGTCGTGCAAAAGAAGCCTAATTAGTCCTTTTATTAATAAAACATTTGTCCGTGACGACTGTTTTAAGGTAGAGCACCGTGGGGGTGGGGTGGAAACAGTACCGTGAACGCACATTCGGGAGACTGGAGTTGACCGCTTTTGGGAATATCCCTTGGAAGCGGCCACTTTCAATACGAGAGATGCTCTGCCGTTTACAGGTTTTGCGGTCTTAAACTGCAACCGAAAAATGACAATACAACTAATAAACGAACAAATGATGGCCATGCAGAAAACCGCATTGCAGTATTAGGGATAGCCCTGCGGTGTCCATTCCCTCGAACGTGTCCGTGGTCGCTCGTGGGAGTTCAAACAGGGTTTTGTCAAAGCGTCCACAATCAGAGCTGTCGGCTGCGTACTAGTGTCCATGAGACAACTCTTGGTCTTAAATTATTTTCTTCGACGGAGAGAATACGCAAGTTTTTATAGAGCGGACGTTCTACTTGAAGGAGGATCTCTGCATGACGCGCAAAAAGGGAGGGCGCCTGGGTACAGGGTTCCAGTACAGAATACTGTTCGTAGGTTTTTTTGTAGCCTGACTTTCTGGCGTTTCTGGGAGAAAAGGGGAAAGATGGAGGTGAAAAAGGAAGAGAGCTGAAGGAGAGAAACGCCTTCCTTTCTTTTCCCCCTCCCCCATCTAAAATCTCCTCTCCCCTAGCCCCTTAGGAAGGCCTGATACTCAGGCTAGATTTTTTTTTTCACTAAATCACTCTCTCCTTCGCAGAGGCCTCTTTGTGTCGTAGGGAGCCTGGGGAGAGGAAAAAAAAAAAAAAGCGTGCGGGGAAAGATGGGAAGAGTCCCCCCGCCCCGCGCTTAATTATTGCTATTTTTATTGGAATACCCAGCGGGAACCTCTGCGGAGGAGAGAGCCTAAATCAGGCTTTTCTTTACAGTGATAAAAGGAAAAAGTGAAACTTCGCATTTTCAAAATTGGTACTTTAATGCCGGCCCTCAAGGCGACTGATAATCTATGAAATTTGAGGCACACAATTAACTCGTTACTCTAAGCTAATTTTGTAAGGGGAACTTAATTATTACCATGAATTAAATCTTGTTGTCTAAGCATATTTTTTACTGGTTCAATAAGTTCTCATAAAGGAGAACATTTTCAGCACTAACTGCCGAAGAACTGGTATACCTTCCCTTTGAGAGCACGTTTGAGCCTGATTATTTTGAAGTCATAATTAGGGTGTATTGCAAATGAGCTTTATCTAAGGTACGCGGTTCAAACGATGTATTTCACATGTGCCGAATTTGATGTCGCTTATGAGTAAAATCTACTGTTTTCACACAATTGCATTAGATTGGGCACATCATTGGTGAAATGCGACGTTTGAACCAAGCCTAAGACCTTTTGGAAGAGCCGCAGACACAACCCATCCTCGAAAAGCGATTTGACAGCGTCGTTCTGGTCTCTTTTCAAAGCAGTCGTGTTTAAATTTCTAACAGCCGCTTCTCAGGTAAACCCCTCAATAATTTTCCCCTGTTTTTCTCAATTTGCATGCTGTGAATCTGATACTGCGTCAAGTTTCTGCTTTCCTACTTTTTTCCCAATACTTGTTTACAACTCGGCACTGATCATTATTCCCTGGACTCCTGGGTAGAATTTTCCCACCACGGGCAACTACCAATATTTGCATCCAAAAGTCAACGTTTACGCGTCATAACAAACCCACTAAACTTAAAAGCATCACTTGAGTATTTTTAAAGTGTTCACTGGAGGCAATCACAACAGAGGCGTATAATTAAATGAACTAATTCGCCATATGCGCTCTTCCCACGATGCACCTTGTTTGCCCCGATTACGGATAAGTGGAACGAGTTATTTCATATGGTGCAGAAATACAAAACCAATAAGGCAATTGCGAAACTGTTAGTTTCAAAGCAATTTAGACAACCACTCTATCATTGCGCAAAACGAAGCGGGTAAACAAATACTAACTGATTTGCCTAAATGATGTCTAAAATGATTTGTCTAAAATGAAACAAATACTTAATGATGCGATGATAATAAAGCTCACATTGTGGGTGGCTACATTTGGTATAGGGTTTAATGGCGCCGAAAACAATTGTAAACTTGCACACATTTTAGCCCCCCCCCCCCCGGGGGGGAGTTCTAGGCATCCTACTGATGAACAGTTACGACTTTTAGATAGTTCGAGCAGCAACAATTTGCCGTCTGTCCTCGTTGAATCGAAATACTAAATGACAATAAATAAAGCTCCACACTAAAAAAATTAAAGCTTGTTATAAAGAAAATATAGTAATATCGTTTATTCCGGGCATACGAATTTGTTCCCTTTCACCATGAGAGTGGTTTCTTCTTTGAGTTACGGCTACAGCACACGTGCAAACATCATTTGCAACAATAACAAGGATCTCTGGACGTAAACCGTTCTATTTTTACTTTAATGACATTGGCTCATATCCACCGTCCTTATCACTGTTATTTCCCCGAGGATTCGACAAAACCCTGGTATTTTCATATGGCCGTTGCTCCCTAACTGTGTTAATGGTGTCGTATAAGTGTTCAGACTCTTGGACATTCTGATAAATGTGTCCTTGCGGAGAAGCACTGGCTGCCACCCCGTTGCACCGTTCGAAACGACCTTTTTCCTGAGGGGGAGCCTGGGCTGGTATAGCCAGCGGACACTTGCCAGGTGACGCGACCAGTTGATCACGTGTGACATACCGTTGTCCGACATCACTTTTTACTGCGTTTTTGCTGTTTCCAGGGGGACACCCGATAGTGTCATACAATCGCTCATCGTTGCCCTCTTCGACTTTCCCTTGGCCTTTATTAAAATCAACGCGCAACTTGCTTTCTTCAGGATGATCTTCAGTTGGTAAAAGAGGGGTATTTTCGGCCTTCGCTCTGGCAAAATTACCTCTAGGTTTGAACGTGGCCACCACAGCTTGACCTGCATCGTGGGGCGAATTTGGTAGCAATCGCTCCGTCATAGATTCACCAGCGAGGCGAAGCTGAGACTGCGGGGGCTCGTATCTAATGCTAGAAATACCCCGCGTGACTACGCCATTTGAACTTTCTCTTGTGTAACTAACCTGCAGTGAAGTTTCGCCATTTTCATACTGTCTCCTCTTGCGCGTGCGCCGTCTTGCCAAGATGATGACAAGTATTAATATTATAAGCAACAAAAGACTACCAGCTGCTGATACTCCAATCAATAGAATCTTGTTACCGAAGCCAGATTTCGGATCGTTCTCAGCTATAAACGACAGAAAGTAAAATAAAAGTTATTTAGGACGGTTAATGGTGACACCTTGAAAATAGTCGCTGCATTGTCCCCGGCATTTATCAGGAAGAAAGTGATGATAAAATTAATGTTGCCTGCGTAGCTGGCACTGTTATCACCGTGGTATTTTGTCAGGCCACTGTCCGCGCGGGGGATTTTTAATTTGATTTCCTCCTTATCTTCTCGCTGCTCTGCCGCCAATACTACAGCACTAGCCTTGTTTCTACACAACTCGCCCGCTTATCCTTTTAGCAACGCAGGTTACGGGAAAGAATGTATCATGTTCTAACACATCTAGTACACAATGTTAGACATTTTGATGGGAGAACTGAGAAGAGGAAAGAAGTCACCATACTCTGACAAGACGATGGAATTGAAAAATCTGTATTTGTACAAGCCCCCTATTTTCACAACTGTGAAATTGAGATGAGCTTTATGTTCGTTTTTTCCAGCAATTTGCGAAATCGTTCTCACATCCGAATTGGGGAAGTATGACAGCATCCCAACAATTTTCAGTGAGACAAAAAGCTAGTAAAAAAATTGACCACAATACCTTTTTGATCGATGACCAATGCAGCTGAAGGCGTTGATTGATACGTAAAAGCTACTGTTTTTGTTTCCTCAACTGGTTTGGAATCAGTAGACATTGTTGTTTTAGGGACTCGAGAAAAGACCATACCTGTAACAGAGACAATCCTCGCTAGAATACTTCAAATCAGACTTGGGTGGCCAAACATGGAGTAAGCAATATAAACACATATAAATATCCTGAAACAGACCTTATTTATTGCCAGCGGAAGATTTTGGTTTACTCGATACCTCAAAGCAGCAACATGTATCCACATCATTGTAATCGTTTTTCATTCATGGCCAAATGGCGGAATCAATGACTGGTTGACTGACCACCTTACCCTCCCCTAAGTCACGATTTTGCCCTAAATGAGAAGTAAGTGTTAATGTTGTCTTAAGGGAGGGGTAGGTGGTCGGTTTCCCAGAAAACTCAATTGATCCCGAACTTCTTCTGCTCAATACTGCTAGTCTTTAAGGGGAGGGGATGGGAGGCAGACCAAACAGTCCCCCCCCCCAGCCCACTAATCAGTAGTTTACTTCTTTCAAACCCCGACATTTGGATCTGGCGGTTAAGCATGAATTTCAAATACCGGTATATTCCCCCTTAATTCAGTATATGGCCATTCAGGGAAATAATATAAGTGATACTTGGCAATTTATTTCTGAGAGGAGAATCAATGATCCACTGACCTGGTAATGTGCTAATAAGTTGTAGAGTTCTTGTTTTGGACGGTTCTGTTATTGCTGTCTTAGGCGTGTCTGATAAAACTGTAAGGAATAGAGGTCATTGAGAAAAAGGAGATATTTAAAAATGTCACGAAGATGTGGGCGGGGGGGGATAAATCAGAATCAGGGACCAGCTGCATAACACCTAACCGCAGTTTGACACAACGTTTTCGTCTTTCGTTCAGAATTGTTGTTTTGGTAACCTGAGAGAAGCTTTAAAGATATTCACGTGAACTGTTAGGCCAGGGCCAAACGTCGAACTTTTCGTGAGACGAACCAAACTTAGTGAGTTAAGTTCATGAAAATTTCGACTTCCGGCCCAGTTAAGTTCCTCTGAATGAGTTTGGATCATCCAACACGTTCTATCCGTCTGCTTTAGGCGGATAGAACGTGTGAAGATCATCTCACGCACAAACGTCGATCTTCACATGTGATGAACAAGACTAATAAATTAGAAATTTGAAATGTATATCTAGCCTCGTTCAGGAGAAAATTTATCACTGGCCGCCTAAAATTACTTTTTGGTCTGATTCAGTTGATCGTTTCGAGGCGTCGTAAGTTCGACGTCTGACCCAAAAACCGGTCTCAACTTAGGTCCACCTAAATCAGAGTTTGGTTTGCGGTCTCATGAGAAGTTCGACGATTGACCAAGGCCTTATACAGACTTGCATTCATGTGCAGCACTTAGGCCCGGTTCAGACGCCGCTCCACTCATGTGTCGAACCTAACTGATGAATTAAGTACGGCAAAAGAGCGGCGTCTGAATCAATTTGGTACGGCAGTTTTAGTTTGGTGCGGCAAAAGCGTCAAGTTCGACTGAGTCTGTCGAACGTTTGTCGAACTTAACTTAGGTTCGACACACGGTACGCCTTCTGAATCAGATGTCGCGCCAGTGTCGCTCCAAAGTCGAACTTATTCAGTTAGGTTCAGCACATGAAAAGTACGGCGTCTGAACCAGGCCTTACCTGTTTTCGGAGTTAATGTAGAAGACTTGGAACTCAGCTTTGTTGTTTTCTTCATTGTGCTTGTTGATATTACTGTGAAAAAAATCAGGCAAAGAAATTAATTTCATTGAGCTTCGAAAGCCTTCAGATATTAACGTAGTGATTGATTTAGAGCGATTGTCTCGGGAGGAATCCCATTTGAAACGGCGGGAAAATTTGTCGTCTCATTAAGGTACGTCAGTTCTAAATTATAAATGTTGGTATCAATTTTTAATACAGTTATCACGACGGACCGCGAATATTTACGCCATCGAGCCACCGCTCAGGGCTATGCATGAGGAGATAAAGAAAACAGCAGTAGAGAAGACCTTAAAAAACAACCAATGACAACTTAAAGTTACTTTAAACTCCTACATGTATCTGGCTCTGTGTTAACATTGTTGCCCAAAACTCCCAACATGGTTGGATGTTACATGCTGCGTCCACACCCTGCTGCATGTTGTTGCGTGCTGGTAGGAGTTGTTGCGCAAAGTTTGAAACCGGTTGAGTTGCTTTGCGTGTTGCCCAAATAGTGATTTTTAGGATAGAATTGCTGAGTTTGAGACTTTCACCAGTGACTTTTACAGAGGCCCCTCTCCTCAATGGTTATTCGAATGTCGGGTAATTTCGCGATCGCATCATACCCAATGGCAAAGCCGTGTCGCACAACGATAAAATTGCAACTTACGGCAACTGACAATCAAAGAATGGAATGTATGATTAATTAAGTAAACTTCCGAACAATACAATACTTACGTGTTGTTGGCATGACAGTCTTTTCCGTGGTTTTAAGTTGGCCTAAACAAATTAAACAAAAAAAAACTGTAAAAAGCAAGTTACATGACCAGCACGCGAATCGTTACGCAGTGAAATTGGCAAAAGGTTGTAAGCCCACTTAACTCGAGTAAACCGTCGGTGACTGCAATTTTTTACTCTTGTCCCAACTTTTTCGACGAACACGCGCGGAAACGCTTGTTATGCAGGCTATTTGAGCGCGATAACGATGAATCCGATCACAATATTGGAACTTCGCGGCAATATTACCTTTCAGACTGTCCAGATCAATAGAGAACCAATAGAGAGATCAATAGAGAACCAAGGTGTCTTATGGGTAGGCTTTGATTGATTGTGCTAAAATAATTTTTAGCATAATTCGTCTTCACGAGCATAATGTAATACATCTATCGTCCGAAAAAAGCACGGTTACCATAATTTGCACCCTTGATTATCGTTTATTGCTTTTTTGACCAGAGTTGTTTGACTGCTTATGCTCACATTCATGGGAACTGGGTCCCTTTGGAAGTGACCCAGGACTCTTTTCATAGGACTCAACGCATGCGCATAACTAGCTCGGTTACCCAAAATGGCGTCCGCGTGCTGGTTGTAAAATTCTTCGCTTTGTTTATATTTACATAATTGTCAGACAATGAATTATGCACTCTTAAAGTTTGTAGATGTTAATAGGGTAAGCCTGTTTGCCATTTACTTTTTTGTTGCATAGTTATTGAGGTGCTTTAACCAAATTTAATTAAGTAAAAAGTAAAAGCGCAATTTCTGCATTTTTTACTAAAATGAGCATAATTTAATAACACTAAGCATAATTTAGATTGAAATATAAGAGCACTGCTAGTAGCATGTTCTGCCACTTTTGCGAGCACAATCTTTCAAAGCCTAGTTATGGGCAATGTATGAATGGTGAATGTAATTTTTTCTTCAGAAAACAAGAACCAGGAGC
>CALNXK010000044.1:885000-910000 GCA_942486035.1 Porites lobata
CAGAGCTTGGTGAAACCGCTCCTACTTTCGAATTTGCCGCTTTGGCGGTCATGAATAGCTAATGTGTCCACTCATTCTGCGTGATGATTCCCGAATCACGACTGTATTTCATGAGTTTTCCCGATTCACGCTCCATTTACCGGTAAATTCACGGATCACGCGAAACCCCTTCCAGACCCTGCTAGGAGGGCAGTCCTTCTTCCCGAGTTTGTTTTTCATTTCAACGGTTCGCCAAGTTTTGTACGAAAATGAAGGAGAAGTTGGCTCGCCTGGGGTAGCTCAGGTAGGCGAGTGATCCTTCTACCCAGGAAAAGGTTCGTCCATAAATCTTGGGGGCTGCGTACCAACTGAAATCCTTGGTATAAGATCTTTATTTGAATATTCGATTTCGGAGCCGAAAATTGACCTGGACCTTCTAGAAACGGACCCCTGGGAAGCCCAATACTCACCGGATTCATTAGTTTGAAGAGTTAATTTGTCCGACCAAGGTCCAACCACAAGCGGGATGAATTTCTTGAACGCTCTCACATCTATGGCATACCTTGAGTTTGCAAGGAGACGCAGCGAACCTTGATTTGTGCTTAGTCTGATTTGCCTTGTCGCTGAGTTAGCAAGCTCCCTGTATCGAATCATGTAAGATATGTCAGACGTATCAGGTTTGCCGTTTATAGTTGTTCGTATTTCATTCCAAGCCAAATAGAATACCAGTCCTGACGAGCGTTTTACAGCAAGATTGACTATCTTCCCTGGAACTGTAACATAGAAAAACAGCATTGATATTAATCTCGTGCCCAGACCTCAACCTAGTCCGTAATGTGGGCATCTAGGTTGAAGCATGTAGGCGAATCTTTGCTGACGTCATTGTTTACATGTTTACTCATTTGCATACTACTTAACTCACAGAAGCCATGGCCTTCTATACGAACTAAATTCAAAAGTTGAAAGAGTTGATTAACTTGAGCAATTTGTGCAATTTCAGCTCTTTGCAAGCAATATTGAAGGAAACTGGACAAAAAAGTTAATGATAGGCCATACATTCTTGGTAAAATTTCGAGTTTTTAACGTGTAATTTCCGCGACAACATTGTTATGCTGTTATGCTCTTTCAGTATTCAGAGGTTCTATTTTATTGCCCCCTGAGGGATTTCGCCCTCGAGGAGGCACTCTAGTAACTCGCGCGTATATTAAGGAAAGTACTGACAGTTGCAATATACAGTCAGTATGTCAGAAAAAATCTCGATTTGCTTGAACAGGGGCCGCGAGGAATCGGTAGGTAATGATGACGTTTCTATTGTTTACGCCCGCAAGTACGAAATGGTTAGGATGACGTAAAGACAGAAAATCCCGAAGGGACCGCTTAGGTAGATTTTGTGACATGTATTGTGCAGTCAAACTTCGATTCTCTTGTGCGTTACGTGTTATCAGTGACATTCTGTGGAGCAGTTGTTTTGAAAGTTAGCTCCAATAATAATAACAATAAATTTATCATTTATGCAACATAGTCTTCAGGGTTTTTTCTTTAGGAAATCATTTTTAAGGGAAAATCCCTGGGTTGAGATTACCTTTGAATTCATAAGTTATGGGATTGAGTATAGGGGCATCTCGCATGGAACTTTTGGTTGTTTACCAGTCACAAAAAGTTTCTGGGAAATCTGGTTAGAAACTAAATGGAAGTTAAAACGACTTTTTGGGTCGTTCCAGCAGAAAATTTCCAGGAGCAAGGGAACATCTGAAAAGGTGGTAGTGGCTTTAGGACGGAATTACATTTGTAAAATCGCATCTTTGATACCAGTTTTAGGCCTTCGAGGCTGTTTTTCGGTGAAAGGAACTGATTTGTACAAATGGTAGACGCGATTCCTGTCGAAATTCACTGGTCCTGAATTTGGTTATTAGTTGCCCAAACAGCAAAGCGACCGGTTTGCCCATGTAAATGCATGATAAACAACCTGAGTCTCGTCAAGGGAGGATAGTATATTGTATTGGGACTAGTCACCCATCTTGGTATCGTCTGTCCTCATCCCCACTGGACAGGCCTATGTCTATATCTGCTCGTAAGAAATGTTTGGTACGACCACAGGCAGCCCAAGCTCAGAATGAGAGTTAAATCATAAATACGTGTGGTATCATTTTGCGTAATCCTCAAACGGCCGCGAACAGAAAGCATTTGCATGGGAATTCAGGTAACTCGGGAAAAAAGGAAATTGCATAAAGCGAGAACGAACCAAGTAATTAAAGTAGGGTGTTTTTTTTAATAGGAAACCCCCACCGACTATTTATCTCCTTGAATCTATTACCTAAATTCCCATACAAATCCTTTATAATCACTGCCATTTTGAGGATTACGCAATATGATACCATAAAAAAACTCTCATACTGAGTTTGGGCAGCCTGTGGTACAACTTCAAAAAATCATATATCAAAACTCACCCAAATTCTTAGAATCAACTCTCAAGGTGTCCGACCAATCACTTTGTACTAAATGATTATCGCTGCGAATTGCTCTAACGTGAACATTGTAGGTTTTATCAACCTGCAAGTTTAGTTTAGCACTCTCTGTTTTCACGGTCAGGGCCATTTGTAGATTACCACTTCCGATGACCGTGTAGGTCACCTTGTAAAGGAGACTGGTGCTAACTGGTGTGCCCACTTTGGTCAGCGCAGGTTTTGTCCATGTCAGTGTGATGGTGAGGTTGTGAACACTTGTGACTTGAAGGTTTGTTGGCTTCCGTGGGACTGCAAAGTAAAAAGAACTCTATGAAGTTATGGCTCACCGTACGAACGCAAAGACAATTGCTAGTAGGGGAGCGAGGGAGGCGCATTGGTGGTTGCACTCGCCTCCCACCAATGTGGCCCGGATTCAAATCTCAGCGTCGAAGCCATATGTGGGTTGAGTTTGTTGTTGGTTATCTCCCTTGGTTCCAGAGGTTTTTCTGGCGGGTACTCCGGTTTTCCCCTCTCCTCACAAACCAACATTTCCAAACTCTAATTCGACCAGGAATCAGGTAGACGAAGAACCACCATGTGGATGCGCTACCTCTAATTCATTATTTATTTACTTATTTATTTATATAAATGTAAATAAAGTTAAAACCACGATATGTTTTCGTAAAGTTTGACCGTTTACAGTCGACTAACTTGTTAACTGTTAAATCGGCGGTTTAAAGAGCTACTCTGTCGATTTAGACGGAATCTCTTTTCTTTATAGTAAATCCTCTGCGTTGATTGGTTCAATTAACATTCAATGTCTCGGCAAGGTCATTCAAGGTCTAGTCCATTACAGTATCTGGCATTATCTTAACAATCAAATGGAAATTGTCTTCAAGTTGTGATAACATATGTCTATAGCCACGAAGCAATGGCAAAGTCTCCCACAATGCGACCTCCGATCAATTATCTGTCAGTTGTTAAAAATATCGATGGTCTATGCTGTTCTCTCATTGACCATATGGTTCTCGACCAATCAGCGTGGGAGTAATCGTTTAGTTGTTGTAAAAAACATGGTCGAGCCTTACGTAATCTAACAAGTCGCTCCTATGAGGCGTCGCTTTCGCGAGATTTCAATTAGTTCAAGATGCTTTGACTGGAAAGACAGATTTAAGTATGTCAGGTTCACTTGTAAACGACCACGAAGTACAGTAAAAACCCACTTATAAGAACCCCAAATTTTTATTTTATACCCCGTTTTCATAGGCTGTGTATAAAAGTGGGACAGGGACAAGGAGGCGGGGACATCGGGACGCGTATGTGGGGACTTGGGACTTGGGGACGCGAGACGAGGGACTTGAGGACATCTAGTATGGGACGTGGGGACGTGTGGGATGGGGACGCGGGGACGTCAAAAACAGGGACACGGGGGACGCGGGATGTGAATGGTTATTGCAAAAGTCGGAGGTAAATGAGATATCTCTTTCTTCGTGAGATTCCATCTTCAAAAACCACATTAGACACGTAAGCGTAAAAGTAGAATTTCGCTGAACTTCACGTTTAATCTCAACAATTTATATTTTGCCTCTAGCTTATTTACGTGATTAAAATTTACTTGCGTTAACGTGCATAGCCAAAAACGCGTCAGTGGAAATCAACCTTTAAGTACCGTTAGCAAGCATTTACTGTTAGGTTTGCCACTAAAAATATATGTAGAACAGAATAAAAATTGCGACAATAGTTGAATCCCCCCGTGGTTTAGTTTTACAGTTAGCCTTCGGGATTTGAAGCTCGCTTATGCCACTTAATTTTAAATTTATTTGGAATCGAATGCTGTTATTCTACATAATTTTTGGCGACCACAACCCATCAAAGACCGGACCCAGGAGACGGCGGAAATCGAGCCTACAAACCACCCTACCCTGCTTTGGGCTCCAATATTCCATCAGCAAGAAGACCAGGACAACGGTTTCACTTTCTTCTATGCAGGGGGTCTTCGCCGAGTCTTCGCTTCGTAAACAGGCATGGACAAACCCTAAGGAGGGCAGGGTGGGTTGCCTTCACCAAAACATATTCACGAGGAAAGTGACTGATATCGCATTTACCTCCTAAAAGTGCAATAATCACTCACATCCCGCGTTCCCTGCGTCCCTTTATTTGACGTCCCCGCGTCCCCGTCCCAAACGTCCCCGCGTCCCATACTTGATGTCCTCAAGTCCCTCGTCTCGCGTCCCCAAGTCCCAAGTCCCCACACACGCGTCCCGATGTCCCCGTCCCACTTTTACACACAGCCGTTGTCATAAGAACCTATTTAGCCTAAATTTTCAATAGGTTCTTATTTTACAAAAATGAAGGCAGAGAGGATAATACAGAAAAAAAATTTAGCGTAGGTTTCAGTCAGTAAGATTTAAACAATGAACTATAATGAAAACCATATCATGTCTTTGCGAATACTGGATTACACAATGCAATTATTAAGAATACAGCTAGATACACGTGTCTCTCTTTTCAGAATGCTGTAGTGTCCGCTTAATACAGGGTGTCCGCCTAATACAGGTTTCGATAGATAACGTCATATGAGATGTCAAATGCCATTCAAATGAACAGTGGAAATGTTAAGAATATACTCCCAGAGACTTTGACGATATACGTTTGCATTAATTTCTTTATCAAAGTGGACCAATTGGTCATAGTACCATAAACATAGATTGTAACTCACGGCGCCGTAGCTTGTATGAGGCCAACCGAGGCACTCGCCTCGGTAAAATTTTGACGAATTTCGCCGATCATTTTTATTTTACATAAGCGATCATCGGATATTTTTAACGCATCATGATATTACAAAGAATTCAGCAATTCAGTCAATATACTATGAAAAAATTACCATATCATCGATCTCAAGGGGCTACGTACGTTAACTCAATTTTTTTTTGAACAAATACTGATCAAAACCATTGGCGAGGTTAACGGTCACCCAGATTATGTAGCTTGTTTCTGATTATTGCTTTTTAAATTCCACTTAAATTAACTCGAAAAAAAGTTACCGAAAGGCCCAGAAAACGCTGCAAATCGCATTTCCGAGAGACTAAAGTTCAAAATTTCTCGGGGGGGCATGCCCCTGAACCCCCCTAGCAACTCCCGCCTGCCTCGGTTGGCCGTTTGGTCTGGCTACGGCACTGACTCATATTTGAAGAAATCAGTTAAGTGAAACAAGCTCTATACAAACAAAACGAAATAGAAAACAACACTGTACTGTGAAACTAATCAAATAAGTTCGTCAAGTCACGTTTTTTAATGTAAAAATGGAAAAAGTTGTGGGTGGCAATTCGAGGTAATCTTTCGCATTTCCGGTGTCTGGCATGTTGGGTAGTGAAATTTGATTACAAGTGTCCGTTTAATAAAGGTTGGCAACAATAGAAATGACCATTTCAGGTACTTTTTAGGTGTCCGCGTCCCCTTAATAGAGGTATCCGCTTAATAAAGGTTTCATTTAAAGTAAATAAGGGAATTTAATTTTGGGACCTCGGCTACTGTCCGCTTAATACAGGGTGTCCGCTTAATACAGGTTTCACTGTATGCCCTAGACTAGTTATCTGTGCTGATCGCTAGTGCCCCTATCAAATTAAGGACCTATTTAAGAACCTAAGTACCCTAAAATCCCACTAAATACCATTTTTATAAGAGCCTATTTAGGCTAAGTTGGAAAAATATATTTTCTTATATGTGGGCTTTTACTATATTCAACGGTCTCTTGCTCTCTGTTTCCTTTCGCGTGTCGCTCATCCTTGACTTCTCGCGACTTCCCCAAATTGAGAACTTCTTCGCGAGCTATATTTCAATAGTGAATTTGTTATTAATTATTAAGCGCCTTGTGACCAGATTTTATGCATTTATTTATTGATTGAAGTGGTTTCACTAACGCATTTACTCAAAAAATAGTAAATAGACTCAAGGTTTTCACACCATTACTTTCCCTAACACTAACGCATTTACTCAAAAAATAGTAAATGGACTCAAGATTTTCACAACATTACTTTCCCTCTATAGCTACAGTGCAAGCATTCTTCTCCTCTGGTGTACTGATGATTCAGCCGTTGGAAAGGATTAACGGAAAATAACAGGAGCAGACAATCCTACAGGAAACAAATTCGGTAATGATCTTTTTTTTATATATATATTTTATTACAGAACAAGATGTGTTAGGGACCGACCATTTAACTCTTGAGGGGAGGGGGGTGATTTCTGTCATCAAGAATTTCTTTTTTCTAGCAATCTGGTGGGCAGGATATTTTTTTCCCATAAGCTTTCTATTACATTTGTCCTGCATGCAATTTTTTTCTTCCGAAAAGCGCTTGCAGGAAATTTTTTTTTCAAAATCACCTCCCCCCCCCCCACAAGAGTTAAATGGTCGGCCCCTTAAGTGAAAATACAGCTATGAAAACGCGTCCTATGATGTTTTTTTGTTCTCATAATAGTTTAAGGGTTATAGTAGTGATGATGCAAATTAGTTTATTCAAGCTTACTAAACCCGGCTCCTAACGAAAATCGGATTATCTCTTTAGAGATTAACATTTCGTACGAATTCTTTCCAATAACCGCAAATCGAAATGAGAATGCACAGAAAGATAGTATACAACAAAAACCATCCTTGAGGGTTTCGAGACTCTGAAACATTGTATATAAATCTAAGTTAGCCTGATTTTTTCTGAGGGGAGGGGGAGGCTATACAGTCAACGTAATCTTGAATTTAAATGCAATTAGTCGATCTTCCTTTGTAGCCTTTTCATTAACAAACGATCTATGCGGTCGTCGGATGTTCTGTGCTGTTTAGTTGACGAATTTCTTAGAACAAAATAAAGAAAGAAACTTGCAAAAATATATAATCCTCCAAATTGGTACCAAAACAGCCCTATTTCAGTGAGGCTTAATTGGCCCATGGACCCAGTCGTTTCGGCCCCACTTTGGGGCAATGATTAGCTCTTTTCATTTTACAGTCACTGAGTGTACAAACGAAGACTGGTGTTTTCTCGTGTAACCTATTTTACCCTTGGAAAACTTGCCCAGATAAGTGATTTTTCTTCGTGGTGAAGTGATTGAAAAAAAATAATACAAAAAAACAGCCGTGCAAGGATGAAGGGTGGATTGGTCTCCTCAGGTAAACGTACCTGCGAGAAGCCGTCGCGAGTGTTAGAAACCTTACTTCCTAGTGACTGATATATTTAGCTGGTTAAGTAATTCTTGTTCGGAATGATGAGGTTTACATTACTGTTTATCCTATGTCGACAGTTGTGAGATCTTTAATACCTGTTGATTTTTGTAAATTATTTCTGAGAATTTTTATCTATCATCTGCTTATTTGGTGGCGTTTTATAATGAAAAACTTTAGGCGACCTTAGTTTTCTGCTCCAGAAGACAGAAAATAAGGGAGCAAAACCCAGCCCCGAGTGGCAAAGCGCCAAAAGCATCTCTCCATCACCAAATGACGTTTTCTCTCAAAAGCTACTCAGCTGCAAAATTTACCCCTTGCGTTCCGAGTCTATCTTTTTGTCGAGGGTCGAGGGTCGAGGGTTGCAGGTCGAGGGCGAGGGTTCCATGTCGAGGGTCGAGGGTAACATTTTTTTTTCCCAATTTTTTTTTTTTTTTTTTTTTTTTTTTGGAAAAGGTAATAATCGATGCATTAAAAAATAAGAAGAATTTAAAAAACAAATGGCGCGTGAACATCTTGTAGTTGTTGGGTGGGGGGGGGGGGGGTTGGAATAGAGAAAAGCTCCGAGACATCCATAAAGAAAATGTGATGTTGTTGTTGTTGTTGTTGATTTATTAAAATTCGAATTCGCTTAAAAAGTGAAGAACCTTCTCCCTTCCTGTGAAGGACGACAGGTTGTGCCTAAAAAAAAAATGTCATACAGCGTAGGCAGGGGAAGCAAAAATTGCCTACAATTTTCTGTTACTTGAGGAAGGCTAAAAATTTCTAGATGGCCGTTCCATTCATGTACAGTTTTCGTAGCGTATCTAATTAATTCCCTACGATTTTCTAAAGTTTAGTTTTTCACATTTCAGTCCCCAACTTAGACTATTTTTCGTAGAAAAAGGAAACCTAAAATTTTCGGAGTAGAAAATGCGATGGAGAGAGGAGTCAGACAAATTCTCACTTTTTCGTAAAACCTAAAATTGCATCTAAAATTTTCGGGAAAGTAATACTGAGGCCCTAAGTGATTTCGAAAAGATTCAAGTTGCCCTAGGACGACCGAACAGATACAACTTTTATAGCGCCGCTTAGAATGTATTTCTAGAGATTTGAAAGTACTCTGGATAAGCGAAAAAGTGTTTTCAATGCATTTAGGAGGTAACCGTGGTTGGGTGCCCCCTGCTTCGCGGCTTATATTTCAGTCACGTCTGCCTCCTCTCTGCCTTGCTTGGCTGTTCAGTGGGGTAGTTTGAATATGGATATTTCACAGATTCTGTATGCGACCGAATTGTCGTGCTTTCAATGAAGTAGAAACTTGCCATGAAATTTTAAAATACAAGTCATTGATAATAATAACCGGAAATCGTGACCTAGGTACGTTTGGTGCTATCGCCCGAGTCGCGCCGCAATAATAAACTCCTTTAATTACCAACGTTATGTTCTGCAGCTTAAAAAGTGTATCACTGCAGAAATTTGAAACACCCTGAAACACAAAAGGAACGCAAGGGTACCATGTGGAGGGTAACATTTTTGTTCCCAATTTTTTTTCGGAAAAGGTAATAATCGATGCAATCAATGTCATTAAAACAATCACCGACACCGGAAATCGTGACTTAGGTACGTTGGTGCGTAGATGGTTCATGCTATCGCCCGAGTCGCGCCACAATAATAAACTCCTTCAATTACCAACGTTATGTTCTGCAGCTTAAAAAGTGTATCACTGCAGAAATTTGAAAAAACCTGAAACACAAAAGGAACTTATCGGCGCAGTTGATGGCGGCACTGGGACAATAGGAAGTCATGTGGCGAAACTAATTTTGTACACATCTTTATTTCAAACAGAAATCAGAGGTGTCTGCACAAAAACTTTCAGCACAACGGCTTCAGCGATTATTTCCTATTTTGCACGAAAAGGGGAGCTTTTATTCACGAACAGCGATCAGATCGAAGCAGACCGATTATGCGAACTTTCAATAAAATAATATGTTTCGTTTTTCATCGCCTCCATCTCATGAAGATGGGTCGGTCCGCCTAGCCAAAAACTGGTTAGGTTAGCCGCATGTCCTTTATTGGTTATTTTGAAATTCCCGTTATCAAGTAACGTGTTCTGCCCCCCCCCCTCCCCTCCCAACCCAACAAGTAGAGCTAATATGTGTGGATATGTCCACGCGAGGGTACCATGTTGAGGGTAACATTTTTTTTCCCAATTTTTCTTTTTGGAAAAGGTAATAATCTATGCAATCAATGTCATTAAAACAAATAAGAAGAATTTAAAAAACAAATGGCGCGTGAACACCTGCTAGTTGTTGGGTGGGGGGGGGGGGGTTTGAAATAGAGAAAAGCTCCGGGACATCCCAATTTGTTTTCGAAGTACATTTATAACACCCCGGAAACCAATGCCACGAACAGAACACGTTACTTGAAAACACTGATTCCAAAAAAAAGTGTCGTAAAAAAAATTAAAATGTCGTAAAACAAGAATGCGTACTTTGAATTATGAATTTCTGGCCCAACCAACAAGAATCTGCCTTACATGGCTATTCAGTGGGACTCGATAACAACATCTGGCGGGTACAGTGTTACATCTTGATTTGAATTTATGAAGCGATTCTAGCTAGATTTTTTTCCATGGTGTTTCATATTAATTTCCCTTAAGTTTGGGGGGGTATTATTTGAGGGAGGCCATTAATCTCAGGTCAGCCATCACTGGAGGATATACAGTCCTAAATCTCGTCAGTTTGTCATGTTTCAAAAACTATTGTTATTTCAATTACGGGATCTAGTGGTAGAAAATGGTAGCGGAAAAGAAAAAAATTTTCCAACTCCAGGCCCCCACTTCCCTCGAGAACTTTTCTAATTTCTTCGTCTTCGGATAAGAAGAGAGTTTCTTTCTGTTGTCTCTCAACACCTCTACGACAGACAAAAGTGACAAAAGTGGAAACACACAACGATTGCATTGTTCGTTTATGACACATGTTATGACACATTTTACAACACAATAAGAGTTTTTTCCTTCCATTCTTGTTGGTTGGACCAGAAATTCATAATTCAACGCACTCATTCTTGTTTTACGGCAAAAATCATTGTTTTCAAGAAACGTGTTCTGGTATGGGTTTCCGGGGTGTTATAAATGTAATTCTTCGAAAACAAATTGAGATGTCTCGGAGCTTTTCTCTATTCCAACCCCCCCCCCGCCACCCAACAACTACAAGATGTTCACGCGCCATTTGTTTTTTAAATTCTTCTTATTTTTTTAATGCATCGATTGTTACCTTTTCCAAAAAAAAAAATTTTGGAAAAAAAAAGGTTACCCTCGACCCTCGACATGGAACCCTCGCCCTCGACCTGGAACCCTCGACCCTCGACCCTCGACAAAAAGATAGACTCTTGCGTTCCTTGACAAGTGTCTTTGACAGCTCATTTACACGGTCAGATTTTGTTCTTCACGCAAAATTTTCCTTAACTAGAGGGCTCAGAAACAAACTACAAGGGCAAACTTAATAGAAAAACTTGTGAATTTTCCAATATACACGCGCAAGTTTTGAGTTCCTTGACGAGAAAAACAAGGCGATATTGCTACGTTTTTTCTCACCGGTCCACTTTGTTTTTATTCATGGAATGTCAAATAACTCAAATGCTGGAATTTCCTGCAATTCGCAGTTAAAAACAACTTTAGTACATGAAGGATTAGGATCGATCGCTACAAAGACTGGCACGACGCCACTCGCCTTTGTGCTTGTATTCAATAGAAAGGGTCGATCATGGAGTTTAGAGTAGCATATCATTACACCATAAAAATTAGAACAATGCTAAAATTATAAATAGAAAATTTTCCTCAACACCACCAAAGCTGGAAGAGACATAATTAACCACCTCTCCGAATTTTACGCCAGGTGAATGATATTGTATCAGACCCGATTTAAAAAACTTGCCGTTTATCGAATTATCGACCAAAAAACCCTAGCCAGCCCTGACATTTTGATCACTGTTAACACTGGCTCGACGCCATTCGCTTTTGTGCTTAGATTTTAATAGACAGGGTCGACAATGGGGTTTGGAGTAGAATATCATAACCCTCCAAAACATTGGAAAAATGCCTAAAATTAAGAAAAAAACAGGTGGTTTTCCTCCACACCATCAAAGCTGGAAGAGGCATTGTAAACCGAATTTCCACAGTCCCGTCAAGTGAATGATTTCGCACCAGACCTGATTTCAAAATGTCAGTCTTTTGTATACCGTTTATCAAGCAAAAACAAACAAAAAAAGAAAGAAAGAAAGAAAGAAAGGAAAAGAAAAAAAAAGAAAAAAAGAAAACCTGACCGGTGGCAAGATGACAAGTTTTAACTCTCAGACGGCACCGAACGACTTTTCGACCGGCTGTAAAAATTGGACCGGACACATTGTTCACACGGGACGGCTACGCGTCTAAATTTTAGTGCGGGTAAGGTGTTCCAGTGTGAACAGAACACCCATGCAAACAAACGAATTTTCAACCGGTCGAGTGAACGTAGACTGATTGAGTTGTGTTTAAAACAAAAGACGGCAAATAAATACCGATAGATGTTTCTTCACGCATTACCCTTTGCGATACTTTTATGGGTAAATCTTTTCAAAGGGACCACCAAAATTTGCACTTTCTACACTTAAGTTTAGTAAGACGTTGAGCACCCTGTCACAAATATTTAGTCGTCTAAAGATTTCCTCTTTCTGGGTTGCCTTATCCAGATCCAGATAGGTTTAAACAACCAGTATTTCGTATTTTATTTATTGTATTCCGGACAATGATTTAATACTCAAACAGGAAAAAATAAAACTGATGTCTCTTGCACTTCCCATTCGGTTGTAGCCTGCGTAGCAAGCTTTTCCGCGCAATGACTCAATTGGAAACGCTAACTCGGTTGTTGTGAAAGTACTCCGTATTCATTTCAGTTAGGAATGCATTGCTTGTAATAGCAAAGGACTTGAAAAGGCCAGGACGTGGGAGAAAAATAATAATCGATTAAATGAGGTCACAGGAAAAGAAATCACTCAACCACGGGGTGTGTGTGTGTGGGGTGGGGGGAAGCACTTCCTTTAATAATACCCTTTAGGGAAAGGCCTCGCCTGATTAAAGGGGTACCTTTTTCAGACGTAATTAAAAGGAAGTAATTAAAAGGGTTGTAAAATCAAACATTGAAGTATTTAAAAGGTCCTTTAATTAAAATGCTTCGAAGACTCGCCTCATGGTTATATCTTCTGAATCTATTAATAAACGTCAGACCAAAATTACAAGAACAAGAAGACTTCCTGTTTTGTGATTTATTCTTATTAAGAAGGTATATTGAAGGGTTACCATTAAATAGGAGAAACATAAAAGGGTTTGCCTTTTCTGTACATAAAATGGAAAGCTACATAAAAGACCAAAAGGGTAAGGTTTCGGACCTGGAGACAGATTCCCCGTATTAAACTTTGTTGAGCAGACCGCCCCCCTCCTTCACCCAAGGTAGCAGCTAACACGGAACAAGACAGCTTACCGCTTTACAATTTTAAAACTAACAAAACCTCACTTACTGTCAGAAGCCGAGGTTGTTCCACCAACAACATATATCGAAGCGAGAAGAAGAAAGGTCAAACGCATAGCCATGAAATTTTTGCGGCGCACGTTCATGATGAAATCCGCTCCTATTCCACTTCGCAGCTTTCTAGTTAACCAGGAAATGCTTTTCAGTAAATGGGTGCGAGGGCTGTGGTTTCAGAAACGAGGCTGTCACATCCGCTGCTCCTGCGACGCGACCGTCCTTCTTTTATTCCCGTTTTGAGCTATTCCTTAAAAACAATAGGCAACCAAACATTCAGCTGAAAAGGTCACCATACAGTGTGACTTCTGTGTAACATGAGGAGCCACTCATCAAAGATTAGATAAGCAGCTTAAGACAACAGGCCAATATTTTTGGCAGACTACCAGGAATTTAGCCTGCGAGAGCATCCGGTTTTTTCGGCTCAAGTTTCTAGTTTCACCCGCGCAGAAACTAGAAACTAGAAACTAGAAACTTGAAGGCTACCAGAAATTACGGTGAAAACTGAAATAAAAATTCCGGTCTTAATTCCTATGATCATTATTGTTTCATCCATGTTTTTAAAAGCTTCCGTGTTTCTATGATTTTTGAACGATCAAAGATATATATTCCGGGCGATATTGTGAAAAAGGTGTCCAAAATTTATCAAACTGGGTATACTTTCTGTTCTCACGTAGTCATCGGATAAAAATCAAAATCCACCGAGACTTCCCCTCTGTTTCGGTCAGGTACGCGGACAGTGGAGGAGGGGGAGGGGGATTGGAATTCAATTTGGCGAAGGCAAATCAAAATTTATTCTTTTTTGAATTAAATACTATCAAAAATAGATAACTAAAAATAATAACACTAGAGGTGATAATGAAGCATATCTAGGTGTGGGTAGTCTGCGTAGCATGGCGGTTTTAGTTGGGAGCACAAAGTAATAAAGCGGGGCGAGGGCAGAGAAACCGCGAGGAGATTGTTGTTCTCCCGACAAAACCGCCATGCTAGGTGTCGGTGATTCTAGTTTACCATGGTAACCCTAGTTGATGTTGAAGCATTTTCCTGAACTAGGAAAAAATAAGAAGAAAAACTACCCCCAATGTGGAGACCATGACGACTAATAAACCTGTTCCAGGCGTTCATATATTGGGGAGGAGACCCGGGGGAGGAGAGCGAAGTAAAGAAAACGATCAAAAGTAGAGGAGGGACTTTCTTCCTCTCTCTCGTTTTCAATTTTATTGCGCTCCATTTTTCTTCGCGCCGCTACCAGTGAGCCTGGGACAGGTTAACTCACGAGTTAATTGCCAACTTTCCCCCTTCAACACAAGCACTGGGTTTTCCTTGTTAAACAAAACTAGGTATTTAAAATAGGGTCTAATTAGAATTCTTTCAAGCTAAGTGATCAGTACTACGAACTCAAGACCCGGGAACTCAAGACCGACACACGACTAGACCGACAAGAGACCTGATGCACAGTGGGCAAGCCTGTTCCACGGGTTAAGATGGTTAGGATAGTGGGGAGCGGAGCGAAGTAGAAAGGAACGCGAAAGGCTACACTATCACAGACGTTCCCTGCTAGCAGAGGTCAGGGAATCACAGGCGATGATCTTTGTTAGGAATCATTTTCCCATTATTACTACATGCTTCTCTTTCTCTACGAATATTGCCTCTCTATACGTCAAGGATATAGAACAATTACCTTCCCCTGGAAATTTCATTACCAGCGATATACCAGATGTTCTATTTTGCCACTCTGAAATTTTGAATTTTCTGTTAACGATTTATCTCCAAAACAAGCGCAAAGAGCTAAAAACTGCGTGGACGTGGCAGCGATAAAAACAGCTCTTTCAGTTTCTTGACTCATTTCTATTTTTATTTAAACCCAATTTTCATTTAGCACGATGTTCTTTCTACATCGCATTTGCAAAATGAAGCAAAATGCCTGCATAACCGAATGGCCTCAGCAAATTTATATAGACGCATAGCGTCAGGGTGCAAAGAAAGTTAATTTCACAGCTTGCCCTTCGGGCAAGCTGTAACTAACATCTATTAGCCCGAAAGTCATTTTTACTAGCCCGAAAAAATCAACAAGCACAGCATCGGTGTTTAGAATTTACCATATTAAAACGCACGTGACGAATATTTGCTAAAAAAAATAATAAATTTCTCACTTGAGTTCAGGATTAAAACCTTTTGTTTACGTTCCTTGCAAATGATTATGAAGCAGAGTTTAGAAAAATAGCTTTTTCTGAACCAGTAAGAATTAGTCACGAGCAACATTTACCTCCAAAGTTTTTTTCAATATCTGCTTTTACTTTATGCGCCTCGTCTGACATGTAATGCGATACCTCGTCTTGTTTATGCAGATTTCACTTCGTCGGAGCGACTTTCGGTCCACAGGAATTTATTAGGAATTTAAAACATTTGTCTTACACTACTTTTGTAATTTTAATTCTCCGAAAAATCTTCGCTTGCCCGTCGGGCAAGTTAAGCACAGAATTCACTAGCCCGATCGCAAAATCTACCAGCCCCGGGCTGTCGGACACAATTTTCTTTGCACACTGTAGCGTACTCTTTTTCCAGCGGAGAAACATTCAAAATCAAGCCACCAGATTTCATGTGGACATTTTTCCCTAGGGCACTTTTTTTGCTTAGTTTTTACGTTCACGCTCGACAGACGAGAGAGTCTGATTTTTCAGACGGTCAAATTACGTACTATCGGAGACCGATACACCGATACACGCGCACGTGTGAGGAGATCTCGTGAAGAAGGGCTTAATCGCTTACTCTATTATCACTTGTTTACTGTTATGATAATATTAAATCGAAAGCCTTCTAAATCAAAGAAGTATTTGAAAAAAGCAGATACACTAAACCATGTGGTAGATACAGCGGGAGATACAGTTATGGTGAGTAACTTGAAGTGAAGGAACTATAATGGTCTACAATCTTGAGTTCTGGATGCAATGACTTCCATTGAATTAAAAAGGAAACTGCACTCTCTTGTTCTGTAACTGTATGAAATCTGGTAAATCGTGTTTAAAAATCTCCCCGCCAATATCTACAATTTTAGACAATGGACGTAGTCGTTAATTATGTAGCTTTCAAGTTGATCTAGATTCATAATAATCTCAAGTTGGTGTTTCGAACCGTTTGTGAAATCACTTTTTTTGCGTGATTAGGTTCTCTTGTTCGTAAAATGTATTGTAAAATTCCAGTCTGGTAAAATTCGAGAAATTGACTTACCTCATGTGCCGTGTCTATGTTAGAAACGTCTAGATCTCATCGTCAATTACAGAAAGGCGGTTGTGTGAGACTGGATTTGGTTGTCTTTCATCCGTAAACTGCCTCAAGAATATCGGTTCCGTCACAATGTTATATTTCTTGCTGAAAGATTTCTTTCTTAAACGTTGCTTACACGCTTAAAGTATGATTTGCCTAAAATTAGCTCTTCATGATCAGCGACGAGTTTAAGCACTCTAAAAATGTGGAGCAAAACGTGCCCCCTGGAGTTAGGCAATGACCTACTTGACAAATTTCCAACTTCCGCCGGAAATCGCAGGCAATTCTTGTTCAATATTTGCTTTGCTTGAAATAGAGCACGCGTAAACTGCTAGCACGGTAGCCTCCTCCCTGGAGTCAACCGTAGTATGTGCCGTCAAACGAGGTCGTTATTTTCGAATTCTTGATCTAGCACTGTTCATCCACATTCAAAATGTATATAGCCGGCAAACTGACATGATGCAATGGAAAAGCGATGACGAACAAGGAAACAAAATATGAAAAAAAAAAAAGGTAAAACAAACATTCCCGGAGGGTGTAACTTAGGGGTTTTTTGGGGGGGAGGGGGTGAAGATGAGTCGTTGGGACACTGGAACTCGACTTCCTATCTTGGACAAAATAAAACGGAACAGAAAACCCCCTAGCCTGCGAACAGCAGACGCATTTCCGGTCGTCGCTTCTCTGGCCTCCGCCAAAAGGGAGAGAAGCGACGACCGGAAATGCGTCTGCTGTTCGCAGGCTACAAACCCCCCTCCCCCCCCCCCCACCCAAATCAAGGATGAAGGCACGCAAAAGCCAAAACTGGCCATTTTTGCGTCCTTGATTTGAGTGGGAGTGGAGGGGGGAGGGGGGGTGCGGGTATAAATTTTCCGTCCTGATTTAGTCCAAGATTGTAGTTCAGCTATTTTTTGCTACCCTATACTGAGACTAAAGTCACCAAATCCCTGCCTATCCTAGAGTCGCCATCAGTTCCATACACTATTGAGGTCATCCGCATAGTCCAGCACAAAGAAAAGCTTTAATATCTACATTCAAGCTCGGTGCAAACGGAAGCAACGCACACCCTGTTGCACGTTTCTGCGTGTTGTTGGGAGTTGTTGTACAAAGTTTAAACTGGTCAGACTTTTAGCTACGTGCAAACGGACGCAACGACTCCCAACAATGTTGGAAGTTGTTGGCCAACAATGTTGCGTCTGTTTGCACGGGGCTTTAGATCAATTCCCGGTGGCTCCACTTACCGGGTGCATAGTCTCATAACAAGAGAGAATTCATAACTATGCCCCCTCAAAGCCCCCCTCCCCCTCTCCCCACCACCACCATTGCGCCGGCTCTTAACTCGCTCGAGTTGCGATACAAGAAAGTGGTCCAAAGCTGCGGCATGGCATTCGACCTTATACTGAGACAGCTATGTATTTTTTTGCTCCACTGTTGGGCAAACATAAGCTAAAAACGCCGTTTTTGAATGTGTCCACACTGCGTTACAGATCATTTGCTGAAATGCTGCTATTGTAAAGTATTTCCTCTACCTTTTCCCCCTTTTGCCCTTCATTAAAAGGAAATAAAAATTCGTTTTATTTTTTAACTTCTTAGGATGAACATATTCACGAGAAAAAGGTCGCTTTAATCATCCCTAGCTTGGGTAGCTCGCGGTTTTCACCCGGGGGGTACTCCTGGGAATGCTTGGTAGGGGTGTGCCGCCCGGTTCTCCAAATCCTAGTTAGCATCAGAATAACATGATTTACATAATGAAGCAGGAAGGGTTGTATCAAAACAAGGTCAACTCCAGCCTCGTTTCTATAGTGTAACTATAAAATAATGGCCTGTTCATCGGTGATGTAATATTAGTCTTAATCTTTTATGCGCTTTTATCAGGGTAGTGGTGAGTCCCCAGCTTTTAAGCCCGGCATACCCTAACAGTAACATAGGGAGCTCATTGGAGTCAGAATCTATCTTTTCTGAAGCAACACAACAGAGATCCATTTGCATTTTGGCATCTTTTGGCCACTTGTCCTTGTTGTGTCGCCCAGGCTAGTGAAAACCCCCAGGGGTACTCCCTTGCATAACCCACATAGCTATAGGTATGTGACCCCCCCCAAAGGGTATGATTTTTGCGCCGTTTTGTCCTGAAAACGGGTGTTGCTATCGAGGGAACCACAGGAGTGTATGAACGTATTTATCGTTTCAATTCCAAATGAATAAGAAAGAAAGAGAAACATGCGAATTCGACATGAATTTTCAGGAATCTTTTTTCTGGGGGGGAGGGGGGGGGGGCGTTCTAATCTGAGTAATATTGACATAATTTCTTAGAGGCCAGGTCTGAAATCGGGTGTGAAAATTAGAGGCCATGCAGGTCTGAAAACGGGTGTAAAAAATGACATTTTTTGGTCTGAAATAGGTTAGTATTTCTTATGCATAATTTCCATTAGAAAAGGAAGTAGTTTTTATCAAAACAAGTTAAGGTCAACCTCAGCCTCATGTTCACTCGAAAGTTAGGACTTTACGCCCACAACTGTAAATGGCCTATTACTCCTACAACTACTTTTACTACAGATGACAAATAAAAAAGTTAATTAACATCCCTAATAAAGATATACAGCTTGGCATAAGCCAACTACCGCTTTCTCACGGCTGGTTTTCACTAGCGACGGAGTCGGAGTCGTAAGCGGAGTAGTGGAAGGATAAACCAAGAGGACCACAAGTTTATCAGTCTTTTTCATAACTGTCACGTGTTTACCCTCTTTAAATAAAGGCATTACCTTACCTTACCTTACAGCGAGCAAAGCGCTGGCTAAGAAATGAAACATAAAATGAAGATTATGTGAACTGCGGATTCTGTGTTTCATTCCTTTCATGGGTTAAGGAAAACTAAAAAATTGGTTGCTCCCAATGTCCGGGTCTTCATAGCTTGGCTGGTAGAGGAGGCAGCGCTAACGCAGAGGCCACCGACGGCTTCAAATCCCTTTGATGCCCTAATAATAGCCTTATACAACAAACTGGACCATCATTTTTGAAATCAGTTGATGCGAAAAAGGGTTTAGCCTTTTAAAAACGTTTAATATATGCAAGTCGTTTGACTTGTTTTTAATTAATATTTTGCTGTCCACAAAGTTGAGTATCAAGGTGCGAATTATCAGGGGCACCCAACGACGGTTTCCACCTGAATTCATTTAAAACACTTTTTAGGCTATCCAGAGTATTTTTAGACCTCTCGAAATGAATTCTAAGCGGCGCTATAAAATTTGTGTCTGTTCGGTCATCCTAGGAGAACTTGAGTATTTTTCGAAATTACATTTAGGGCTTCAGTATTATTTTCCCGAAAATTTTGGACGCAATTTAGCGCATTACGAAAAAGAAAATGTTTTTGATTCCTCTCTCCATCACATTCTTGAATCCGAAAATTTTAGGTTTCCTTTTTCCTACGAAAAATAGCCTAACCTGGGGTGTGAAATGTGAAAATCAAACTTCAGAAAATCGTAGGGAATTTAGTTAGCTTCGAAATTTGTACGTGAATGGAACGGTCATCTAGAAATTTTTAGCCTTCCTCAAGTAATAGAAAATTCTAGGCAATACTTGCTTCTCCAAACAGATATTTTACAGAAAACAGTCGTTAATTTTTGGGTACCCCTGAATTATGACTAAAAAGTACCGGATCTATCCAAGGTCGTGGTTAAATTAAACAGGAGCCGATTACTTGGTTCCTGAGTAAATTCTTAGTAAAGAGGTAAAGATGAATCCTGCTTTTCGTGAAATTACGTTTGCCGTGTGTTTTTTCAGGCCAGAGCAACCGGAGCAAGTTGTCACTGAAAGTGTCGAAGTGGAGCCAGCTTGCAAGCGAGTTAAACCCAACAATGATAAAGTTTCATTCAAAATTCATTCAAAATGAACATGTATGAATGCAGGGCAGGCTTTGTTTTTCTGTCTGATACTTTTGTTTTTGTTCTTGTTGACGGTGAATACAGACGTACACGACGGCGATACAACATCGGAGATAGTCGATAAGACACCAGCAACAGAAGCGGCCTCTGGTAAGTTTAGGTCGTTATTTTCTTTGGATGTTTTGATAAAACTAGAGGTAATACCGTAGTCACTCGATATTTGTTTTATCGATATACGGTTTGCTGGATCTTCCAGATGAAATTGTTTTGAAAATTCTTCAATACCCGGCGCTATCATCAGTCATTCACAGCTTGTCAAGTACATGCAAGCGAATATTCCAGCTATCCCATACTGCTGTGTTATGGAAACGTTTTACATTACATGATACAGGGCGTCCTCCTCGTTCTACACGAGGCATAGTTTTAAAGGCATATTTGAGGGGCACTGTAAACATTTTCAGCATTTATATTTCAACGGCGAGTTCGAAAAAGATTTTTTTCCTTTGGTTTACTAATCGTAATGTTACACGAACTTTTAGCCTGCGTAGCAAGTGTTTCCAGTCGAGTTACAGCACGAGAGTTAGAGCGGGAGCAAAAAAAAAAATTGGAAGGGGGAGGGGGAGGGGAGAAGAGGAAACGCTTGCCCGCAAGCCCCACGATTCTGGAAAACGCCCCTAGATATTTCACGGTTCGGTTCATTTGTAAATTGACAGCTCGTCAAGATAGATAACAAATAGATTACCAGATTTGAAAAAATTACTTTGTTCCCTAAAACACGCTCCACGCGATTGCAAAACTGTAATAAAAAGAAGCTTTACTATAAAAGAAGGTTGAAACTCTAAGGGATTGCTGCGGAATTTCTTGTTCTTTATAGTTGAGTTAAAATTTTAACGTTATGTGGCTTTATTTCATCTGAAACCTTGTCAAAACGTCGCAAAGAAATGATTTGTCCGGAACGATTCACTCCGCCGGCTATGAGTTTTGCAGAGCAGCTGCTCTCCATAGGCTAGCCAGTGTCGAAAAGTTCACTACAATACATGCTGCTCAATTTCCAATCACTTGTCCATGGCGGCTCTAGCTACTGTCTAGTACTCGATGTTCTGGTTTACGTTGATGTTATTTCCAACAAACAGTCCATTTTTTTCCAGTCAGATACGTACCCCGTCATTCCCAATACTGAATTGGCCTTGACTAGTCTCCACTACTCGATCTCCAATTATACTTTCGATCGAAGAGACTCAGATCTGATAAACCTTCGCACAAACATGATTCAAATAAATATCAGACCAAAGCATTTGTAATCTGCGACCACAAATAAGATCAGACCAGATCTGCGACGCACGTAACCTGGTTAGATTGATGTGTTGATTGCTATTTAATCAACACTACCAGCGCAGCACCAATCAAAAGTTGCGTTCGTGGGCGAACGCAGCTTTTCAAAATCGTGGGGTTTTGTGGGCAAGCGTTTCCTTCGCTCCCTTCCCCCTCCCCCCTCATTCCTTTTTTTTTTTTTGCTCTCGTCTCAGCTTTCTCGACGAACTCGCGCGGAAACGCTTGCTGTGCAGGCTAACGAACTTTAGGAAGTGGCTCAAATCTTGTTATTTTAGCTTTGTCAACAAATTCTCACATAAAAGGCATTTCTTTTGTAGTCAATCTGTTACATTTGAAAGAGTTGTACTTAGAACATTGTATAAATATTGATGATGCGGTAGCCATTAGTGTTTTGAGTTGCGATGCTCATTTACAAGCTCTGGAGACTCTTAGTTTAAGAATGTGCGAACAGTTCGACTCTGAGGAGTTGATTGCTATTGCACTCAGCCATCCTAGTCTTCGAATATACAAGATAGATGGTTGTTGTAATGTCGATGTCCTTTCATATGTTAGAATTTTAAACTTCCCACGGTTGTCATTGTCAGAGTTTGACATGACACCAGATTTAGACTGTCATACCATAGAAGAATGGAATTACCTAGAAAACATGTTTGGTGAACTAAGACTGCTGAACGAACTGATTGTCACTCTCGTTGCCAAGAGAACTAAAAAATGCGAGGCATTACAAAACACACAGGAATCTGTAACGTTCACTTGTTATTTCTTCATTGTTGATTATTTAATCCTTTGTATACAAAGTTGTTGTTGTTAGATAAAGAAATAGTTACAGTGACGTCAAGCTAGCCCTGTAACTGTTTGAGATTTAGGAGCCATGAGATATATAACAAAAATTTCCTTGACTATCAACTTTAAAATTGTTGTACTTTCTTTTGTAGTTGAAGCTATTGATGACTTTGCTGGACTGCTAACTGCAGAAAAAAGAAATCTGATCAGACCAAGAAAAGTTTCAGCTATTGACCAAGGACTATACGCCATCCGAAGAATTTGTTTTCCCGAAGACTAAAATATATGGCAAAAACAGGTCGTTTCAAATGTCTTGGCTGAAAGAATATACGTGGCCAGTGTACAGTCCTTCCAAAGACGGGGGCCTTTGTCGAGTATGTCTCGTGTTTCCACCAAGTTCCAACGTTGCGAACACTGGGACACTTAAGAGTTTCGCCATGACAAAATTTCATAAGGCAAATGAAATATTAAAAGAGCATTCCAAAAAGAAATATCACAATGACGCTCTTCTTTAGGCCGAAAACCTTATAAAGATGATGCGCTTTCCAGAAAAAGCGATTTCGTCCGTTATCGAATCTTCAAGAGTAGCACAGATTGAATACAACCGCAAGGTTCTAAGAAGCATTGTATCAAGTGCAATATTTTGCGGAAACAAAATATTGCACCTCGTGGTCATATGGAATACAGTACGGATAACAATCGCAAGAATCGAGGAAATTTTCTTGCGCTTCTTGACTTCCGTGCAGAAGGAGGAGATGAGATTATTGCGAAACTCCTAGGCGAGTGCGCAAGAAATGCTACTTATACGTCTCCTACTATTCAGAATGACATAATAGCGATAACAATGGAGTATTTGAGGAACCAAATTATTAGTGAAATTCAGAGCATGCACCTCTCTTCACGATTCTCGCCGATGAAACAACTGATGTTTCGAATACTGAACAGCTTTGCACATCAATTCGATTTGTCTATGAAACTTGTAGTATACATGAAGAATTTCTTGGATTTGTAAGTTTGGCACGGACGACAGGTGAAGCTGTGGCCACATCGATCCTCGAGGCGCTCCAAATCTGGTCATTAGATGTGAAAAATTGCAAAGGACAAGGATATGATGGAGCATCTAGTATGTCCTCGGCTGCAAGAGGTAGACAAGCATTTATCAGACAAACGAGCCTCAAAGCAGTCTGCACGCACTGTAATGCACACTGCCTGAATCTTGCTATTGTACATTCCTGTGATATTCCATTGATAAGAAACATGATAGGAACACTCAATGAAATATTTTCTTTTTTCAAGTTCTCACCAAAAAGGCACGAGCTTTTAGCGGCAGTTATTAACTACATATGCCCTAACACACGCCGGACCACCCTAATTAGTCTTTGTCGCACTCGCTGGGTGGAGAGGCATGAGGCGTTCGAGGTATTTAACACCCTTTTCAGAGCAATTGTCAAGACATTAGAAGTAATGGAAAATGAGCGTGTTTACCTTGACGAGGACGGATCCTGGAAATGGGACCAGGAAACGCGCCGAAAGGCGAACAGTTTTCTGGCAGCCGTAACTCCGTTCCAGTTCATAGTAACGATGATCACAGTGATGAAGTGTTTGTCTGTCCTGAAACCACTAAGCATACAACTGCAGAAACGCGACAGTGACATTTATAAGGCTTACACCCAAGTTAGCTCTGTGAAATCAGCTCTGAAAGCTATCAGAGAGCAGATCGAGGTTCACTTCAATCGGTGGTACGAAGCAAGCGATGAACTAGGCAAAAGCGATGTTGAACCCGCACTTCCAAGAGTTGCCAACAGACAGCGGCATGGTGATAACGTTCCAGATGCCACACCTATTCAGTACTTTTAACGTTCACTGTGCATTCCACTGATGGACCACATTATAGCCCAAATGGACCCGTAATTCAGTGAAATTCAGATGAATGTCTCAAAACGGATGTGTTTGGTACCTGAAGTATTGGTCAGTTAAAGTGACGTCACAATTGATACAGCAATTCAGTTTTATCGAGACGATTTTGTATCACCGGATGTCGTTGACGTTGAGCTTGTCTGTTGGCGCCGCAAATGGTCAAAAGTGGCTGACAAATCGAGTCTTCCAAATAGTGCCTCAGCCACACTTAGAGAATACGACCCTATTTTCTTTCCCAATATAAATGTCCTACTTTGCATTCTTTGCACATTACCTGTTACTTCCGCGGAGTGCGAAAGGTCATTTAGCACTTTAAAACGCCTGAAGACGTACTTAAGAAGTACAATGACTGCAAAGAGACAGTCAGGTCTGGCGATGATGAACATCCACTATGGCAGAGCAATTGACATTGATGAGATCATCAACATTTATGCCACTCGTCATCCGCGCCGCCTTGTACTAAAAGATATTTTGACAGATAAGCAGTCAGGCAATAGAAGAGGGTTTTTTTCTTGGAACTTAACTGCTGGCTAGAAGCTATTTTGTAGGCTTGTCCTGCCCACTATACTCTCACTGCTCATACCCAAACTGTAACATCAAGTAAAACATGCATGGCGTGGAGGTCGACATGACAATCTGGTGAGTAGCCTCTGTGACCTCCCC
>CALNXK010000044.1:920000-927500 GCA_942486035.1 Porites lobata
TTCGCCTTCGGCAGACTTCGGACGTCTTCGGAAAACTTCGGACGTCTTCGGAAGACTTCGGACTTCTTCGGGAATCTTCGGAAATGATCGTGTCGTTTTCAAAAATCCCAGCACTCCCAGGATAAAAATTTCACGCCTACATCTCAGAAAAAGTTGGCAGGCATAGTGTTCTTGAAGATATTCTTCGAAGTAGAGGTCAAGGAAATCTAAGCACTACAGTCGATTGTTTTTAAAGGTCAGGATTGTTTAATTGTTCTTCCAACTGGCTACGGGAAGTCGTTGATCTACCAAATGCTACCATCACTGTTTGATAAAATTAGTGCGAGGAACCTTTCATCGAAGGACAAGTCAATTGCCATTGTTGTTCCTCCTTTGAATGCTGTAATTGATGACCAAATAAATAAACTTAAATCAGCTGGTGTCAATTGTACAAGTTTGCGTGTTTGTGGTGACGGGGTCGATGGCGCATTTGAAGAGAAAATTCTCGAAGACCTTCAAGCTGGAAAGTTTGAATTAATTTTTACACACTCCGAGGTAGCAGTAAGCAACAGGCAATGTAGAGACCTTTTTTTGTCGGCTTACTACCAGAAAAATGTTAGGGCTGTGGTGGTTGATGAAGCACATTGCATCATTGAGTGGTAAATTATGATTATCATTACTTTTTGTTGTTGTTTTTCTCTGTTTGATCATATTGTTAATACTTTTAAGGTTATAAGCTTCCTTTATGTTAGGGCTAAAAATGGCCCCTACACCTATTGTTAAGTTCCTGTTTCCTAGACTCAAATTTTTGGGTTACATGATCACTTTTGTCACCTCACACCTGAAAGGATTTAACATAAAGTTTGTTTTGTAGTCAGTCAACCTTACTTGCTGCTTTATGAAGATTTCACAAAGTTTATGAATTCAATGTTCTCACACCAGGATCCAGACTCCAAAATTTGAACTATACAATGAAACTCAAAGTTTACTACATGTATTTACTTTGCAAGGACACAATGAGCTGTTTCTATTCTTATCATTGCGGTAATGATATTTATTGCCTTATGCAATGTACATGCTAGATCAACTAAATAAAAAGGTTTTATTATGTCCAAAAGCAGCTATCTTGGTATTTCAATTGCTTGTGATGGGTGCCTTGATCAGATCACCAAAAAACTAATAGTCATAGACCTGTTATGCTTGTAGACTTTGTTTTCTCAATGTGTAAAATTTTGATGCTCTCAAGAGGTATCATGTGATGTGTTTTCTTAAATTTAATGCACATCTTTAAAATTTGAAAGAAACAGTTCTGTTCTCCAAGTGTTATGAGGATCAGAATTATTTTTAGTTTATCCGTCATGCAATTCCAGACTTTTCTAGAATTATCTTATAATCTGTAATATTCCAGAAATATCTGTAATGTGACTCAGCAGTTTCCACAAATAGTAGATGTTGTAATACACTATAAATAGCAACCGAACGTTCTAGATGCTAAGAGAAAAGTATAAAAGCAGGCTTCCAAGTAACAGATGTCTGTGTGTGTGTGTGAGTGCCCGAGGGCTTTCCCTCGTGGCTAGCTGTGATTGAACTTATCAGCTATAGATGCTATGCTGTGAGAAAGCTATAATCATGCAACTGCGATAACTATGGAGGAGCTATAACCTTTGAAGAAAGAGGCGATAGCAGAAAAGAGAAGAAGATAAAATAGTTCATGATGAAGTTCCCCGTACGAGTTTGTGAATACGGAAAAGCCAATGAGTGGAAAGGATCCAGTGAATCAAGAAAGTCAAGCATTTTTGTCTCAAGTCAGTGGAACTGAGAGTTGTTCCTGTATGGCCATGAAAGACAGTAAGCCTGCCTGCTTTACGAACTGCTTAACTTAATCTTTAACCTAAGTAACTATAACAGTGTATAACTAAATAAACAATAGTTAAAAAGGGGTAACTGCTCGTTGTCACACTTTTCTTGCGTGCCTTATATCGTACTCGGGAGTTCTTTTCACTTATGCCTCGTTCGCGGACATCTCTTGGTTATTCCGGCACGTAACACAAGTATGATCAAATGACTTATATTAAGGCAACAAAGCACACAAGCAAAAGAAGTCTTTACAAGGTACAAATGACTGTTTGGGTTCATTTAAGTAGCAACTCGATACTTATCTTCACCATTTGTTTTCCAGTGCATATCTTTGGCCAGTTCAAATTGAGTGTCATTCATTTTTAGTGCAACTGTGTGTCCTCCTTTCACACTAGTATGAGTCTCTAACTTCCCTAAGTATTCCATCACCACGTTGTTTAACAGCGACAGTGAATGGTTGAAACACAGTATACCGTAATCTAACCGTAAATTAATGACCCAAGTCCATCACAGAAATCTGGTGGGAAATTAAAGTAAAAATTATGTTCAAAACAATACGACTGGGAATTCTAAAATAATTTGTTGTCCAAAACTTTAAAAAATATGTCACTCTTAGAGGCGCTAAATTCCTGGATGGTGCCATTTTGCTGACCTTGAGCAGCTTGCATTAATATTTTGCATGAATGTTATGTGATAAATATTATTTTATTAATGTTAAGCAGGCTAAACAAAATATTTTCAGTTACATCACATAATAATAACAGAAAAGTGAATCTTGAACCTTTAAGCCCCAATAATGACCTCCAATCAAGCAGAGGCCAAGAGATTACCAGTGGCTAAGATTCTTGATATTTCAGCAACCTCTGTATAGTGCAACTGGGAAAAATGTACACCTAAGAGCAGTTAAGGGAAATTTCATCACTGGGGCTTAAGGGGTGAAAAGCTAATATAACTACATGGCCGTACTGTTACTAATAACAAAGTTATTGCAGCCTTTTTCTTCTTAATTCGACCCTACTATAACGGCTTAGTTACTTGAAAGTCCCCTTTCATGTAGTAATTATTATCCGTAATTCTTGTGGCCAAATTCTTTCACCCATAGCAGATGAACTCATTATTGTCAATATTAAAATGCCTGTCACTATTATTTACTCATCATTAGAAATGTATGGAGTTGGGTATGCCTTTTTGGAGAGAAAGCTTGGGGATCACCAGTTCGACCTTATTGGGGCTCCCCAAATTCCTCAAAACAGGCTTTTTGCTCATTATTTCACTCGCCACAGACAGACAAAATGAAACATGAACTTATTAGCAGCATTGTTTCAGAGTCATGCAAACAGAGAGTAATATTTGCTACAGTGGCATTTGGCATGGGGGTCGACTCTCCTTGTGTTGAAAGGATAATTCATTTTGGTGTGCCACAAACTATAGAGAGTTTTTTTTCAAGAAAGAGGGAGAGCTGGAAGAGATGGGAGGCCTGCCACATCAACTCTTTCAACAACAATGATATTGGTGCAAATGTTGAAGGAATGCAACTGTTATGAGAGATTACGGTAAAAATCCTCAAAATGTCTGCAAAGGAAAAATTGTGCTTAGCCACTTTGGTTTTGACATTCCAAGTCCTTGAGACAAACACAGCTGCTGTAACATATGTCGAACTGACTGTGAGTGCTCTGAATGTGTTGAGCTACATCAAGATGTTTTGGCCCTTGAAAACATTCACATCCTTGATAATGAATTTCTTCTTTCTGGAAAACAGGTGAAAGATATAAAATCAGAGCTCATAAAATACAAAAAAGAAACTGTTTGAATTTAAGTATGTGTTCAGGATTAACAATGACAGTAATCGATGATGTTTGTTCAACACTTCAAGAACTCTGTTCTCTTGACAGAATTATGGAAAAACTACCGGTTTGGAGAAAAGAACATGCAGAAAAGATTGTACAGATTATAAGTAATGTCACATCCAAATAGGCTTAAAATCCTCCGTAAGAAAATCTGCAAAACATTAGGTACCATAAATAATTCTGATAATATTTTGTTGTGATAATTTAACTGAGGGAGCCCATTCCTTATAAGCCAAGTGGCTTCCCTTGGGCTTCCTCATCATTAGCTTTAAATACTTAAATTTTCTTGTTTTTTGTACATCCTAAAACTATAAATTGAACTGAAGTGAATTCCATTTTAAAGTTCCTCATTTTTAACACAGTCAGGGCTTCTGATATTTCGCGGAAAAAAAAGCAAAATTTCGCGGGATTTTCAGGGGCAAATTCGCGGAAAAATCGGCCGATTTCGCGGGATTTTCGCGGAAAAAAGTCAATATTCGCGGAAAAATCGGCCGATTTTGCAGAATTTTCGCGGGAGAAAAGTCAAATTTCGCAGAAAAACCGGCTGATTTCGCGGGATTTTAGCGGAAAAAGTCAAATTTCGAAGGATTTTCAGGGGCAAATTCTTAGAAAAATCGGCCGATTTCACGGGAAATTTCGTGGGGGGAAACTTCGCCAAGAAACAATCAGTAAAAAACGGCCGATTTCGCTGGATTTTTTTCGGTAAATTTCGCTAAAATCGATCAATTTTCCGTCGATATGACCAGCGTTGTTTAACGTTGTTTTAACAGGGATAATCATTTGCCCTTTCAACAACAGTTCGCTCGAGAAATGAGCGAATGCTAAAGCTATTAACATTATAGTTAGCGCCCAGTTTTTCGCAACATTAATCTAAGAACGCCTGGTAGTTTGGGGACGTTGTTTACTCGTTGCAGTGACGAAGTTTCAAGATAAATTTGGACGTTTGGGGTGATTAAAACAGGTCTAATAGCCAAGATAAGTATTAAATATCTCTTGCCGACATGTATTTGGAAATATTTCTGGGTAATTTCGCGGTATTTCGCGTTTTTTGGGGAATTTCGCGGGATTTCGCGGAAATACCTGAATTTCGCGGGTCTGCGACCGCGCGAAATATCAGAAGCCCTGCACAGTAGATGAGGAAATAACTCTACTTTTGTTATAACATGTGTACTTTACTTACTCATCTGCATGAGACGATTCAGATTCTTCATTTTCAGGAACTACAGATTGACCTCTTGCAAGCTGTCTTGTGATTTTCAAGCCAACGCAAGAATTCACCCAAGTCAATCTTCTCTCTTACACTCTTCAGCATATCAGGGAATGAAGGATGAGGCTCATGCATTGGGTTGCATTTGAATGGCCTTATAGCAACCTCAGATCCCCCAGCATAATGCTTTCATCTCTATCAGCACTTTTTTAGTGTGAGCAGTTGACGGTGGCTTGACATTTGGACTCTCATCAAAGGCATGCAGGGATTCACTGACTTCAGTGACTGCCATTGAGCTACGAAGCACAGCTAGCCTTCTCAGTTTTATTTGCCCCCATTGAAGTTATCAGATTTCTTGTGCTCTTGATGGTATGCTCCATTTCTAAATAATTTGGCATGTTGACTCCAATTATTATTGCCCCTTTCTTGTTGGTCCTTCTTCCCCAAATAACACGTTCGGACACCTGGTGGGTCAGCATCCACTTTACTGAAGTTAGGAGGTACATTCCTTCAGTTGCATACTTTGACAATTTGTTATTGGCTTTGAAAACCCACAAAAGGTATTTCCAATTAATAACATTTCTATCTCCATCACCTTCATGAATTGTGTCATTCAGTTGCATAAGAAGTATGAACAGTTCAATCAAAGAGAGGCCATAATTCTGGACTTTGCCATCGACTGTCACACCCAAGTGGAAAACATGGTAGTCAACAAACTTCCCAAGCACCTTATCAAAGTGTTCCTTCTTTGCCTCCAAGCTTACATTTTGTTCAGGCAAATTTTTTGTAGGCTCAATTTCAGTGTTTTCCTCACCAAAGAATTCTAGGAAAGCTTCCACTAAGTAAGCCCTTCCAACTGACACAAAGAACTCCTCATATGCATCAGGGTTGTTTTTGACAGTTGTTGGAACATTGTAGCACACAATACGCTCTCTAAAATACTTCAGTGTACCAATTTCACGTGTTGAATTCTGGTTCATCAGGACATCATTAATGAGCTGAAAATAAATACAAAACAATAATAATTATTGTTATGCAAATTACGTATTTTATTTTGCCAAGTAGAATCCAAACTCGACAATTGAAAAGTGGGCTATGAAATGTCCCTCAGCCTTTTTATTAGACTGCAAAACAGTCCATATTTTTGCGTATTCAAGTACGCGCGAGCAGTCAAACAAAAGTCTACCTTTTTATTCAATGTGTTAAGAACTGTTTTGTATAAAAGAGCTTTTGATTAAACTCTGCTTTGTTTTACATATATTTATATGAAGAAGAGATGATTATTACTATCATTACAATATAGATATGGTATTAGGAAACTTAAAGAATTCAACTATCTTTTCTGATCAAGTGTGTCATAGGCAGCCAGATTTAATAAATGCAGTTTGTACTTTTATGCTCAACAGTTGTTGAACAGAAAAGGACTAGGTTAATTATAAAAATCGAAATAATAGTATGTAACTCTTGCAGTCACCATAATTATATATTACAGATGTTGCATAGCTGTACTTACAGTTAAGAATGCTTGCTTTGTATGAAAGAGCTCTATAACATCAGCCTGAGAATGTTCCAGTCGGTCCTTAGAAGTGTGAGCTCCAGCCCTTAGTTTACGCCCATACGTAAAATGCACTCTTGTCAACTGATCACCACCAGATGAACAGTTAAAGTCAGCTGGGATGTAGGTTTCTTGTTCAGGACCTTCATTATCTGTAGCTGCTTCAAATATTGTTTCAAATGTGGCAGATGTCTACAACATCTGCATATTTTTTTTTTTCATCTTTGAATTGAATTGGCAGTGGAAACACTTCTGACTTCGAGCCCATTTCATTGGTGTACCTGTGCAGATTAAAAAATGTGCTGTGGTACCAGCTTCTTAACTGCTGCAAATTGAGGTTGTTTGAAGAATTCTAAAAAGATTCTCCCCACAAGAACTTTGAAATCTGACTGAAGTTTCTTGACTTCCTCTGAGGTAAGGAGGTAACTCTCATTAGAAAAATTCTGAATGTCAACAAGTGGCCTACATTGTCCAAGTGGCTGAAATCAATCCTCTCAAAAACAACAATGCTTGCAAACCAGTTGTGCTGCTTTTTCCTGTGATCTACCCTCATGTTCTTCACTGTTGTTTTGCAGTTAAAATTGTCATTAACAGTGTAGAATTTCTTTCCAGCTTTGACCAGTTCAACAATTTTGTCATGAAAGTGTCCTCCCATGAGGTCCAGTAGATTGATCATAGAGTAATGTGTGACAAGCACACCCCTTGCTTTTCTAAACGTCCATATGTCTGAAATAATAATAAAAAAACAAACAATTTAAAATGATAGTCATCATCAAATTAAAGAAAATCCTAAAAGAACCCCGGGGGAGGTACTTCCATATAACAGGCTAATGGGGATGTGCTGCTGGATGGGGTTGCGTTTTCACGACTGGATTGACTATAATGGGCTCGCATTTTCAACAGATTTACTAGAATGGGGTCGCACATTTTCTGCTTATCTGTACAAAGAGCACTAATGTATGTATAACATTGTGGTCTGTGTTTTTTCAATTAGTTTATTATGACACACACCCAAAAGATCACAGTGCCTGGTGCAAAAATTAAGAAGGTGCATC
>CALNXK010000044.1:932500-977500 GCA_942486035.1 Porites lobata
TCTATTAATCGCACTGCAAATTTGGTGCCTGTCAAAAGTGAGTCCGGCTGGCCGTAAAGGTGATTTTGGGAATTTTTTTTATCGTTTTCACTAAAAGCCTATAATTATTACCCTGCATATCACATAGGATCAAATTTTTCTAACTCAAAAGTCCCGGCATTGTGGAATTCTCTTCATGAGAACGTTTTATAACGTGGTCAATGCTATAATTTGTTGTGCAAAGGAAGCGCGTTCTTTGATCGTCCTGGTTAATGAATGATTGCAATTTGTCTTGCAAAATTGTGAAAAACTGCAAAATTATAGGTTTAAATAGGGCTAAAATAAACAAATTCTGTCCGAGGTCTGTATGATAAAAAAAAGGGCCTCATAGTACGGTTTTGAATTTTGAACGCGGAGAGGCAGGTTTTCACGTAAGTAATTTAACTGAGCCCGGCTTTTGAAAACCGCAAACGTGAAGTCAAAGCCTGGTGACGTGGTCTCTCGCCACATGCAGTTAGGGATGCACCATTAGAAATGTGAAGGGGGGGGTAGGACTTTCTGGAAAGGCATGTTATTTTTTTCACAACCAGCAGGAGTGCAGGATTTTTTTTTCAACCTTCAAACCCTTGCACGATTTTTTTTTTCCAAAATGACTATGCCCTCTTTTGGTCTTGTTTTACTAGACTGTTTCAACCGCGCAAATGTTTTTTGTTGTAGTGTTCCAACAGAACACGTTTGTTTTAAGTATATTTTTTTCATACTAATTGAGATTTTCTATTGAAATTTGGCGTGTGAAAACCCTGTTCAGGGTTCGCAGCCAATCAGAATGGCGAAACGACTTTCACACACGTGAAAAAAAGCGTTTCGTCCAGTCACAGATGTTTAGTACATAATGTAATAGGACACCTAAACACGTGCAGTGTTAGACATGGACTTTTTTCGCATTGTATGTCAGATAAATCTCTCTCGCTTTCTGGATCTCACTCGCAAAGCCTTGCTCGTTCAATTTCTGATGCGAACCAACTCGTGCGTAAATACCGTACGCCCGCGCTGCCCATGAAGTAATCTATACGTTCAAACGTCCGAACTGAGTTCAGTGGCAGTTGAAACAGCTACACAAGCAGATCAAACGGTGTTTTACCCAAAGTAAAGTATTGCGAAGAAAGAGGAAGAAGAATGCTCTAAAGGAAAATAAAGAAAAACAAAAGAAGAAATTTCAAGCAGGCGAGGACTGGAACACAGAGAAAGAACCTGAGGGAAGACAAGAAACAGAGAAACAGAAAGAAGGAAAGCAAGCATCTCAGTCCTTATCATGCAAGGACTGGAACACAGAGAAAGAACCTGAGGGAAGACAAGAGACAGAAAAACAGAAAGAAAAGGAAGAAGAAGAAGAAGAAGAAGAAGAAGAAGAAGAAGAAGAAGAAGAAGAAGAAGAAGAAGAAGAAAAAGAAGAAGTAAAACTGCAGCCAGCATGTCAGTCTTCATCAGGCGAGGACTGGGATACAGAGGAAGAACTTGAAGAACATTTCCTCTAAATCCTACCTTTTTTACTGCAACTTAGTTTGGGCCTCTACTTACAGAACTAACCTTATTCGTCTTGAGATTTTACAGAAACGAGTGATCAGAACTATAGCTAAAACCACTTTCGATGCACATACTGATCCAATCTTTCAAAATCTTGGTATCTTAAAATTTCATGATATATACTTAATACAACTAGGCTTATTCATGTACTCCTATCAAAACCATACTCTACCTTTAAAATTTCATTGTAAATTTACCTTACAAAGTCAAATTCATTCGTATAATACAAGAAACTCGTGTAAATTTCGTCTGCCTTTCTGTCGTACTCGAACCAAGCAATTTTCCGTTTTTTATCAAGGACCTAAATTTTACAACACCTTAAACACCAACATCATCAACGCTTCCTCACCTTTCTCCTTTAAAAGAGCACTTAAGGCATTTATTTGTAATAATTATTAGTATACTTCAACAAAAATCTTGGAAAAAGCCTTTTAATATTCAACATTTGTACATGTAAACTTCCGTAACATTGATTAGTTTAATTTTTTACCTGATATTATATTGTACCCGTCGCCGTAATTTTTATGCCATCTTTGAAAAATTGTAATTGAGGAGGCCTAATTAACATAAGCTTTATAGTTTCTTTTAGGCCTCCTCGCCATCTCTTCCTATATATATATCTTTTTTCTTTTGGCATCTTTAAGTAATTATTGTAATTGTGTGGCAAATAAATAAAAATACCTAAAATACCTACCTATATGTCTGTGGCCCATATGTTTAGGTTCAAGTTTTTATTAGAATGCACCATTTCTATTTATGGTTTTGCAAAGCATTCAAAATATTTTGTGTTAGTTTGGGTAAATAATATTCTTAATACTTTTAAATGCAGCGGGATCTGCAGTGTGATTGGTGTTTTTGGGACATCTACTTTTGTTTATAGCTGTAAACTTTATGGATTCAAGTAGCAACGCATATTGTACAACACCAACTCCATAAACTTGCGTGCAAGTGGAACTATTGACGTTGTTAACACAATCTCACTTTAATCCCATTAAAACAAAAGTATTTCAATAAAAAAGTTTATTTAATTTATAAAGTTAAACAATTATCACCACAGTCTCTTAATTTAATACTATGGCAGCTATAGAGATCAAGGGCATCAGAGTTGGTTCAAATTGAAATCTCTATTTAGCCAGTAGAAATTGTTTTTTCTGCCTGAAATGTAGTTTGACATGAATTTAGGAAGTTGGGGGAAGGGGATTTCCTGTTACAGATCACAGATTTATTTTTCAGACTGTGTAATATATTGTCGCAGTCACATTGGTTATCCAAGCAGGATATTTTTTTCTGGTTTCGTTGCAATGCAGGATTTTTTTTTCTTAAAATTTTGTTTTGCAGGATTTTTTTTTTTGTTTTTGGACTCCCCCCCCCTTCACATTTCTAATGGTGCATCCCTTAGAGGTTTACCTGAGATGTGATGAGAAAAAAAAAATGTTTAAAGGCTGGTTTACACGCCACCAGATTAGTCGATACGATATACTTGTAAAGTAAAGTTGTCAAACATTAAAAATTCGGCCCGATTTTTTATTTTGGCCTCCCTTATAAACAGAGGAATGCAACGTGTAAATTGGCGGCCACCAATGAATATCGTGGCGCGTGTGTTTCTTAAAATTATATGTATGGTGTCGATAGCTTTCTGAAATAGTGCGACATTGTTTTTGTTTTCTTTTGGTTTTTTATTACTTTGACATTGCGTTACTAGGAGCTGTCAAGTTGACCATTTTTTGATCAGATTACAGATAATTCGCTTTTACTTTATTATAGTTTAAAAACGGAATGATGTATCAAGTCAATCAACGTTGTCGGTTCTTATCGTGAACAGAAACAATGAACAGATGTTACTGATGTATTTTAGGTTTGCATGCTCACGCGATATATTCAGATGTAGTCAACTTTTGTACGGAACGGGTCCTTTTAGGAAATACAGTAGATCACTTTCGAAGGAGTTGGATTTATTACTCATTCTCAACATATGGGTCTGAACGGAAAATTAATCGAACACTTTAGGTTACTTTTACATGGCACCGAATAAATTTTTCGACCGGCTGAAAAATTTGACTGGACACTTCGTTCACACGGAACCGTTCAATATTCTTGCTCTTGACACGTAACTGATGAACCAGGTTGAATTTTAACTTTTGTCGGAGGTTAACCATTTGCCCATGCGCACAGCTTTTCTTTAGCAAATTCAAAATAGCGTCTCCCTCCTTCGCCCTACATAAAAATTAGCCGGTTATGGTTTTCACACCGCGCCGATCAAATTTGCCGTATAAAGGTTTAGACGGTTGTGGAGTTTACATCACGCCGGCTGCCTCGTACCCAGGCGCGTTCTAGCGGATTCGAGAGCGACTGGGATTTTGGTTCCGCTCTAGGTATCACGGAAAAGGCGAGGAGAAAAACGCGCCTCTCATTTTGGCATGCACTAAAATTCTTCCAAAGTAAAAGCTAAAATCTCCAAAGCGGTACAAAAATCATAGGTAAAATGCACTTCACAGCAAAGATCTTACCTAATTCTGTTAGAAAATAAAGTCAAAGGTGCGGGTATCGTTCTGGGTTGGACGTGATCAAACGTTTTTAAGAGCCTCTGTTCGGCATTATTTGCATAGATTTGCCCGCTTAACGGTTCACACACAACGACTTTAATTTAGTAGATGTTATCTCAGTAGCTGAGAATGTTGTTGTGTATCCTCAAAATAACGAAAATGTGTTTTCTTTTCATTAGCCTTTTTAAGTTTGTATCAGTGAAAGCCGAAAAAATACCATAAACTGACATTCTTGATCAACCGTCGGATATGCAAATCGTGCTTGTTTACAGACAGGTTGTCCATTTCAGCTATGTTAAAATCTCAATCTACGTACGGTTATTAAGTTCTTCTCAAATGTAATCAATCTTCAGCTTGGAAACTCAGCAACTGGATACCCTTTTTAAAATAGAAATTTATCTCATATTCCATTTGAGTTTCTTTTTCCGTTTCGAGCATTTGACATCATGATTTGAATTTGAATTCCCACATCCGTGTTTATCCCTCCTTTATCATAAACATGTCGGATTCTCTCACCTCGGGTGACTTTTCTCGTGTACCTCTTGAGAAATTATTACGAATCACTTTAAGTTTGGTGAAGGGTATGTCTGTTGTAATATTTTTCCGAGTGCAGGTAATATTGAACGTTTGTCCCACACGCCTTCAGTCATGCTAATTTGCATTTTTGTCACGCAATATACCTTGAGTATCGATCCCTTTCTTTCCACAAACAAATAAAGGGTGAACCATTACCTTATTAATAGGGGTGGGGAGAGGACGAGTACACCGAGATTAAAAAAGAATTTTACAGTGCTGGAAGGATAATATATATTATACATACAACGAAGTGCCAGAGTGGTGTCCTCATCGATAGTGCTCAAAAACTTATAATTAAGGTGATTTCAAAAACTTATAAGGCGCAAATATCTAACGGTTACAATCAAAGATATAGGTAAAACAGAACAGTAAATACTAGGCGTGGCGCGTGGCGCGTGGCGCGTGGCTCGTCGCGCTGTTTATAATTTGTAAACCTGTAATGTCTACCCTAGACAATAGAAATGAACTAATCTTAGGTTGCAGGCACTCAAAGAAATTTCTACTAAACACTGTCCTAACTTGGTTAGTTCTTGTCGCAAATTTGACATGCTGTAAGCATCACTTAAGTACGACGCACCACGCACCTACGCCACGCCTGGCATTTATTGTTTTGTTTTACCTGATGATTCGCCTTGCAAGAGGCATGACTCTCTGAGTAGCAATAAATGTTCAAGATATAATCCAGTCCCATCAGTCTACTTCTATTATATACATACATATATACAGCTTTATCAAGAAGCTAAAATCAATGCAGCCCCCTAATAAATTTTTAGTCGTCCTCAAGCTACAGAAAATTCTGGGCAATTTTGCTTCTCCGAACAGATATTTCACAGAAAACAGTCGTTGGGTGCCGCTGATATGCATTGGTGACTTTTTTACGTTATTTATGTTTTATTGCCAAAAAGTGAAGTGTCACATAATGATCTTAACTCATATCTATAAGAAAAAATTCTATTAATGAAAAAAAAACTGTCCTGCGAACAACTTTTATCGTTTTGGGGCCCAGTTGTTCAATAGGTGGCCATGGATAGCGCTATCCACCGTGTAAATCACTATCCACTGGATAAAGCAAATGGTTTCCCTAATACTTATCAATTGGACAGAGATTCATCCGATGGATAGCCTAGCCCTACCCAACTTTGGAACAACTGGGGCCTGCTTTTTTACTTGTATTGTAAATAAAGTACTGAACGAAAAAGCAGGTCACATACTTTTAAAGGTTGATGTCAAGTTATAAGTTATTTGAGATTTATCGTCCTATACAAGCATACAACATACCTTGAAATTTAAGAGAAAACACTTCCACGAACTCGGTCTAGAAACAATAGGAATTTTCTAGGCAACTTCGGCCCACCCCAATGTAATGGGGCAATTTGCGGGGTGGTGCGGCAGTAACTGCATTCTTTCACCATGTCTGTGATTGTGTTTATTAGAGCAGCCTTTGTATCTCAAGATTTGAACGACAGTTCAAAATATTCGCAGATGTTTTCACATTGAATTTCGAGAGTACTTCTTGGTTGGTCTGCTCGCAGATATCATGACCATCGTGCCTGATGGGATGTATTACGTCAATCTTGTTGAAAAATGTTAGACCTCCTTGTCTCTACGTTCATCAATAAGAAACGCAATTTCTTCTTGCAAGAGCACTGAGAGCAGATCTCCTTCGTCACAAATTTCAACATTCCCGGCTCTGGTCAGCCCTTTTTTTCCTGCTGATTGCAGACAGTCTGGAAAAGAATGATTGAACTTGTCCCTTTGTAAGCCATTCGTCTCTGGAACGTTCTTGAACTACCTGTGTTTCTGGACGTTCTCATGTCCGTTGCGACCTCAGAAAGATCTGGTTTCCTGCCTGTTTCTGTATCAACATCAAATCGTGCGGTGAGGTTAGACTTGACTTTCTCGCTAAACCTTGTCCCGCCTCCCCTTAACTTCTGCAGCCGCCCATCCACTAGCCTCGAATTTGCAGACACCACGAGGAGATTTGTTGGAAGTTTCTCGGTTGGCGGCAACTTTTACAGTCTGGCCTCGACACTCTGCCACGTTTCAGCACAAGTGTGTTTTCCCTTATGGTCCGGATATCGGCATTCTGTGCGGCCAGTTGGATTACCCCAGTCCTTCCCTAGGTTCGCACGATGTATCGGACATACAAACATTTTTTCACCTTGTTGGGCAGTTTTACCAAAATACCCAGCCCGCTGCAAAGTAAGTTCGCTCTCTGTAATATTTTCTTTCGTTAAGCGACATCGCCTCGAATCGAGCTGTAATAACGCTCACCTGTTACATTGACTAAGAGGCACCAACTTGCTTTCTCCTTTAAACTCTCCAAATCCGCTTTCATTACGTGACAACAATCCTAATTAGCATATGACCATGAAGAAAACCCAAAAGGAAATTGAGCTGAATTCAGTCTTTATTAAAGAACCTGTTAGTTGCTGAGACTCCAAACTCAAAACGGGCTTCGTTTGACCAGAAGTGAATTGTATTCTTTACGACTTGGAATATTGCTGAAATCGACAACCCCGCGGTAAATGAGCTTTTAAATTTGCATAATATACGAGTAGATGAAGAATTCCTACATGATCCTACATGTATTTTATGACATTTTATGCCGGTTTACAGGCCTAAGATGGCTTGCAAAACAACAAATGTACGTTATTTTGACGAAGCATACCAAGATTCTGCCCCGTGGGAAAAATATTAGCCTTATCATATGAGTATAAGTGTAGGCGCCAAACGTACAATTTTAGGTAAATATTGACAAAAGGAGCTCTCAAAAACGCTTGTTCGCGTCCGACACAGAATGATACCCGCACCTTTGACTTTATTTTCTAACAGAAGAAGGTAAGATCTTTGCTGTGAAGTGCATTTTGCCCGAGATTTTTGTACCGCTTTGGAGATTTTAGCTTTTACTTTGGAGGAATTTGTCAAGGGAGAAAAAAAACATAAAGTGGCTCGTCTTTGATCTTATTAATTTAATTTAATTTTGCGTCAAATTATCCAAGATTCCGTTATAGGACAAGTCAAATGCAGCTAAATCCATTGTACTATGTAGAATTTCGCGATAGAAGAAGAAGCGCGGCTTTTAAAATTGCTGAATTTTGGCCATTGAATAAAGTTGAAAAAGCGCTCTCAGACAGGAAGGAGGTTTTGTGCTGTAGCGAAGCCCAGAAAAAGATTTTGAAAAAAATTAGCTCGATTTTAATCATTCCTCATTAAGTCCTTTTCACCCACAAAAAATAAAGGGAAGGTTTACTGGCGATCCCAAACTCGCCGGACCGCTCTTAGGTGGACAGCCACTTAATGTCCGGTCAAGTTTGGCGGGTTTCCTTTCGAAGCTGACAGGTCAAGTAATGACTCATTCACTTCAAGAGAAATATATGAAAGGAAAGGTAAATCTTTAATACCGTAGCGCTTTCAGGAATATGATGTCAAACACTGGACAAGGATACTAATGGGGAATTATTAACATTGACGGGCTGTGGTTGTTCTAGCATTCATCAAACTGTTTAAGGACTTAGCTTAGCATATCACTCTTTTAAAAGAACAAAGTGGCATCATTGTAACTATCCAATAAACGGGTTTCCTCGTCAAAGTAAAATATTTGTACCGAATCACTGGCATTTAATTCTTTAGGGAAATAAATCTATTATAAAGCCATTAAGAAAAACATTTATGACGGTCAAAAATATAATAGTTTATGAACGAAGAAGCTTCATTATGCCTTGTTCGACTTCTGTTTTCTTTTTGCTGGAACGTTTTTTTCTCTCGCGGAAAGTGAGTACTCTTGGCCGTAGCGTTTATTTGCTGGAAGCAAGAAGATTTAAGTGGTTGGTAACAGAAAGTTAAGAGGGAATGTTAACCAAAATTTTGTTATTTAATCTTCTGAAGATGTCTTAGTTCTAACTCGAAATTTTCCTAGAGTACTAAATACAGTTTCGTTTTTTCGTAAAGGCTGAGTCGATGAATTTCTCCCGCCAACACTTTGCATAATTAGCATTGTTTTCAGTTTCTCTCGGAACGAGTCCCAATAGAATTTGCAAGTTTGGGACAGATCTGGAAAAAAAGATAAGCAGGCGACTGGTCACCGTTTGATTTCAGCAAATTTGTGTCTTAGTTAGAGCAAGAAATGAAGGTAATTTACTAAATAACGGCGTCTGTACCTTTTCTTTCCCTCAGTTGCCTCTTTTCTCGTCCCGATTGATTCACAGAGGATTCTAGATCTAAAAGTAAAGAAAAGCTCGTCTAATTATTTTTACAGCAGTTAAGCACTATGGCGCTGGGTGTCTTCCTAAAGAATGCGTCATTCAGTACAGGTATGCATCATAATTCCAATTCCATTTTAACACTGAAATGAGCAACAAATTACAAATCAGTTGCGAATGTGTCCTAAAGGATTTTTCGCTGATAAAAATTCATGTCCTCACCATTCACCACTCGCACAAGCTCAAGATCGTCATCACTGGGACCCTACATAAAAACAAATTATAATAGATAAATATAAGCTAACTAGCTGATAAGTATAAAGTGTTCCATCACGAAATTAGAAATAAAATGCATTCGTTGGTCGATGTATACGCATTTAATATTGGAAATTGCATACCAGAATTGCTTTTGTGCTAGGAGTTGCTGCATGGGTGCTTTGAAATGTTGACGTCTTCTAATCAATTAAACAGTTCTTGTTGTACATGTTTGTAGTAAGTCATAAATTGGTAATCATGAGTGGTGTTTTGTGTTTTGCTTGTACATTAACCAGACAGTTTCAGAAGAGACCATTCGCAAGATTACGTCATTTTAATATCAATACCAGACTCCATACAGGTTTTTGTATTCTTGTGCAAATTAGGGCTTTTGTCAATTTAACCTCGCTGGGCTGAAAAAAAAATTGAAAAGGAAATGGATTCTCGCAGTTATAGTAAAAAATGACGCCATCTTGCAATGGCGTATTATAATGCGTGCCTTGAAAATTTGACCTCTTAACTGCCTTTAATAACAGTTAAGCTAAGTTTCGTATTAAGTCGTTCTGTAAAATTTGTTTCAAGTTTTATTGAGAAGCGAGTCGTCGTGTTAGCTAATGAAAAAAGAGAAAAGTTGATCCTTCACTTTTGTCGTATCTATAAACATGAAACTATGGAAAAAGGGGTATTTACCTCGTGATCATTTCTCTTTTCTTTGTTACTATCACCAGAAGCTGGAATGGAATAAAAGGGTAGCATAATAAAATAAATTTGACATCCAAATTTCACACTGTCAATTTTTAATTACCAGCTGTTTGCTGTAAAAAGCTCAAATCCCGACTTCACACGAATGTGAACAGTGACTGGTATTAACCGAGTTTGCCAATTTTTACCTAATCTGACCTGCTTGTCATACCTTTTTTCCAATATAGTACAACAGAAAAAAAAGATGCAGCAGAAAAAGAATGAGAAGACAAATTTTAATATTATTTATATTCGTATTAAGACTTCCATAATTTACCTTCAGCGCTTCCTTGAACGTGTCCGGATCCTGCTCCGTCCGCCTCATTCGACTCGGTAACTGCAATGACACCATTGAAATTGTATAGTAAGAGTTTGCTGTAATATAAAGAGATCATGTCTAACTCCCCGGGTTTAACCCATGCTACAACCCTTTTTTTTTGTCGCTGCAGCATTATACAAATAAACTCGTGAGGTCAATGTAATCACCCCCTTCAGCGCTTTCACTATCGGCATGTGGCAAGTCTAGCTGATATCCTAAGTTATTGCATCAGTTGAAAAACTTCTCTTCTCTTATTTTCCTTCATAATACATCCCTCTTCCAGTTTACACAGGTTCAGAGTGTCACAAGTTTTGTCCTAGTTATAAAGACTTTCATACTTACCTTCCGCGGCCCCCTCAACAGCAGTGCCTGCTTCATTTGAGGGCTCGGGAACTAGAGGTGGGACTACAAAAAGACCAATGTCATTGTATTACAGTTCGTTGTCTAAACAATAATGCGTATCAGGTGTGCAATTGTGCTTACAGTTGTATTACAGTTCGTTGTATAAATATAATCTGAGATGTCCGAACCAGACTTATGAATGTCCAAGAAGCTTCTTGAGTGGTGCCTGAAAGATTATTGAGTCATTAAGTTGACATTATTATTATTATTATTTCCGTCATCATCATCATCATCATCATATCATTATTACTACTAGTACAGGATCCCATCAGTACTATTATTATTGTTACTGTTAATCCTGAGTTATTGTATCATCATTATTTTTACCTTCATAATACAACAGTCATATTACACATGGTCAACGTGTTACAAGTACTGAAAGACTTTCAAGAAAGAACACGGGTAATAAGGAAAAAATTAGCACCAAATCAAACAAAAAAAGACTACAAGGAAATAAAAGGACTATTAAGGACGGAAAGGGACTGGTTAAAACCGAAAAGGACTAGTACGGAAAGAAAAGGACGACTTAAAGCACTAAAGGACTAGTAAGGACGGAAAAGAACAAATAAAAACGGAAGAGAACTTAAGGACATAAAAGGACTAATAAGGACATAAAAGGACTAGTTAGGACAGAAAAGGACTAATATAAAAGACTAGTAAAGACAGAAAAGGACTAGTAAGGACAAGAAAGGTCTAGTAAGGACAGAAAAGGACTAGTAAGGACACAAAAGGACTAATAAGGACAGAAATGGACTAACGAGGACATAAAAGGACGGAAAAGGACTAGTAAGGACTAAAAAGGACTAATAAGCACAGAAAAGGACTAATAAGGACAGACAAAGACTAGTAAGGACATAAAACGACTAGTAAGGACAGAAAAGGACTAGTAAGGACTAAAAAGGACTAATAAGGACAGAAAAGGACTAATAAGGACAGAAAAGGACTAGTAAGGACAGAAAAGGACTAGTAAGGACAGAAAAGGACTAATAAGGACGTAAAAGGACGGAAAAGGATTAGTAAGGACAGAAAAAGACTAGTAAGGACAAAAAGGACTAATAAGGACGTAAAAGGACGGAAAAGGACAGAAAAGGACGGTAAAGGACTAGTGAGGACGGAAAAGGACTAGTAAGGACAAAGAAGACCGGTAAAGGACATAAAAGGACTATTAAGGACAGAAAAGGACTAGTAAGGACAGAAAAGGACTAGTAAGGACATCAAAGGACTAGTAAGGACAGAAAAGGACTAGTAAGGCTAGAAAAGGACTAGTAAGGACAGAAAAGGACTAGTAAGGACAGAAAAGGACTAGTAAGGACATAAAAGGACTAATAAGGACAGAAAAGGACTAGTAAGGACATAAAAGGACTAGTAAGGACAGAAAAGGACTAGTAAGGCTAGAAAAGGACTAGTAAGGACATAAAAGGACTAGTAAGGACAGAAAAGGATTAGTAAGGACAGAAAAGGATTAGTAAGGACACAAAAGGAATAATAAGGACGTAAAAGGACATAAAAGGACTAGTAAGGACAGAAAAGGATTAGTAAGGACAGAAAAGGATTAGTAAGGACAGAAAAGGATTAGTAAGGACACAAAAGGACTAATAAGGACAGAAAAGGACTAGTAAGGACAGCAAAGGACTAGTAAGGACAGAAAAGGATTAGTAAGGACACAAAAGGACTAATAAGGACAGAAAAGGACTAGTAAGGACAGAAAAGGACTAGTAAGGACATAAAAGGACTAATAAGGACAGAAAAGGATTAGTAAGGACACAAAAGGACTAATAAGAAAAGAAAAGGACGGAAAAGGACAGAAAAGGACTAGTAAGGACGTAAAAGGACTGAAAGGAATTAGTAAGGACAGAAAAGGACTAATACGGACAGAAAAGGGCGGAAAAGGACACAAAAGGACTAGTAAGGACAGAAAAGGATTAGTAAGGACAGAAAAGGACTAATAAGGAATTAAAAGGACGGAAAAGGATTAGTTAGGACACAAAAGAAATAATAAGGACGTAAAAGGACATAAAAGGACTAGTAAGGACAGAAAAGGATTAGTAAGGACAGAAAAGGATTAGTAAGGACACAAAAGGACTAATAAGGACAGAAAAGGACTAGTAAGGACAGCAAAGGACTAGTAAGGACAGAAAAGGATTAGTAAGGACACAAAAGGACTAATAAGGACAGAAAAGGACTAGTAAGGACAGAAAAGGACTAGTAAGGACATAAAAGGACTAATAAGGACAGAAAAGGATTAGTAAGGACACAAAAGGACTAATAAGAAAAGAAAAGGACGGAAAAGGACAGAAAAGGACTAGTAAGGACACAAAAGGACTAATAAGGACAGAAAAGGATTAGTAAGGACACAAAAGGACTAATAAGGACAGAAAAGGACTATTAAGGACATAAAAGGACTAGTAAGGACGTAAAAGGACTGAAAAGAATTAGTAAGGACAGAAAAGGACTAATACGGACAGAAAAGGGCGGAAAAGGACACAAAAGGACTAGTAAGGACAGAAAAGGACTAGTAAGGACAGAAAAAAGGATTAGTAAGGACAGAAAAGGACTAATAAGGAATTAAAAGGACGGAAAAGGATTAGTTAGGACACAAAAGGGACTAGTAAGGACACAAAAGGACTAATAAGGACGTAAAAGGACATAAAAAGGACTAGTAAGGACATAAAAGGACTAGTAAGGACAGAAAAGGATTAGTAAGGACACAAAAGGACTAATAAGGACGTAAAAGGACAGAAAAGGACTAGTAAGGACAAAAGGCCTAGTAAGGACACAAAAGGACTAATAAGGACGTAAAAGGACATAAAAGGACTAGTTAGGACAGAAAAGGACTAGTCAGGACATGAAAGGACTAATAAGGACATAAAAAAGACGGAAAAGGACAGAAAAGGACGGTAAAGGACTAGTAAGGACGGAAAAGGACATAAAAGGACTAGTAAGGACATAAAAGGACTAGTAAGGACAGAAAAGGATTAGTAAGGACACAAAAAGGACTAATAAGGACGTAAAAGGACAGAAAAGGACTAGTAAGGACAAAAGGCCTAGTAAGGACACAAAAGGACTAATACGGACGTAAAAGGACAGAAAAGGATTAGTAAGGACAAAAGGACTAGTAAGGACACAAAAGGACTAATAAGGACAGAAAAGGACGGAAAAGGATTAGTAAGGACACAAAAGGACTAGTACTGACACAAAAGGACTAATAAGGACGTAAAAGGACGGAAAAGGATTAGTAAGGACATAAAAGGACTAATAAGGACAGAAAAGGACGGAAAAGGATTAGTAAGGACACAAAAGGACTAATAAGGACGTAAAAGGACATAAAAGGACTAGTTAGGACAGAAAAGGACTAGTCAGGACATGAAAGGACTAGTAAGAACAGAAAAAACTAGTAAGGACACAAAAGGACTAATAAGGACATAAAAAGACGGAAAAAGGACAGAAAAGGACGGTAAAGGACTAGTAAGGACGGAAAAGGACATAAAAGGACTAGTAAGGACATAAAAGGACTAATAAGGACGTAAAAGGACATAAAAGGACTAATAAGGACATAAAAGGACTAATAAGGACAGAAAAGGATTAGTAAGGACACAAAAGGACTAGTAAGGACACAAAAGGACTAATAAGGACAGAAAAGGACATAAAAGGACTAGTAAGGACATAAAAGGACTAATAAGGACAGAAAAGGATTAGTAAGGACACAAAAGGACTAATAAGGATGTAAAAGGACATAAAAGGACTAGTTAGGACACAAAAGGACTAATAAGGACAGAAAAGGACTAGTAAGGACAGAAAAGGACTAGTAAGGACATAAAAGGACTAATAAGGACAGAAAAGGATTAGTAAGGACACAAAAGGACTAATAAGAAAAGAAAAGGACGGAAAAGGACAGAAAAGGACTAGTAAGGACGTAAAAGGACTGAAAAGAATTAGTAAGGACAGAAAAGGACTAATACGGACAGAAAAGGGCGGAAAAGGACACAAAAGGACTAGTAAGGACAGAAAAGGACTAGTAAGGACAGAAAAGGATTAGTAAGGACAGAAAAGGACTAATAAGGAATTAAAAGGACGGAAAAGGATTAGTTAGGACACAAAAGGAATAATAAGGACGTAAAAGGACATAAAAGGACTAGTAAGGACAGAAAAGGATTAGTAAGGACAGAAAAGGATTAGTAAGGACACAAAAGGACTAATAAGGACAGAAAAGGACTAGTAAGGACAGCAAAGGACTAGTAAGGACAGAAAAGGATTAGTAAGGACACAAAAGGACTAATAAGGACAGAAAAGGACTAGTAAGGACAGAAAAGGACTAGTAAGGACATAAAAGGACTAATAAGGACAGAAAAGGATTAGTAAGGACACAAAAGGACTAATAAGAAAAGAAAAGGACGGAAAAGGACAGAAAAGGACTATAGTAAGGACACAAAAGGACTAATAAGGACAGAAAAGGATTAGTAAGGACACAAAAGGACTAATAAGGACAGAAAAGGACTATTAAGGACATAAAAGGACTAGTAAGGACGTAAAAGGACTGAAAAGAATTAGTAAGGACAGAAAAGGACTAATACGGACAGAAAAGGGCGGAAAAGGACACAAAAGGACTAGTAAGGACAGAAAAGGACTAGTAAGGACAGAAAAGGATTAGTAAGGACAGAAAAGGACTAATAAGGAATTAAAAGGACGGAAAAGGATTAGTTAGGACACAAAAGGACTAGTAAGGACACAAAAGGACTAATAAGGACGTAAAAGGACATAAAAGGACTAGTAAGGACATAAAAGGACTAGTAAGGACAGAAAAGGATTAGTAAGGACACAAAAGGACTAATAAGGACGTAAAAGGACAGAAAAGGACTAGTAAGGACAAAAGGCCTAGTAAGGACACAAAAGGACTAATAAGGACGTAAAAGGACATAAAAGGACTAGTTAGGACAGAAAAGGACTAGTCAGGACATGAAAGGACTAATAAGGACATAAAAAGACGGAAAAGGACAGAAAAGGACGGTAAAGGACTAGTAAGGACGGAAAAGGACATAAAAGGACTAGTAAGGACATAAAAGGACTAGTAAGGACAGAAAAGGATTAGTAAGGACACAAAAGGACTAATAAGGACGTAAAAGGACAGAAAAGGACTAGTAAGGACAAAAGGCCTAGTAAGGACACAAAAGGACTAATACGGACGTAAAAGGACAGAAAAGGATTAGTAAGGACAAAAGGACTAGTAAGGACACAAAAGGACTAATAAGGACAGAAAAGGACGGAAAAGGATTAGTAAGGACACAAAAGGACTAGTACGGACACAAAAGGACTAATAAGGACGTAAAAGGACGGAAAAGGATTAGTAAGGACATAAAAGGACTAATAAGGACAGAAAAGGACGGAAAAGGATTAGTAAGGACACAAAAGGACTAATAAGGACGTAAAAGGACATAAAAGGACTAGTTAGGACAGAAAAGGACTAGTCAGGACATGAAAGGACTAGTAAGAACAGAAAAAGACTAGTAAGGACACAAAAGGACTAATAAGGACATAAAAAGACGGAAAAGGACAGAAAAGGACGGTAAAGGACTAGTAAGGACGGAAAAGGACATAAAAGGACTAGTAAGGACATAAAAGGACTAATAAGGACGTAAAAGGACATAAAAGGACTAATAAGGACATAAAAGGACTAATAAGGACAGAAAAGGATTAGTAAGGACACAAAAGGACTAGTAAGGACACAAAAGGACTAATAAGGACAGAAAAGGACATAAAAGGACTAGTAAGGACATAAAAGGACTAATAAGGACAGAAAAGGATTAGTAAGGACACAAAAGGACTAATAAGGATGTAAAAGGACATAAAAGGACTAGTTAGGACAGAAAAGGACTAGTCAGGACATGAAAGGACTAGTAAGAACAGAAAAAGACTAGTAAGGACACAAAAGGACTAATAAGGACATAAAAAGACGGAAAAGGACAGAAAAGGACGGTAAAGGACTAGTAAGGACGGAAAAGGACATAAAAGGACTAGTAAGGACATAAAAGGACTAATAAGGACGTAAAAGGACATAAAAGGACTAATAAGGACATAAAAGGACTAATAAGGACAGAAAAGGATTAGTAAGGACACAAAAGGACTAGTAAGGACACAAAAGGACTAATAAGGACAGAAAAGGACATAAAAGGACTAGTAAGGACATAAAAGGACTAATAAGGACAGAAAAGGATTAGTAAGGACACAAAAGGACTAATAAGGTCGTAAAAGGACATAAAAGGACTAGTAAGGACATAAAAGGACTAGTAAGGACAGAAAAGGATTAGTAAGGACGCAAAAGGACTAATACGGACGTAAAAGGACATAAAAGGACTCGTAAGGACACAAAAGGACTAGTAAGGACATAAAAGGACACAAGGGACAAGCGAGGAGTAGAAAGTACAGAAAAGAGGAGTTTTGAGAAATGCGTACTACTTACAAGACGCTGTGCACAGTGTTCAATTAATTTATGTTGCACGACTATACGGTGCGCTACCATGTAGTGCTTACCCTCATTTTTCTCGTTTACCCTTCCCAGCGTCCTTTGCGTTCACGCTAAACGTTCCCATGGTCCATTGCGCGATACTCCTTGATGGCGCGCTCGTGCAGTCGCGTTTTCGGTTTTCCGCACTTGAGACGCCTAGGAACGAGGCAGCCACGCCGGTCAAATTTTCAACAAGTTCGAGGCTAAAAATCTGACCTCGATCTGGCGTTTAAACTTTTGAACGGCAAGGCGTCTTCATTTTCATATGGTTAACAGGGGTTGCGTGTGAACGGTACAACTAAGGGACTGGTCAAAAAGTATAGGGGGGGGGGGGGGCCGGAGCATTTGGAAACGTGGTTGATAAAAAACACATGACCCACCCCCTCCCTTGGGCACAAAAATGACTGACCCACCCCTAAAGCAAGGTTGGAAATTGCATGACCCACCCCCTAGTTAAAACATGAACTTTCGGTTTCCTCTTAATAATCCAATAAAACCTTGTTCTGTACTTGACAAAATTTGTTGATACACTGCTACAACCAATATCAAAATCACAGAAATCATACCTTTCACTGAAAAGACGAATGTGAAAAACCGAACATTTCTTGTTTCAATGGACGTTATGAGTCTTGACACAAATATACAGCAAAACGAGGGTATATTGAAATTATCTGTCACAAAGCATATGAAAATTTCAACAAAGACAACCCATTCCGACACATTACTTGCCGGAAATGCTTATATTAATCCTCAAAGAGAATTTCTTCCACTTCAGTGGAAAGCACTACCTACAAAACCATGGAACTGCAATGGGCACAAAGACAGCAGTTTTGATTCCTTTGCCAATATTTTCATGACATATATTGAAACAACAACTCTAAGCAAAACTGTCTTTAGAACAACAGTTTGGAAATGCCACATACACGATATCTTTTCCCTATGGGACATGAGTAAACCAGACATCGAAGCCTTCATTGAACAAGCAAGCTTACATCACCCAACTATTGACAGCAACAATAAGCTTTATTTGCATGACCATAACAAAGTATTACAGTATTGCAAAAGCTACTTGAAATTACTCATTGATTCCTTGTAAATTAAATATTTAAAATAATTTGAAACTTATTAATCATTGTTTATTTCTAACCATCAGTAGGATTAATTATTCCGGAGATAAGTTTGTCTCTCAATTCAAAGCAAGTTGATATAAATGAAATTAATTGGATGTTAATAAAATAGTCAGTAGAATTCATCAGATGTGTTAATAGGGACTCATGTGATTGTAGTCGTAGAAACGGTATTTTAGGTTCTAGTGTAGAGAAGAACATATCTCTTATCGAAGAGAAACTTGGACAATCTAATAAAAAGTGAGTTTCGTCTTCAATTCACGGTCGAAACATTTGACACTGAGACTGCGTTTTTAGACACGGTTAAGGCACAAGATTCAAGGAAGAATCTATCCTTGATGGAAAGACACATTTTAAACAAACGGAAAGCTTCTTGCACACACATTTCACCTCGTGTCACCGTCCAAATGTTAAAAAAGAATTTGTCAAAGGAGAAGCCTCCTCAGAAACAACCTTTGAGGAAAATAATTCAAATTTAAAAAAAAAACGCTTGACGGACAGAGGCTACCCACAGTCTTTCAGGGGCACCCAACGTCAATTTTCGGAAAATATCTGTTCGACAGACGATTTGAGATCTAGAATTTTTTGAAACATTTTTTGTAAAATTTCTAGCTTGTCTGCCCCTCCTCGGATTTTCGAACATCTAAAAAAGTGGTATAATTGCCCACTTTTAACGGATTTTTACCCTAAAAAGGTCACCTAGAATTTTCGGGAGCCTTTTTTCTGGCTGAAATTTTCGAAAAGGTAAGTTTTGATCCCTATAATTTTCGTGTCACTAGACTTTCAGCTAGGAGATCCGAACAGATGAAAAATCTTTAGGGGATAAAAATATGCCTATATCTACTGTTTAAATACTAAAATACGTTTAACAATGCTATGTTTAAGTGGTTTTGAACTATATTCTCGTTGTGTGCCTCCTATCTTTGATAGAAAACCTACTATCAGAAATAAAATTCACAAAAGGGAGTCTAAACTCCTAAAACAAAACAACAAAGAGGAAAAAGAAATATTGTCATTCGTGACACAATACCAGCCCTTAGTGTCGACTATAAAGGAAGCTTGAATGAAAAAATGGAATCTTATACAAAACCAACTATTATTTTAATAAATTTTTAAAGAACCACCAATCATTTCCTTACAAAAAAGGAAAATCGTTAAAGGACATGCTCGTTAGAGCCGAAAAAAAAAATTGTAGATGTGCGAAATAAAGAAGTAAAGAAATATAGATGTGCGGCCTGTCAACCTTTGTATTTTCTCGCACAACAGGTTTGTGAGTATTTTAGCAATAATTCCATCTGGCTGTGTTTTATATAACAAGTGTAGTCAACTGTCTCGTTAGTAGTTAGTAAAAAATATGGTGACCCACCCTTTAAGGGTAGCTGAAAATTGCACGACCCACCCCTTTCACAAGGCTCAAAACCTCATGACCCACCCCCTCTCTGCTCCGGCCCACCCCCGCCTATACTTTTTGACCAGTCCCTAAAGGCACGAATTTTCATCTGGTCGTAAATTCGTCCGGCGTCGTGCAAAAGAAGCCTAATTAGTCCTTTTATTAATAAAACATTTGTCCGTGACGATTGTTTTAAAGTAGAGCACCGCAGTGGTGGGGTGGAAACAGTGCCATAAACGGACACTCGGGAGACTGGAACTGACCGTGTTTGGGAATGTCCCTTGGAAGCGGCGGTTTACAGGTTTTGCGGTCTTAAACTGCAACAGAAAAATAACAATACAACTAATAAACGAACAAATGATGGCCATGCAGAAAACCGCATTGCAGTATTAGGGATAGCCCTGCGGTGTCCATTTCCTCTAACGTGTCCGTGGTACTTGAAGGAGGATCTCTGCATGACGTGCAAAAAGGGAGGGCGCCTGGGTACAGCCTTCAAGTACAGGATACAGATCGTAGTTTTTCTTGCAGCCTGAGTATCTGACGTTTCTGGGAGAAAAGGGGAAAGATGGAAGTGAAAATGGGAGAGAGCTGAAGGAGAGAAACGCCTTCCTTTCTTTTCCCCCTCTCCCCTCCCCCATCTAAATCTCCTCTCGCCTAGCCCCTTAGGAAGGCCTGATACTCAGGCTAGGTTTTTTTTACTAAATCACTCTCTCCTTCGCAGAGGCCTCTTTTTGTCGTAGGGAGCCTGGGGAGAACAAAAAAAAAAGAAAGAGCGCGGGGGAAGATGGGAAGAGTCTCCCTCGCCGCGCTTCTTTAGTGCTATTTCAGCCTTTTCTTTACAGTGATACAAGAAAGAAGTGAAACTTCGCATTTTCAAAATTGGTACTTTAATGCCGGCCCTCAAGGCGACTGCTAATCTATGAAATTGAGGCACACAATTAACTCGTTACTCTAAGCTAATTTTCTAAGTGGAACTTAATTATTACCATGAGTTAAATCTTGTTGTCTGAGCATATTTTTTACCGGTTCAATAAGCTCTCATAAAGGAGAGCATTTTCAGCATTAACTGCCGAAGAACTGGTATACCTTCCCTTGGTGAGCACATTTGAGCCTGAGTATTTTGAAGTCATAATTAGGGTGTATTGCAAATGAGCTTTACCTGAGGTACGCGGTTCAATCGACGCATTTCACATGTGCGGAATTTGAAGTCGCTTAGGAGGAAAATCTACTGTTTTCACACATATGAAAGGGGTGGGGATGTTCGTCGGAAATTTTGAATTAAACCCCTAAAAGAGACCGATCTGGGCGTGGCCCAAGCTTTTTTTGACCCCTAAAAGAGACCATGTTAAAACAGACAATATATATTTTTTATGTTTTTTCGCGTGCAACCCTAAACGAGACCTTCACGGCTAAATATGATGGCGTTTTGCCCATAACACCCTAAGTGAGACCAAAATCCGAAATTTTTTTACACCCCTAAGCGAGACGGCGAGCATCTCCACCCCTTTCATATGCGGAGTGCCCTCCGGGTTTTGGGCATCCTACTGATGAACAGTCACGACTTTTAGATATTTCGAGCAGCAACAATTTGCCATCTGTTCTCGTTGAATTGAAATCCTAAATGAACTTGAATGACAATAAATAAAGCTCTACACTGAAAAAAATTAAAGCTTGTTATTAAGAAAATATAATAATATCGTTTATTCCGGGCATACGAATTTGTTCACTTCCACCTTGAGAGTGGTTTCTTCTTTGAGTTACGGCTAGAGCACACGTGCAAACATTATTTGCAACAATAACAAAGACCTCTGGACGTAAACCGTTCTATTTTTATGTAAATGGTATTGGCTCATATCTTCTCATATCGTCCTTATCACTGTTATTTCCCCGAGGATTTGACAAAACCCTGGTATTTTCATATGGCCGTTCCTACCTGAATTTGTTAAGGGTGTCGTATAAGTGTTCAGACTCTTGTACATTTTGATAAATGTGTCCTTGCGGAGAAGCATTGGCTTCACACCGTTGTCTGACATCACATTTTAATGCGTTTTTGCTGTTTCCAGGGGGACACCCGATAGTGTCATACAATCGCCCAGCGCTGCCCTCTTCGACTTTCCCTTGGCCTTCATTAAAATGAACGCGCAACTTGCTTTCTTCAGAATAATCTTCAGTTGGTAAAAGAGTGGTATTTTCGGCCTTCACTCTGGCAAAACTACCTCTAGGTTTGAACGTGGCCACCGCATCTTGACCTGCATCGTGGGGCAAATTTGGTACCAATCGCTCCGTCATAGATTCACCAGCGAGGTGAAGCTGAGACTGCGGGGGCCCAGATCTAATGCTAGAAATACCCCTCATGACTACGTCATTTGATCTTTCTCTTGTGTAACTAACCTGCAGTGGAGTTTCGCCATTTTCATGCTGTCTCCTCTTGCGCGTGCGCCTTCTTGCCAAGACGATGACAAGTATTAATATTATAAGCAACAAAAAACCACCAGCTGCTGATACTCCAATCGAGAGAATCTTGCTACCGAAGCCAGATTTCGAATCGTTCTCAGCTATAAACAACAGAAAGTAAAATAAAAGTTATTTAGGACGGTTACTGGTGACACCTTGAAAATGGTCGCTGCATTGTCCCCGGCATTTATCAAGAAGAAAGTGATGATAAAATTAATGTTGCCTGCGTAGCTGGCACTGTTATCACTGTGGTATTTTGTCAGACCACTGTCCGAGCGGGGGATTTCAATTTGATTTCCTCCTTATCTTCTTGCTGCTCTGCCGCCAATACTACAGCACTAGCCTGGCTTCTACAGAACTCGCCCGCTTATCCTTTTAGCAACGCAGGCTACGGGAAAGAATATATCATGTTCTAACACATCTAGTACACAATGTTAGACATTTTGATGGGAGAACTGAGAAGAGGAAAGAAGTCACCCATACTCTGACAAGACGTTGGAATTGAAAAATCTGTATTTGTACAAGTCCCTATTTTCACAACTGCGAAATTGAGATGAGTTTTATGTTCGTTTTTTCAGCAATTTGCGAAATCCTTCTCACATCCGAATTGGGGAAGTATGACGGCGTCCCAACAATTTTCAGTGAGACAAAAAGCTAGTAAAAAAATTGACCACAATAACTTTTAGATCGCTGACCAATGCAGCTGAAGGCGTTGATTGATGCGTAACAGCTTCTGTTTCTGTTTCCTTAACTGGTTTGGAATCAGTAGACTTTGTTGTTTTAGGGACTCAAGAAAAGACCACACCTGTAACAGAGACAATCCTGGCTAGAATACTTCAAATCAGACTTGGGTGGCCAAACATAGTGTAAGCAATATAAACACATATAAATATCCTGAAACAGACCTTATTTATTGCAAGCGGAGGATTTTGGTTTACTCGATACCTCAAAGCAGCAACATGTATCCACATCATTGCAATCGTTTTTCATTCATGGCCAAATGGCGGAATCAATGACTGGTTCACTGACCACCTACCCCTCCCCTAAGTCACGATTTTGTGCTAAGTGAGAAGTAAGTGTTAATGTTGACTTAGGGGAGGGGTAGGTGGTCGGTTTTCCAGAAAACTCAATTGATCCCCAACTTCTCCTGCTCAATACTACTTGTTTTTAATGGGAGGGGATGGGAGGCAGACCAAACAGTCCCCCCCCGCCAAGCTCACTAATCAGTAGTATACTTCTTTCAAACCCCGACATTTGGATCTGGCGGTTAAGCATGAATTTCAGATACCTGTATATTCCCCCTTAATTCAGTATATGGCCTTCAGGGAAATAATGTAAGTGATACATAGCAATTTATTTCTGAGAGGAGAATCAATGATCCACTGACCTGGTAATGTGCTAATAAGTTCTAGAGCTCTTGTTTTGGACGGTTTTGTTATTGCTGTCTTAGGCGTGTGCGATAAAACTGTGAGGAACAGGGATCATTGAGAAAAATGAGAAGTTTAAACATGTCAAGAAGATGGGGGCGGGGAAAATCGGGGACCAGCTGCATAACACTAACCGCAGTTTGACTCAACGTTTTCATCTTTCGTTCAGGACTGTTGTTTCGGTAACCTGAGAGAAGCTTTAAAGATATTGTCGTGAACTGTTAGGCCTAGGCCAAACGTCCAACTTTTCGCGAGACGAACCAAACTTAGTGAGTTAAGTTCATGAAAATTTCGACTTCCGGCCCAGTTAAGTTCGTCTGAATAAGTTTGCAACGTCCAACACGTTCTATCCGTCTTCTTTAGACGGATAGAACGTCTAAAGATCATCTCCCGGACAAACGTCGATCTTCACATGTGATGAACTGAACTGATAAATGTGAAACTTGAAATGTGTATGTAACCTCGTTCGGGAGAAAATTTATCACTGGCCGCCTAAAATTACTTTTTGGTCCGATTCAGTTGATTGTTTCGAGGCGTCCTAAGTTCGACGTCTGACCCAACAGACGATCTCAATAATATTAGGTCAACCTAAATCAGAGTTTGGTTCGCGGTCTCATGAGAAGTTCGACGATTGGCCTAGGCCTTATATAGACTTGCATTCATGCGCAGCACTTACCTGTTTTAGGAGTTAATGTAGAAGACTTGGAACTCAGCTTTGTTGTTTTCTTTATTGTGCTTGTTGATATTACTGTGAAAAAAATCAGGCTAAGAAATTAATTTCCTTGAGCTTCGAAAGCCTTCAAATATTAACGTGGTGATTTATTTAGAGCGATTGTCTCTGGAGGAATCCCATTTGAAACGGCGGAAAAATTTGTCGTCTCATTAAGGTACGTCAGTTATAAATTATAATGTTGGTATCAATTTTTAATACAGTTATCAGGATGGACCGCGAATATTTACGCCATCGAGCTACCGCTCAGGGCTATGCATGGGGAGCCTGATAAAGAAAGCAGCAGTAGCGAAGACCTTAAAAAGAAAGTAATCAATGACAGCTTAAAGTTACTTTAACTCCTTCATGTATCTGGCTCTGTGTTTAAGAATGGTATCTTTTGAGCCCCGTGCAAACAGACGCAAGATTGTTGCCCCAAAACTCCCAACATTGTTGGATGTTACATTTTGCGTCCACACCCTGCTGCATGTTGTTGCGTGCTGGTAGGAGTTGCTGCGCAAAGTTTGAAACCGGACGCGTTGCTTTGCGTGTTGCCCAAAAAGTGAATTTTAAGAATATACAAGTGCAGATTTCGAGACTTTCACAAGTGACTTGTACAGAGCCCCCACTCCTCATTGTTTATTCGAATGTCGTATTCACGGGTAATTTCACGATCACGATCACGTAATTTCACTGGCAAAGCCGTGTCGCACAACGATAAAATTGCAACTTAGGGCAACTGAAAATCAAAGAATGAAATGTATGGTTAATTAAGTAAAATTCTGAACAATACGATACTTACGTGTTGTTGGCATGACGGTCTTTTTCGTGGTTTTACGTTGGCCTAAACAATACAAAAAAAACCTGTAAAAAGCAAGTTACACAACCAGCAAGCGACCCGTTACGCAAAGGTTCCAAGCCCACATAACTCGAGTAAACCGTCGGTGACCGCAATTTTTTACTCTCGTCCCAACTTTTTCGACGAACACGCGCGGAAACGCTTGCTATGCAGGCTATTTGAGCGCGATCGAGATGAATCCAATCACAATATTGGAACTTCGCGGATATATTACCTTTCAGACTGTACAGATCAATAGAGAACCAAACGAAGGTTTTTTGTTTTCTGTTTTCAGGAAAATAAGTATTATTTGCGACTACTGAAGTAATGGTCATGAAAATTTTTTTTGTTTCCAGGAGTGGGGTGCAAAACAAGGTGTGTTACGGGTAGGCTTTCATATAGATTGTGCCAGAATAATTTTTGGCATAATTTGTCTTTACGAGCTTAATTGACATCTATCTTCCGAAAAAAGCACTGCTAGCATAATTTGCACTTTTGATTAGCTTTGCAACACAAAATTATCGTTTATTGATTTTTTACCAGACTTGTTTGTCTGCTTATGGTCACATTCATGGAAACTGGGTCCCTTTGGAAGTGACCGGCCTAGGACTCTTCCCATAGGACTCAACGCATGCGCATAACTAGCTCGGTTACCCAAAATGGCGTCCGCGTGCTGATTGTAAAATTCTTCGTTTTTGTTTATATATATAGTTGTCAAACAATGAATTATGCACTCTTAAAGTTTGTAGATGTTAATAGGGTAAGTGTATTTGCCATTTACTTGTTTGTTGCATAGTTATTGAGGTGTTTTTACGAAATTTAAAGTAAAAAGTAAAAGCGCAATTTCTGCCTCTTTTTTTTTTACTTAAATGAGCATAATTTAATAACACTAGGCATAATTTTTGATTGAAATATACGAGCGCTGCTAGTAGCATGTTCTGCTGCTTTTCTAGCACAGTCTCTCAAAGCCTAGTTATGGGCAATGTGTGAATGGTGAATGTAATTTTTTCTTCAGAAAACAAGAACCGGGCTCCTAAAGTAAGTTTGCGCTAATTACCAAGAAGTTAAAACCTGTTTAGCTCAATTTTGAAAATTGCTGGCTCTTAGTGGCGGAGTAATAATGTATCCAGTCCTAAACGAAATTTTTATCTGCGTCATAAAAACAGGGACTATGCTTTAGGTACATTTTTACAGGACCTTTCTTGCAAAGGAAATAAATTTTACCTCCAACAACAATGTTTTGTATCTGAGGTGACTTCACTCCTCGTCCCACTTTCGTATACCCCGCAACACAGACGGTGTAATGCTTTCCAGTTACCAGATTTGTCAGTTCGAGGGAAGAATTCAGCTTGACATCGCTCTCGGTCCATAAGGACGAACTTTGATCACGGTAAAATACAACGTATCCTTGAATGACGCCATTTTGTCCATTCCCAGGTATTTGGTCCCAAGAGACGGTTATCGAGGAGGGTGTATTGGAAACAGCTTTGACATTTGAAGGTGGCTTACTTGGGACTGAAAATAATAATAAAAAACAATGATCTCCTTCACGGTTTAAGATAAGTTGAAAAGCAAACTTTTGTGGTGAAAAAAAAGTACAAAGAAACTTTCCGGGGCGTCTATTTTTAGAGAATAGACGAGAAAACTTTTAATTGAATGTCGTCCTCGAATCTATAGCTCTCTAATGAAAAACATTGACCCATTGCCCGAGCCAAGAACTGACAACAGCGCTCGCCCATGTACTGATTGTCTTGCCTCGACCGAGTTGAACCGGCTGGGCGAGCCAAAGCGTTTATACGGAGAAACGGTAGCCCAGCTAGAAGGGTGACCCTACTGACTCATCTTCGGCCGTAGGCCGAAGCCACGAGTAACGAAGCCGCAAACCGCGCTAGAAAAGTCTCTGGCACCCAGGGTACTGAATCTCGAATCGCGGGTTAAATTTCCGTACATTCACGAATCACGTTCCCCCTTTTGGAGTCATTTTACGAATCACGTGATTAGGTAACGAACTGATCAAGTCCATCAATGATTCTTAGCGGTTGCTGGACTACTAAGGCAAGAGTTATTCTTAGATGACCCTGTGATCGGTTTGAATCAAAAAGTATGTTGATGAAACTGGTGATACTCTACTTTTTATTTAACGACTACAAATTTTACTGGCAGTGAATTTTATTGCTGTAAAATCGAAGCTCGACAAGTTTTCACTTTTCCATGGTTTAACTTTGAACCCTCGTCATCACGACACTTATTTCTGTTTTATCGGTAGAAATCTCGATTCACGGACTACGATGTTTTGGAGGATCACGCGTCACAGTGAATATATACTATATATACTATATATAGTTACTAAGTCAATGAGTAAACTTTTACTTGTTCTATTCATTTCTCTAGTGAAGAGCATACGCTTGGATGATTTGGATTATTAGGTTAATAATTTTAGTCGAGTGGCTTATAGATATTTTAAAGTTCGCAGCAACAGCTAATGGCTTACTTCATAACCAAGTGGTTTTCAATTGCGTACTGTTAGTTTTGACAGCCATTGTTATTCCTACTAGACTTAAAACGATAGCTTCCTGGTCTTAGGTAGGCTACGTTTCTACCAGACTTTTTAAAACTCGCAGGGACAGTGGTTCTTGCCCATAAATTGTAAAAGTTTAAAAGTATTCTGCTTAATGAAAGACCAATCTAACATATTCCGTCCGTGGTTTAAAGGATTTCGTTGCTGGTTTCCGGAAAATTGCGCTGAAAGGCAGCTTCCATACAAAAAATGTCCTTTTTTCCGCAATTTTCAAGTGCAAAGGGATAGTTCTTCTACTTCGTAAAACGCTTATTTCTTTTGCTTAACTCATTGATATATCATTTATTTTCAATTTTCCGTCCATGGTTTTGTAATTTTGGGGCTAAGGAATTAGTTTTGTCAACGCTGGTGGACCAAAAGAGGTCCTTTCTTCTCTTATTCAGGGCTTATTGAAAGCGCTCGTGCATTCGAATTTGCCGCTTCGGCGGTCATGAATAGCTAATGACGTCGACTCGTTCTGCGTGATGATTCCCGCATCACGACTGTATTTCATAAGTTTTCCCGATTCACGCTCTATTTACCGGTAAATTCACGGATCCAAACCCTGCTGGGAGGGCAATCCTTCTTCCCGAGTTTGTTTTTTCATTTCAACGGTTCGCCAAGTTTTGTAAAAAAATGAAGGAAAAGTTGGCTCGCCTGGGGTAGCTCAGGTAGGCGAGTGATCCTTCTACCCAGGAAAAGGTTTCTCCATGAATCCTGGGGGCTGCGTACTAACTGAAATCCTTGGTAAAGATATTGATTTGAATATTCGATTTCGGACCCGAAAATTTACCTGGACCTTCTAGAAACGGACACCTGGAAAGCCCAATACTCACCGGATTCATTAGTTTGAAGAGTTAATTTGTCCGACCAAGGTCCAACCACAGACGGGATGAATTTCTTGAACGCTCTCACATCTATGGCATACCTTGATTTTGCAAGGAGACGCAGCGAAACTTGATTTGTGCATCGTCTGATTTGCCTTGTCTCTGAGTTAGCAAGCTCCCTGTATCGAATCATGTAAGATATGTCAGACGTATCAGGTTTGCCGTTTATAGTTGTTCGTGTTTCATCCCAAGCCAAATAGACTACCAATCTTGACCAGCGTTCTACACGAAGATTGGCTATCTTCCCTGGAGCTACAACATAGAAAAACAGCAGTGATATTAATCTCGTGCCCAGACCTCACCCTAGTCCGTAGTGTGGGCAACTAGGTTGAAGCATATAGGCGAATCTTTGCTGACATCATTGTTTACATGTTTACTCATTTGCATACTACTTAATTCACAGAAGCCATGGCCTTCTAGACGAACTAAATTCAAAAGTTGAAAGAGTTGATTAACTTGAACAATTTGTGCAATTTCAGCTCTTTGCAAGCAATATTGAAGGAAACTGGACAAAAAAGTTAATGATAGGCCATACATTCTTGGTAAAATTTCGAGTTTTTAACGTGTAATTTCCCCGACAACATTCGTTATATTGGACTAAAATTTTTAGACATGACTGAAACTGTTATGCTCTTTCAGTATTCAGAGGTTCTATTTTATTGCCCCCTGAGGGATTTCGCCCTCGAGGAGGCACTCTAGTAACTCGCGCGTATATTAAGGAAAGTACTGACAGTTGCAATATACAGTCAGTATGTCAGAAAAAATCTCGATTTGCTTGAACAGGGGCCGCGAGGAATCGGTAGGTAATGATGACGTTTCTATTGTTTACGCCCGCAAGTACGAAATGGTTAGGATGACGTAGACAGAAAATCCCGAAGGGACCGCTTAGGTAGATTTTGTGACATTTATTGTGCAGTCATACTTCGATTCTCTTGTACGTTACGTGTTATCAGTGACATTCTGTGGAGCAGTTGTTTTGAAAGTTAGCTCCAATAATAATAACAATAAATTTATCATTTATGCAACATAGTCTTCAGGGTTTTTTCTTTAGGAAATCATTTTTAAGGGAAAATCCCTGGGTTGAGATTACCTTTGAATTCATAAGTTATGGGATTGAGTATAGGGGCATCTCGCATGGAACTTTTGGTTGTTTACCATTCACAAAAAGTTTCTGGGAAATCTGGTTAGAAACTAAATGGAAGTTAAAACGACTTTTTGGGTCGTTCCAGCAGAAAATTTCCTGGAGCAAGGGAACATCTGAAAAGGTGGTAGTGGCTTTAGGACGGAATTACATTTGTAAAATCGCATCTTTGATACCAGTTTTAGGCCTTCGAGGCTGTTTTTCGGTGAAAGGAACTGATTTGTACAAATGGTAGACGCGATTCCTGTCGAAATTCACTGATCCTGAATTTGGTTATTAGTTGCCCAAACAGCAAAGCGACCGGTTTGCCCATGTAAATGCATGATAAACAACCTGAGTCTCGTCAAGGGAGGATAGTATATTGTATTGGGACTAGTCACCCATCTTGGTATCGTCTGTCCTCATCCCCACTGGACAGGCCTATGTCTATATCTGCTCGTAAGAAATGTTTGGTACGACCACAGACAGCCCAAGCTCAGAATGAGAGTTAAATCATAAATACGTGTGGTATCATTTTGCGTAATCCTCAAACGGCCGCGAACAGAAAGGATTTGCATGGGAATTCAGGTAACTCGGGAAAAAAGGAAATTGCATAAAGCGAGAACGAACCAAGTAATTAAGGTAGGGTGTTTTTTTTAATAGGAAACCCCTACCGACTATTTATCTCCTTGAATCTATTACCTAAATTCCCATACAAATCCTTTATAATCACTGCCATTTTGAGGATTACGCAATATGATACCATAAAAAAACTCTCATACTGAGTTTGGGCAGCCTGTGGTACAACTTCAAAAAATCATATATCAAAACTCACCCAAATTCTTAGAATCAACTCTCAAGGAGTCCGACCAATCACTTTGTACTAACTGATTGTCTCTGCGAATTGCTTTAACGTGAATATTGTAGGTTTTATCAACCTGCAAGTTTAGTTTAGCACTCTCTGTTTTCACGGTCAGGGCCATTTGTGGATTACCACTTCCGATGACCGTGTAGGTCACCTTGTAAAGGAGACTGGTGCTAACTGGTGTGTCCACGGTGGTCAGCGCAGGTTTTGTCCATGTCAGTGTGATGGTGAGGTTGTGAACACTTGTGACTTGAAGGTTTGTTGGCTTCCGTGAGACTGCAAAGTAAAAAGAACTCTATGAAGTTATGGCTCACCTTAAGAACGCAAAGACGGTTGTTAGTAGGGGAGCGAGGGGAGGGTTGTCCAATACTCACAAGTAGACTCCATTGGTGTTAGTGGTGATAAGAAGGGTCTCCATTCATAAGAATCATAGCGCGCTTTTACTTGGTGTAAAAGCGAACTTGTTTTGCGTGATTGGGATATAGAACGAGGAATATTCATAAGAATTATAGCGCGCTTTTACTTGGTGTAAAAGCGAACTTGTTTTGCGTAATTGGCTTATAGAACGAGGAATATTCATAATAATTATTAGCGCGTTTTTACTTGGTGTAAAAGCGAACTTGTTTTGCATGGTTGGCAACGAGGAATATTCATAATAATTATTAGCACTTTTTTACTTGGTTTTAAAGCGAACTTGTTTTGCATGGTTGGCTTATAGAACGAGGAATATTCATAAGAATCATAGCGCGCTTTTACTTGGTGTAAAAGCGAACTTGTTTTGCGTGATTGGGATATAGAACGAGGAATATTCATAAGAATTATAGCGCGCTTTTACTTGATGTAAAAGCGAACTTGTTTTGCGTGGTTTTCTTATAGAACGAGGAACGTTCATAATAATTATTAGCGCGTTTTCACTTGGTGTAAAAGTGAACTTGTTTTGCACCAATAGAACCATTGGAATGGCATCATTTTCCATTGGTACCAATCGCACCATTGGTACCAATGGACCATCGGAATTGCCCTGTACCCAGCCAGGTCACATGGGAAAATAATCTAAGTCCCCTTAATGAGATGCATATTCACCAATAGAACCATTGGGGTAGGGTGCTTTTCCATTGGTACCAATCGTACCATTGGTACCAATGGACCATTGGAATTGCCCTGTACCCAACCAGGTCACATGGGAAAATAATCTAAGTCCCCTTAATGAGATGCATATTCACCAATAGAACCATTGGAATAGGGTGCTTTTCCATTGGTACCAATCGTACCATTGGTACCGATGGACCATTGGAATTGCTCTGTACCCAACCAGGTCACATGGGAAAATAATCTAAGTCCCCTTAATGAGATGCATATTCACCAATAGAACCATTGGAATAGGGTGCTTTTCCATTGGTACCAATCGTACCATTGGTACCAATGGACCATTGGAATTGCCCTGTACCCAACCAGGTCACATGGGAAAATAATGTAAGTCCCCTTAATTAGATGCATATGCACCAACAGAACCATTGGAATAGGGTGCTTTTCTATTGGTACCAATCGTACCATTGGCACCAATGGACCATCAGTTTGACGAATCGTATCCGTTTGTGTTTATTGGACATGTGTGCCAAAACAAATGGGTTCACCGACAAATGTGCTCTTAGGGACTTTCATGCTGTGGTGGGGATGGTTGGGGTTCAACTGCGGAAGTACATTTGGGATAACTGGCATGAGATGGAAGCTTGCTTCAAGGTATTTTCAAGACTTTTCTCTTTCTTCTAGTACAGCACAGATACTGTCCGAATTTTAAGGCACACAATGTTTTGCTAGGCATTTTCACCCATCCCCTGATTCCCCACTTCTTCACGCCTTTTTTTTACGGTATGAAGAGCCCTTTTTTGAATTATAATTCTACCTATTGGTCATTACACTTGCAAGAGGTTTTAGAGTTCTTCAGCTGTTATCTATCAACAGCGGGATCTCTCCTTAACTTGTTAAAACGTCTGCTCTTCCAGCAACCGAAATACGCGGATCGTAGATTTCGTGAGCTTTCTCTATAAATCAAGTCTCTTAAAGTACAACTTATCATGTTTTGTGTGTTATATTTACATTTTCCTGGAGATAATTTATGTGGTTTTATTTTGCAGAATACGTACTAACACGTATTGTGAAGTATTTTGAACTATTTCAATCTTAAAGGTTAATTAAATCTGTCTTATTTTTTTCTAGTTAGTGTTTGTTTCTTTTATTAGTGGCTCAAGGTCAGTCATGCAGGATTTCGTCAACATGGCTGTTTTTTCTGCTTTGGCCTTTTGAAATTTCCAGCCGATCGCAGCCGCGCAGGTTCAGTTATACCAAAACATTACCCAAACCGAGTTTGTCTCTTTTTTATTCTTGCGGTCAGCTAACCCAAACTTTACCACATTTAAGTTAAAGAAGAATAAAGAAAAGAAAACAATGATGTCAAAGAACACTCTTGGTATATCTTCAGTTCTTGATAAGTGAGAGAGTTTTGTACTATTTTATTCCAGTTAAACTAGTTACTTTATCCTTTTACATATATATATCTTAATTTTCGTTCTTTATTCCTTTTTTATGCCACTTTTGTTTCTGATGGTGAGAGAAACCTTACTTGCTAGTGACTGATATATTTAGCTGGTTAGGTAATTCTTGTTCGGAATGATGAGGTTTACATTACTGTTTATCCTATGTCGACAGTTGTGAGATCCTTAATACCTGTTGATTTTTGTAAATTATTTCTGAGAATTTTTATCTATCATCTGCTTATTTGGTGGCGTTTTATAATGAAAAACTTAGGGCGACCTAAGTTTGCTGCTCCAGAAGAGAGAAAATAAGGGAGCAAAACCCAGCCTCGAGTGGCAAAGCATCTCTCCATCACCAAATGATGTTTTCTCTCAAAAGCTACTCAGCTGCAAAATTTACCCCTTGCGTTCCTTGACAAGTGTCTTTGACAGCTCATTTACACGGTCAGATTTTGTTCTTCACGCAAAATGTTCCTTAACAAGGGGGCTCAGAAACAAACTACAAGGGCAAACTTAAAAGAAAAACTTGGGAATTTTCCAATATACACGCGCAAGTTTTGAGTTCCTTGACGAGAAAAACAAGGCGATATTGCTACGTTTTTTCTCACCGGTCCACTTTGTTTTTATTCATGGAATTTCAAATAACTCAATTGCTGGAATTTCCTGCAATTCGCAGTTAAAAACAACTTTTGATCACTGTTAACACTGGCACGACGCCATTCGCTTTTGTACCTAGATTTAATAGACAGGGTCGACCATGGGGTTTGGATTAGAATATCATAACCCTTCAAAACATTGGAAAAATGCCTAAAATTAAGAAAAAAACAGGTGGTTTTCCTCCACAACATCAAAGCTTGAAGAGGCACTGTAAACCGAATTTCCACAGTTCAGTCTAGTGAATGATTTCGCACCAGACCTGATTTCAAAATGTCAGCCGGTCTTTTGTAAACTGTTTATCAAGCAAAAACAAAAAAAAAAAAGAAAGGAAAAGAAAAAAGAAATAAAGAAAACCTGACCGGTGTACAAGATGATAAGTTTTAACTCTCAGACGGCACCGAACGAGTTTTCGACCGGCTGTAAAAATTGGACCGGACACATCGTTCACACGGGACGGCTACGCGTCTAAATTTTAGTACGAGTAAGGTGTTCCAGTGTGAACTAGCCTGCGAGCAAGCTCTCCTATTTGGGCAAGCGAAGCGAGGGGCTCGCGCGTTCTCGCGCGGCTCGCTTCGCTCGCCCAAATAGGAGAGCTTGCTCGCAGGCTAAGTGTGAACAGAACACCCAAACAAACGAATTTTCAACCGGTCGAGCGAACGTAGACTGATTGAGTTGTGTTTAAAACAAAACACGGAAAATAAATACCGATAGATGTTTCTTTACGCATTACCCTTTGCGATACTTTTATGGGTAAATCTTTTCAAAGGGACCACCAAAATTTGCATTTTCTACACTTAAGTTTAGTAAGACGTTGAGCACCCTGTCACAAATGTTTAGTCGTCTAAAGATTTCCTCTTTCTCGGTTGCCTTATCCAGATCCAGATAGGTTTAAACAACCAGTATTTCGTATATTTATTTAAAACAACCAGTATTCCGGACAATGATTTAATACTGAAACAGGAAAAAATAAAATGTCCCTTGCACTTCCCACTCGGTTGTAGCCTGCGTAGCAAGCGTTTCCGCGCAATGACTCGATTGGAAACGCTTACTACGCCGGCTAACTCGGTTGTTGTGAAAGTACTCCGTATTCATTTCACTTTGGAATGCATTACTTGTAATAGCAAAGGACTTGAAAAGGCCAGGACGTGAGAGAAAAATAATAATCGATTAAATGAGGTCACAGAAAAAGAAAGCACACAACCACGGGTGAGCACTTCCTTTAATAATACCCTATAGGGAAAGGCCTCGCCCGATCAAAGGGTTACCTTTTTCAGATGTAATTAAAAGGGTTGTAAAATCAAACATTGAAGTATTTAAAAAGGTCCTTTAATTAAAATGCTTTGAAGACTCGCCTCATGGCTATATCTTTTGAATCTATTAATAAACGTCAGACGAAAATTACAAGAACAAGACGACTTCCTGTTTTCGTGATTTATTCTTATTAAGAAGGTATATTGAAGGGTTACCATTAAATAGGAGAAACATTAAAGGGTTGCCTTTTCCGTACATAAAATTGAACGCTAGATAAAAGGCCAAAAGGGTAAGGTTTCGGACCTGGAGACAGATTCCCCGTATTAAACTTTGCGAAAGAGAAAGACGCATTAAATATAACCTTGTTTAGTTGTATATATTCTAAAAATGTACACCTCTGTAATTATTGCACTAAAATCTTTGTTATCGTTATAAATACGTGTGTCTGTAGGCGCTCTGTTGATGAAGCAGCTATCCTATCCTATCCTATACTTTATTGAGCAGACCCCCCCCTTCCACCCGAGGTAACAGCTAACACGGAACAAGACAGCTTACCGCTTTACAATTTTAAAACTAACAAAACCTCACTTACTGTCAGAAGCCGAGCTTGTTCCACCAATAACATATATCGAAGAGAGAAGAAGAAAGGTCAAACGCATAGCCATGAAATTTTTGCGGCGCACGTTCATGATGAAATCCGCTCCTATTCCACTTCGCTGCTTTCTAGTTAACCAGGAAATGCTTTTCAGTAAATGGGTGCGAGGGCTGTGGTTTCAGAAACGAGGCTGTCACATCCGCTGCTCCTGCGACGCGACCGTCCTTTTTGTATTCCCGTTTTGAGCTATTCCTTAAAAACAATAGGCAACCAAACATTCAGCTGGAAAGGTCGTCATACAGGGCGCTTTCCATTTAGTCAAAATTTCCGGAATTTCCGGTTCGGCGGTAAATGGAACACGTTTCGTCGGTTCGTCCCACTGGAAAATTCCCAGAAAAAGTGGAAAATCTAAAAAGGTGGTCCCGTTTTCCCGGTTGGAATTTCCGAACGGAATGTCGTGTTCCATTGACGTTTCTTGTAGTTTGTACCAGTTCCAGGTCCACGGTCGGGCACCCGGCCACGTACCGGGGTTTACGACCAAATGGAACAACTTTTTACCGATCGGAAATTCCACTTTTGCTACCACCGAAATTTCCGGGTTTTTTTCGTAAATGGAAAGCGCCCACAGTGTGACTTCTATGTAACATGAGGAGCCACTCATCAAAGATTAGATAAGCAGCTTAAGACAACAGGCCAATATTTTTGGCAGACTACGAGGAATTTAGCCTGCCAGAGCATCCGGGCTTTTTCGGCTCAAGTTTCTAGTTTTACCCGCGCAGAAACTAGGAACTAGAAACTTGAGTCCGGATGCTCTCGCAGACTACCAGAAATTACGGTGAAAACTAAAATAAAAATTCCGGTCTTAATTCCTATGATCATTCTTGTTTCATCCATGTTTTTAAAAGCTTCCGTGTTTCTATGATTTTTGAACGATCAAAGATATATATTCCGGGCGATATTGTGAAAAAGGTGTCCAAAATTTATCAAACTGGGTATACTTTCTGTTCTCACATACTCAGCAGATAAAAATCAAAATCCACCGAGACGCGGACAGTGGAGGAGGGGGAGGGTGATTGGAATTCAACTTGGCGAAGGCAAATCAAAATTTATTCTTTTTTGAATTAAATACTATCAAAAATAGATAACTAAAAATAAAAATACTAGAGGTGATAATGAAGCATATCTAGGTGTGGGTAGTCTGCGTAGCGTGGCGCTTTTGGTTGGGAGCACAAAGTAAGAAAGCGGGGCGAGTGCAGAGAAACCGCGAGGAGATTGTTGTTCTCCCGACAAAACGGCCATGCTAGGTGTCGGTGATTCTATTTTATCATAGTAACCCTAGTTGATGTTGAAGCATTTTCCTGAACTAGGAAAAAATTAGAAGAAAAACTACCCCCAATCTGGAGACCATGACGACTAATAAGCCTGTTCCAGGCGTTCATATATTGGGGAGGAGACCCGGGGGAGGAGAGCGAAGTAAAGAAAACGATCAAAAGTAGAGGAGGGACTTTCTTCCTCTCTCTCGTTTTCAATATTATTGCGCTCCATTTTTACTTCGCGCCGCTACCAGTAAGCCTGGGACAGGTTAACTCACGAGTTAATTGCCAACTTTCCCCCTTCAACACAAGCACTGGGTTTTCCTTGTTAAACAAAACTAGGTATTTAAAATAGGGCCTAATTAGAATAGAATTAGAATTAGAAATAGAATTCTTTCAAGCCAAGTGATCAGTACTACGAAGTCAAGACCCGGGAACTCAAGATCGACACACGACTAGACCGACAAGAGACCTGATCTGACCTGATGCACAGTGGACAAGCCTGTTGGCTGCCTGTTCCACGGGTTAAGATGGTTAGGATAGTGGGGAACGGTGCGAAGTAGAAAGGAACGCGAAAGGCTACACTATCACAGCGATGATATTTGTTAGGAATCATTTTCCCTTTATTATTACATGCTTCTCTTTCTCTACAAATATTGCCTCTGCTTACGTCAAGGATATTCATTACCGGCGATATACCAGATATTCTATTTTGCCACTCTGAAATTTTGAATTTCCTGTTAACGATTTATTTATTACAGATTCACTCCACTGCATAACAAGCAAATAATGAAATGAAATAAACTAACACTACTTCAACAAACAAAAACAAACAAAAAAAACAAAACAAAACATAACAAAAAAAGTTGTGGAGAAGGAGACAACCAAAAGCACCAATGCGCCATACTAGGGATGCCCCCACTAATTAACATATAAGAAAAATATATACAAATAGAAATATAAATGTTCTAGTTATCCTTAATAAAGCTTAACACATTTCTTTTAAAAGTTGCAATACTGTCTGATTCTCTAATATGATTGGGTAAACCATTCCATTCATCTACAACACGGTTAAAAAAACTGTATTTAAAACCATCAGTTCTGCATAACCGAATGGCCTCAGCAAATCTATATAGAAGCATAGCGTACTCTTTTTCTAGAGGAAAAACATTCAAAATCAAGCCACCGGACTTTATGTAGACATTTTTCCCTAGGGCACGGTTTTAGTTCTTTTCAGTTGCTTTGTCTTTACGTTCACGCTCGACAGACGAGAGAGTCTGATTTTTCAGACGGTCAAATTACGGACTATCGGAGACCGATACACCAATACACGAGTAGGCCGATCTCGTGTAAGAAAGGCTTTATCGCATACTCTGTTAACACTTGTTTACTGTTATAATAATATCAACTCGAAAGCCTTCTAAATCAAAGAAGTATTTGAAAAAAGCAGATACACTAAACCATGTGCTAGATACACTCATGGTAAGCAAAACTTGACGGAACTACAATGGTCTATAATCTTGAGTTCTGGATGCAATGACTTGCATTGAATTAAAAAGGAAACTGCACTCTCTTGTCCTGTAACTGTATGAAATCTGGTAAATCGTGTTTAAAAATCTCCCCGCCAATACAATGGACGTAGTCGTTAATTATGTAGCTTTCAAGTTGATCTAGATTCATAATAATCTCAAGTTGGTGTTTCGAGCCGTTTGTAAAATCACTTTTTTTGCGTGATTAGGTTCTCTTGTTCGTAAAATGTATTGTAAAATTCCAGTCTGGTAAAATTCGAGAAATTGACTTACCTCATGTGCCGTGTCTATGTTAGAAACGTCTAGATCTCATCGTCAATTACAGAAAGGCGGTTGTGTGAGACTGGATTTGGTTGTCTTTCATCCGTAAACTGCCTCAAGAATATCGGTTCCGTCACAATGTTATATTTCTTGCTGAAAGATTTCTTTCTTAAACGTTGCTTACACGCTTAAAGTATGATTTGCCTAAAATTAGCTCTTCATGATCAGCGTCGAGTTGAAGCACTCTCAAAATGTGGAGCAGAACGTGCCCCCTGGAGTTAGGCAATGACCTACTTGACAAATTTCCAACTTCCGCCGGAAATCGCAGGCAATTCTTGTTCAATACATTTGCTTTACTTAAAATAGAGCACGCGTAAACTGCTAGCACGGCAGCCTCCTCCCTGGAGTCCACTGTTGTATGTGCCGTCAAACGAGGTCGTTATTGTTGAATTCTTGATCTAGCACTGTTCATCCATATTCAGAATGTATATAGCCGGCAAATTGACACGATGCTATGGAAAAGCGATGACGAAGGAAACAAAATATGAAAAAAAAAAAGGTAAAACAAACATTCCAGGAGGGTGTAACTTAGGCGTTCTTTGGGGGGGAGGGGGTGAAGATGAGTCATTGGGACACTGGAACTCGACTTCCTATCTTGGACAAAATAAAACGGAACAGCAAACCCCCTAGCTTGTAGCCTGCGTAGCTGGCGGTATTGTTTGGCTGCGAGATGAAACTTTTGGCGGCGGAGCCGTGTTCCAAAAAAAGGGAGTAGGGACGAGGCGGTTGAAATACCGCCTGCCAGAAAAGCCCGGTTTTTTGAATAGTCCGCACACCAGTGTGCGGGGAAACGGATTGCTCGAGGGCCATACATATGTCAATCATGTTAGATGATCCTTCGCATTTTCCCAATTAAGGGAGCAGATGGCAAACTGGTTTCCCCTTTAAAACAGCATAATTGATGACCAAATAGCCGAAATGGCGTCTTTAAACTTCACAGCGCTGGAATTGTCTTTATTTAGCCGTAAGAAACAAAGGTCAAAGAAAATTAGAACACTTTACAACTGCATCTGAGATCAAATCCTATCAGGAACACCTACAGAAGAATAAACCACAGGAAATGGTTACTCAGTATGCATGTGACAAACCAGCTTCATGACCTTTTAACCCTATTCAGACTGGGGGGGGGGGCTTTTCGAACCCCCCCCTCCGGCAAAATCGTGATAACTCCTACACCGAAAGAGCTATGACGTTCAAATTTTCTGACTTTTCCTAAAATTTATCTAGGAACATTTTGGTATAATTACCATGTCCATGTGATTAATCATGTTGCCATGGCAACCAGTTTCTGACACATAGGTTTTGGAAAATTTAAAAAATGGTGATTTTTTTGTTTTAAGATCGCGTTTTTACACTTATAGTACTTTTTGTTGTTAAAATGGTCTTTGCTTGGGACTAGTTTTTGAATTACATCAAAATGTTTCAACATCGAATATTTGGGGGGGAGGGGTGGGGTAAAATTTGTCACTTTTTTGCTTTGACAAATATGCTGCTCTATTTTCCAAATAACACTTCCAAAGTCATTTGTTTGGGTAATAAACATTAGTTTGATACTTCTTTTATACATTCTGAGCTTTTTCCCCTTTGAAGGTTGCTTTAAATTAAGAATTTGTTCATGCTTAGCGTGCGTATATCGAGTTATGGATGCACGCGGGAAGTTTGGAGAGCACGAAAGATGCGTAAGAGTTGCACGAGGCGATAGCCGAGTGCAACTCTAGCTTCTTGAGTGCTCTCCAAACTCCCCAAGTGCATCCATAACTCGATATACGCACAGCTAAAAGCATGAGCAAATTCTTTTATAACATAGCTGACAAAAATGCTGGCTTTTTGATTAACTGCAAAATTCTCGTAACGCGCGACACAATAACAAACGATTCTACTGGCTGATTACGAACACGCCACTATCGTCTAGTTTGAATGAAAATATTCTTTCTGTAAAAGTGAGAAAGAAAATTTTCTTCTTTATTCGTTAACGATCAATGGAAACTAAGCAGAAACAAAGGTAAAAGAGTCTTAAAGTTCACCTAAAGTTAAAATAATAACATGTTCAAGTCGTGGAGTATGGTTTGGATTTGCTGAAAAGATGTTTACGTTTTGCTCGGCGAAATCCAGAAAACATGTTTTTTAGCGAAGACGACTGTCGTCCTTCTTTAAACTTATATTCATTTACGAACATTGGCTGGTCATTACGGCTTCTTGAGAAGACCTGGCAGCAGTTGTTTTTATGAGTAATAATTTATGTCTTCTTGTGTAATTTGTGTTGTTATTGCGAGATAAATCTTCCTGGTTAAGTCGGATTGTACGGAGATAACAAAGTGCATAACAAATTTAAAAACAACAATAAAAACGGAAATTTTGCCTTTAAATGTTGTTGATGAGCAGTTGGTGTCTGTTCTGTTCCCAGTGAATGTCTTTCAGCCAAAATTTGCTGCAGCTCCTCTTCGACAAATTTACGAAACGCTCAACTTGCGAGTTTTTTTTAAATTCGGCTTTATTTTTGCTGCTTGTTGGATCGGGACCGATAGAAAAATTGGGCAGTTCTTCGCTGGTTTCTTCCATATTTTAAAGAGAAGGAAAAGTGTACTGCAGCGTAAAAGACGACAACTTTGCAGCCAGGTAAAAAAGAAAATGCTCACGTCATCTTATTTACGCACGGGCGTGCGTAAATAAAAATTTTGTTCATAGCGGCTCAATAGGACTTATATAGGGCAAGCACGCGCGCTATGTTATAATTATAATTTTAACAAAAAAACGGAAATCCAAGATGGCGGATGCAAGATGGAGGACAACCATTTCAAATTTTAAATTTAATTGCTTCCTATTGCTTTTTCTCGCTGTACAAGTGTTTCCTTGTTACTAATTCATAAGAAAGGATAACAAAGAGATGACTTTACCAATATTATTGATATTTTACGTATCTAAGTGGAAAAATAATAAGAAACACTGAAAAATCGGAATATGACCTCACTGTGACGTCATCATTGGGCGTCGCAAGTCAAAACTGGGTGTGGGGCTTCTTTGAACGGAGATGATCATTGTGTGTAAATTTCATGACCCTAGCATTATTGGTTCCAGAGATACAGAGGGGGGGGTCCGAGGAGCCCCCACCAGTCACAGATTGACCAAAAAAGCCCAGTCTGAATAGGGTTAATGTTAAGCCTAGTGTGGCAAAAAAAAGATTACTCAGTCAAAGTTTAGAATGATACATGCACTGTGTAATGCTAGCAACCTTCGCGCGAGAGCTGAGAAAATAAAAAAAACCTCGGTTCAACCAAACTCACAAGGTCACGTTTCACATTATCACGAGCTTAGGAGTCGTGTTTAGCCTGTCAACGCTTATTTCTAAACTGTCTCGCGTGAAAATAATCGGAAGTTTCAAATTGCTGATTTAATTGGGATCAGCTAAGGTGACAAAAGTGGGCGGCATTCGAAAAATCATGGTTCTCTGGCAGGCGGTATTTCTCGCGGCTCCGCCGTCAAATCTCACTCGAATATATTACAACGGCTCCCCCGCCAAATCTCACTCGACTACTACACAATACCGAACAGCAGACTCATTTCCGGTCGTCGCTTCTCTGACCTCCGCCAAAAGGGAGAGAAGCGACGACCGGAAATGCGTCTGCTGTTCGCAGGCTACAAACCACCCTCCCCACCCCCCCCCCCAAATCGAGGATGAAGCCACGCAAAAGCCAAAACTGGCCATTTTTGCATCCTTGATTTGAGTGGGAGGGGGGGGGGGGGTGCGGGTATAAATTTTCCATCCTGATTTAGTCCAAGATTGTAGTTCAGCTATTTTTTGCTACCCTATACTGAGACTAAAGTCACCAAATCCCTGCCTATCCTAGAGTCGCCATCAGTTCCATACACTATTGAGGTCATCCGCATAGTCCAGCACAAAGAAAAGCTTTAAAGGGGCTATGTCAGCTGGAGAGCATGCGCTCTGAGGTTATGCAAATTACTTTCAACTGTCAAAATTCTATTGTTTTAGCTTGTTTTTAACGCGTGACTTTCTGAATGTTCTCAGTCACGTCCAAGGCTCCGAATTTAGAGCGGTTAGCAAGCGAAATGGGTTTAGATAAGGGATATTTCGATAGAATTTACGGAACGTTTCTTCTCTGGTTATGCTAGATCAAGAATAAAATTGTGACGACAATTTTACTTGTAGTTTTGGAGTAAAAACGCATGCCATTCATAAAATAGTGCGCAAACAAAAATTCAACAACAACATATTGTCTTATTCAACAAAATAGATCGAAGTTGTATTTTACAAACTAGCCACAAAATACTCTAGACCGAAGATAAAGACCAAGACTGTTTCAAATCATTAACAATTAGACTTGTCTGTCGCTAGTGATTTTATAATTTAGATGCTGATAGAACAAGAGACATCAAGTCTTTGTTTTGACCTGAGGGAAACATACATTATCGCGCAAAATTGTTCGATCGTGCCGAATCACTGCGACGTCGAGAAAAAGAGAACCAAGCATCATTGGTATACTACTCCACTATAAGCAGTCCGTTGATAAAAAGGGAAAGTAAACTCTGCTATTTTCCAAAAATATGCTCGAACACAAACAGTTCAAAAACATGGCATTTACAGGATCTAACTCGTACTAAGGTGCCTCTCGAAGTCCGTTGAGAACAATCTGGACGAGCAAACGGTCGTGTTTATCTTTGCCGTGAATCCAGATAAATACAAGAAGGAATCTAGCCGAATTTTATAATGTTTCCTTCGCCAGGTGTTTAGTTTGGTCACGAAACTCATGGCCTGATGCTCTTGAAATCGTTTACCAAAAACGGCCGCCGCCAACTCGATAGCCGCTTTATTATATGTCCACATACTTTGAGCACAAGAAAAATCCAAGAGCCAGCAGCCTCTAAAATAACTCAATAGAAAGGTTCTGTGAACTATAGGGAAGATTCCATCAAAGATTCCATCAGTCATTGTGGAGTAGCCGTCATTAACTCTGCCATTACAACGGCCGCTTATAAGAGGTCACAGTAAATCCACGTAAAAACATTCCACAGGCAAACAATTTCAAAATAACGCCAAAAAATTGTTCTGTAATCACCATAGAACGATTCTTAATACAAAACTTCGCTAACTATCGAACGATGGCTGAGATTTAGACTGATAAAAACAGCCTTGCAAAATCTCCGACAGAACTTGAAAAAGACAGGCCAACTTTTTCAAGTTTGTTGTCATTGGTTCGCGCATGCGTGTGGGGTGACATAGCCCTTTAATTTCTAGATTCAAGCTCGGTGCAAACGGAAGCAACGCACACCCTGTTGCATGTTTCTGCGTGTTGTTGGGAGTTGTTGTGCAAAGTTTAAACTGGTCAGACTTTTAGCTACGTGCAAACGGACGCAACGACTCCCAACAATGTTGGAAGTTGTTGGCCAACAATGTTGCGTCTGTTTGCACGGGGCTTTAGATCAATTCCCGGTGGCTCCACTTACCGGGTGCATAGTCTCCTAACAAGAGAGAATTCATAACTATGCCCCCTCAAAGCCCCCCTCCCCCTCTCCCCACCACCACCACTGCGCCGGCTCTTAACTCGCTCGAGTTGCGATACAAGAAAGTGGTCCAAAGCTGCGGCATGGCATTCGGCCTTATACTGAGACAGCTATGTAATTTTTTGCTCCACTGTTGGGCAAACATAAACTAAAAACGCCGTTTTTGAATGTGTCCACACTGCGCTACATATCATTTGCTGAAATGCTGCTATTGTAAAGTATTTCCTCTACCTTTTCACCCTTTTGCCCTTCATTAAAAGGAAATAAAAATTCGTTTTATTTTTTAACATCTTAGGATGAACATATTCTCGAGAAAAAGGTCGCTTTAATCATCCCTAGCTTGGGTAGCTCGCGGTTTTCACTCGGGGGGTACTCCTGGGAATTCTTGGTAGGGGTGTGCCGCCCGGTTCTCCAAATCCTAGTTAGCATCAGAATAACATGATTTACACAGTAAAGCAGGAAGGGTTGTATCAAAAGAAGGTCAACTCCAGCCTCGTTTCTATAGTGTAACTATAAAATAATGGCCTGTTCATCGGTGATGTAATATTAGTCTTACTCTTTTATGCGCTTTTATCAGGGTAGCGGTGAGGCCCCAGCTTTTAAGCCCGGCATACCCTAACAGAGGGTCTCAATGGGGTGGTGGCATTTACGGTTATCGGCTAAAATTTTGGCTCTTTTACGGCTATCGGCTAATAATTTTCCAGTTACGGTTAACAAAAAAGTTAAAAATTAACTTCTTTTGTTTCAAAAAGTTAAATATTAATCAACCTGTATTTTCTGCATCTTTAAAGCAAAATAAAGGTCTTAAGATC
>CALNXK010000044.1:982500-990000 GCA_942486035.1 Porites lobata
GAAATCAGTTTGAGCAATAGTGGTTTCATGTTTGCTATCAAGAAAGGTAGATTTAAGCTGTCAACTCCTGCCAAGTGCACCAGTCACGTGAAGTTGTCAAAGGGAGGACAAAGCACTAAAAAATTCAAAACGTTTTACGTCCATGAAATCAGATTTTAGCGTACAAAACAATGTTGTGAATGTCTGTTGTTCGTACCTTAGCATGGTGTTTCCATATATTGGAAATGTCAAGTATCCACACGGGAGAACATACCAAACAACAACGTTTCAAATCCAAGCGCCGAAAGATCGTAAACGGCAAAGATTGCGTTACATTTCACAGAACGACCGCTTACCACTGTTGTCACTCCTTTTTTCGCTGGAAGCTACGAGGAGTTTTCATTCCGTCATGAGTGATTCTTGATCAGCGTTTCCTTGAAAGTACGACCCCGGACAGGTGATAACTGAGGACGTTTCGTCAAGACTCCTGTTGTTCAGTTTCAGGCTTTCGCAGGTGCGTAGTCAGGATTTTTCCGGAGGTACGCCCAACTTTTTCTACATCTTCTTCCCCCCCCCCCCCCCCCACCCCAAATCTCAACATTTTTTTAAGGTGCCTTTATTAAAGGTGGGGTTAACGGTTGTAAGCAAAACCATTTTTGCTGTTTATGAAATGACACAACCTCTAAAATTCTTTAATTCTGTCGGCTTGTGATGTTCATTGACGTCAACCGTTTATCATTAATTCAGCTATTAAAAATCAAGCTTGTAGTACCTCCGACTTAAGTTTACAAATGACTCTTTTTACCCCTTTTTGTCACATTATTTTTGACCGACAAAAGCACCACACATTGACGTAATGTGCCCTACTTCGTCTACTCCGAAGACAGGTCGTTGAGAAAACAACGCGTTCACGCTTAACATCATCAAGCTTGCTATATAAATAAATCATCCAAGATTCGGTTCTCCAATTAATGTCGTCGCTTCTCTGGAAACCGATTTTTTTTAGTTATGTTTATTTCATTCTACTTTTTTTCCTCAACGTTTTCGGGTACGCACGTGCAAACCGTGCGTACAAGTAGCTACGCCCCTGTTTAGTCTCCTTAGCCCTGAGCGTTCCTCTCTTGCGGTTTTCGCGGGAGTTCAGGATGTGGTCCACCCAGTATTTCACGTCTCTTTTAAATGAGAGGCAGCACTTCTTGTTTACCGTTTCGTTATCAGACAGCGCTTAGGCTTTTAGCCTTTCATTTAATTTTGATCAAATTTTTATCATTTAGTTACTCAGTATACGTTCGATCCTGTCCTTGTAAACTTATACTTTTATACTTTAAGGGAGCTTAATACCTATATTAATTTTTTCTTCGTTTAGTGTCGTCCAAAAGACCCAGTTTTTGGCATTTTTTAAAAAAGGAAGAAAAAGAAACGACAAGGTTTATTTTTTTTGGACTTAGATTAATTCTTTCAATCTAAAAAATTAGCATCAGGCCCGTAACCAGGATTTTATATGGGGGGTGCTAACGAGACCAAGGTGGACCAAACTACCGAAATGTATATTTTATTGTCTGATCCGTTTATTTAGGAAAGTAGCAATACATGAGAAGTTGTAATGGCAAAGTACACGGTAGGAACTGAATATTACATTTGTCGAATACAACTGTTTGAATAAAGTTATAAAGGAGTAATTTTAACGCTGTCGAATGATACATCAAAATACTGCGGAACTAATCCTTCAGAATAATCCCGAGCTCCAGCCTCCGTCGGTGTTTGGTGGCAAACAGATTTATCACCTCATCCAAAACAATTTTAACTTGATAATGTAAGTGCATTAGTGTGAGGGATGACAGCCTTTCCTGGCCCATGCATGCCCTGTTATATGTATGCAGCCGCCTTAAAGAACTCGCACTTCTTTCACATTCACAGCTCATTGCAGGGATAGATACGCCACCAATTGCAAATTGCCTTGACCGAGATTGCGTGGGAAGACGCCGTACAGGGACTAGGCATGGCAATGTCTACCGTAGCATCAGAGAAAAACAGGGAATTGTTGTTTATCGACAACATGTTTTACAAACAGTGACATCTCTGCGTGTTGTTTCACTAGTATTTCGAGGGCACGACCTCCTGAAAATCACAAATAGTAATCGCCAGCAAGAAGCCAGATTTTTGTTATGGAAAAAAACTTGATTATTTGAGAGAGCGGCGGAAATGGAGCCTAGGTCTAGGTCAACACCTAAAAGGCGCTTGGCCTAGCGGGGAAATAAAAAAAGCAACCATAAGCGAGTTTAACACCTTCCTTAAAATAAACAAATCTAGGAAACAATTTCTTTTACGGTTAACTCTTTTTTACCCTATTTACGGCTAACGGTTAAAATTTTTCAATTTTTACGGCTATCGACTAAATTTTTGGCCGCTTTACGCCTATCCCTCTTCTAGACCCTCTTTGGAAAGAGATCATCATCGCACTCCTTAAGAGCTTTGGCTGCTGTATTTGGCCTGTGCAAAAGTGTGCGCACGTTAATTTCATCTTTCATATAGATACGCTGGGACATCTGTGCGTTCATTGAAATGTTCTGAATGGCTCGGGCTACTAGATTGCAGCTGGTTTTATTTTCCCAGTGAATACACTACTGCTTTTTCCATTCTTTGATTTTGTTTAAATATCACTGTTAAGTTTGAAACTTCAGTTTAACCGACTGCACTCCTTAAACTGGATATTGAGTATCAAAATGCGGACCATTGAGGCCTGTGGGGGGGTGCGAATGCACCCCGTGCACCCCCCTGGTTACGGGCCTGAGCATTATGACATCATTTCGACAAATAAAACGTTCGGTGGTGTATCCTCTTTGCTTTTTACCCTTTTTTTTATGAACTTGACCATCAAATGTTCCGCCATATTGAGTTTGTGTCGATTTGGTGACCATGTCTTGTTGTTTTCAGTCTACACGGCAATGATGCTGGTGTTTCAGGCCTCCCGTTCTCAGATTTCTTGTGATTTTTTTTTCACCCCACCGACCGACCCACCCAAAACCAGGAAACCTATTCGACGCTAAACGAACGAAAAGGGGATGACGTAAGCCTTATGGTTTCTTTTTGGGCTTCCTCACAACATTGCTTCTGCCTGTTTCTGTATACTTGTCTTTTGCTTTGTTTTGTTCTTTTTTGTCGGTAAAATAAACTGAAACTGTACAAAGACCCTCAATATTCCCTTTGGAGGTTCTCGAACGCACATAAAAAAATGAAAAACGCGATGATTTATTGACCGCAAGGGCAATGGGGTGGGGTTAGGGCTCGTTACTGCGCTCCGGTTCACTCGCACGCTGTCAAATGGTCCCGAAATACAAAATGAAAAATGACTGTGGACAGACTATTTACGTCTAGACATCAAGCATCTTTTAAGATGGGACTTATCGCCTCTCCCTGTTCATGGAGTTGATTCAAGGTGTTGACGTTAATTTCGTGATGCCCTGCATGTTGCCAGGACATGTTTCAAAAGGGCCTTTCCAAAGGTACGGAGTCCGCCGTCACCTTGTCAACCGTGCGAGAAATGATGTACTTCACAAAAACAAAGAGAAGTTATTTTCGATTTGCCCCGCCCCCTACCCCCGAAAGTCCCCAACAGGACCGCTTCAAAGTACTCCCCATGTGGTTGCGCGGGGGGATAGTAACAGGTCTACCTAATTGCACCGTGCATCAATGACAGTTTAACTCAATCAGAAGCCCCTTTACCCTGCCTAGTTCAAGGTGTGTGCACCTCCTTTAAGCTGTTGTTTTCGGTTCTTACTGAAATTTTTGATCTTGAGGAAATTCACAACGACAGGAGCAGGTTATGTGATTTTTTCCTAGCCCTAATCCTACATCACTGGAAATCCCTCAGGTTAGGCAAAAATTCGATAATCCTTCCATAATCATCCAATTTTTCACCGCGTGAATTGGGTATTTTTAGCTTATTTCGAGGAAATACTTTTTGCTTCAAATCCAGGTTGGGCTTTTAAACACATTTTTTAAGCCAAATGGTTTTTGCGAAAATCTGCTTACCCGAACTTTTCGCATAAAAAACGACAAATACCCGAAAAAAGCTCACGTTGTTGGTGGTGGTGGCATATTTCCGATAAATTCAGCTCAATGTCTCGTGAAGAAGAGTTCAGATCCGTGCCGCGCGCCTCTCGAGGCAAGCGTTCCGTCGAAATGCGAGCCCAAAAACAGGTGGTAAGCGGTCAATCTGTGAAAAGTAACGCAATCTCCGTCGTTTTAGAGCACCCGAAGATGCTCTTGCCGATGCTGTCCTTGATGTTTTTTTATTCCAGTATCTAGGAAACCCATGCTAAGGTATGAAACATACACTCGTAGGCATTGTTCTGTCCGCTAAAGTCTAATTCCTGGACGCAGAAACGTTGTGCTTTTTGAAGTTTATTATTGTGCTTTGCCCTTTGACAACCTTACGTGACTCGTGCGTTTGGTAGCAGAAGATGGCTAAACTCTGCTTTTCTTGTTGGAAAACGGCTTTAAATTTTATCAGATCGCTCGATAAACACGTGTTGGTTTCTGATAGCTGATAACGTTAAATCACTGTTGCTCAAACTGATTTCTTATAGCATTTTTCTGAGTTTTTAGCATCGACCCACTGAGTCTGGAAAGCTCAAATTTCAGAAAAGTACTACTAGTATTTTTAGGCCTCAAACATTTTATTTTAAGTTGCCCGTAGTTTTGAAAACAGATTTTGAAAGAAGAGATAACACTCTTTAACGTGGTATAAGACTCGTTACTGAAATCGAGGTACCAGTCGACGATTTTGGGCTTTGAAATTTGCCATTTTTTCATTGAACGAAAACGTTCAAAATATTGAAAATAATGAAAAATCTCCAAAATATTACACTTTCGTTCAAACTGAGTAAATAACCACTTAGAATGTGTGCAATTAAGTAGTCTTCTGAATAAGTTAGTTGTTGTTCACATTACAATGGATTTGAATTTTAAAACGATTTTTTTGCGACACATGATCTCGGGCCTGGAAAACCCGGTCCGAGAGCCGCGAAACCAATAACCCCCCGGTACGTGGAAAATAATTGTCGGATCGAAGTAAAAATTACATTTATGTTAATAGCTTACCAAGTGCTACTTTGTGAATTTTTTTGAGAATTTTCGATTTTTCACTTTTGTAGACTTCTTGTCGATATTTACTGACATCCGCTCTTAAAAACGTTTAATATATGCAAGTCGTTTGACTTGTTTTTAATTAATATTTTGTTGTCCACAAAGTTGAGTATCAAGGTGCGAATTATCAGGGGCACCCAACGACAGTTTCCACCCGAATTCATTTAAAACACTTTTTAGGCTATCCAGAGTATTTTTAGACCTCTAGAAATGAATTCTAAGCGGCGCTATAAAATTTGTGTCTGTTCGGTCATCCTAGGAGAACTTGAGTATTTTCGAAATTACATTTAGGGCTTCAGTATTATTTTCCCGAAAATTTTAGATGCAATTTAGCGCATTACGAAAAAGAAAATGTTTTTGATTCCTCTCTTCGTCACATTCTTGAATCCGAAAATTTTAGGTTTCTTTTTTCCTACGAAAAATAGCCTAACCTGGGGTGTGAAATGTGAAAATCAAACTTCAGAAAATCGTAGGGAATTTAGTTAGCTTCGAAATTTGTACGTGAATGGAACGGTCATCTAGAAATTTTTAGTCTTCCTCAAGTAATAGAAAATTCTAGGCAATACTTGCTTCTCCAAACAGATATTTTACAGAAAACAGTCGTTAATTTTTGGGTGTCCCTGAATTATGACTAAAAAGTACGGGATCTATCCAAGGTCGTGGTTAAATTAAACAGGAGCCGATTACTTGGTTCCTGAGTAAATTCTTAGTAAAGAGGTAAAGATGAATCCTGCTTTTCTTGATATTACAGTTAAATTCCACTTCTCGTATTCTTGTGCGTTGCTTGGGACTTCTGAAAACTTTCACGCGTCACATTTGTCCATTTTGGTGCTCGGCGAACACTTAGAATGCTATAGAAAATTCTAGTATTTTTAATCAAGCGATGATAGAAGTTACATAATATATACTTAAAGTTAATTTTAGTAAATAACACATTGATGCATGCTGCAAATACTAACTTCCCCAATTTTATTTGTTAAGGAGTCTTGAGTAGTGTTTTATAATTTTATAACTAGCATGTGTGATACAGATTGCCATGGTAACTGAACGTGGCGAAGAATTATTAGGCATCATTAAACAACCAAAGAGAACATAATAAAACCAATTCAGGGAAATGCGTCGACGTAAACCTATTACTACCTGAGGGGATAACTAGACGTGGCTCCTTTAATTGGGATCTAGATCTTACTTTCAATTAAATAGCCTTCCACAAAAACACATGCCCGCTCTCTTTTGTATCAAAAGTAAACAGGAAAACTATAATTTCAAAGAATCGATAGAAAGTTGGAAGGAGGAACAAACTGATCGGTGAGTGAGGAAAAATGAATGAAACCGCCCAGCAGGGAAATAGCAACGGCGACACAGAACCTCATGACCATGACGATGCAACCTGGATCTTGACAAGTGCATTTACAATTTTTACAATGCAGTCAGGATTCGGTCTTCTAGAATCCGGGTTTGTTTCATTGAAAAATGAAGCAAACATTATGGTAAAGAACGCTGTTGACATCGTCTTTGGTGGATTTTCATACTGGTTGTTTGGATATGCGTTCAGTTTCGGGATCACACAGAAAGGCAATCCTTTTTGTGGACTGGGTTATTTCTTGACAGACGCAGAGGGAAGCAGAATGGGTCAGATATATTCCCAGTATTTTTTTCAGCTTTCATTCGCCACTACAGCGACCACCATTGTTTCTGGTGCAATGGCGGAAAGAATCAAACTCAAAGCCTACATCTTGTACTCATTCCTGAACACTCTGACATACAGCTTCCCAGCACATTGGATTTGGGATGAAAACGGTTTTCTGCATACAATGGGAGCAGTAGACATTGCTGGATGTAGTGCTGTGCATTTGGTTGGTGGAGTAAGCGGTTTAGTGGCGACGATGATGCTAAAGCCACGAAGCGGACGATTCGACAAGAATTCTCCTCCAAAACAAATGGCTTCACCGACAAATGTGCTCTTAGGGACTTTCATGCTGTGGTGGGGATGGTTGGGCTTCAACTGCGGAAGTACACTGGGGATAACTGGCATGAGATGGAAGCTAGCCTCAAGGTACCTAATCTAAACACTTTTCTTTTTTTCTCAGGCCTAAGAGATACCGCCAGAATAAACACAATTTCCCAGCGTTGTAGCAAATTTTTAAGAAATACTTCCATTTCGCCCTTTTTTTGTCTTTGTTTGGTTTTACTAAGCACTCTTACGTAATGATTATCGAATACATAATTGCTATCTTGAGGAAAACTGTTCACTGGTCATCATCTTTGGCAAGAGGTGATCAGATATTCAGCGGCTGTTTCAGCTCGGGAAATGTCCTGATTAGAGCATATCCACCAACACGTTTTGATGTGTCTCGAAGTCTCGTTTTTCGG